>OZ007555.1:85651289-86160289 GCA_963931855.1 Philhelius festivus
CGTATGTATGTTTGTATGTGTAAATAGTATACGTACTGCAAACATACAATAGGCTTCTTAGTTTTCTAAATTTTTTTTCAAATGGTTTCCTCTTAAGTAGAACAATTTGATTAAATTTGTATTTACGATTATTAAGAGCGTTAGGCTATGGTTTCGGAAAAATCGAATTTTACTCGAGCAAACTAAGAGAATTTAGCTGAAAAACTTACAAGGTTCAATTCAAGCAAATCTTTTTTTAGTTACACATAATTCCATTCGAAGTTATACCTAAAAACTCTAACAGCCTTATTTACTGACTCGTTTTAACGACGGAGTAAAGTTACTTCGACTTTACAACGGCTCTAATCCTGAAAAGCTTATTTATAAAAAAACACACTACAGCAATAGAGGTGGAATAAGCTAAGACTGGTTCATAGGAGGCTTAAAGCCCTTTTAGTATCTAAATGTCATTTTGACATGACATCCTGTGAAATTTACAAAAAATGTAACCAATTTCCAATATGAATAAAATGAATAATAATGGCAATCAGCTGGGGTTTGCTTACGTTTATAATAACCAGAGTTTTAGATTGGTGACTTTTTTGTTAGTATATTTGACGTAAGGAAGGCGTAGCTAAAACGGCTAAGAAAATATATTATCAATAAGGATTTGGCTTTTTCGAAAACGTCAAATCAACGTCAATTTAATAGTCAAATGATGGTCATTTTTTGACGCAAATATTGCTGTCGTCAAATATGCAATCGTTCTGCTTGCACAAAATCTATTTGATCAACGTCAGTGAATTTTCTTGCAAATGCATTTGACATTTACGAACACGGTCAACAAAATTAATAATGCATGCTAAGAATTTTTCAAAAATTGTGGTTGATAATTGTTCGAAAAAATTATATATGTGCTACTATAACAAAAAAAAATTATTTTTAAACAAAAACAAAATAGGCGATTTGCTTTAAACTCTGAAGTTCGGGTCGAAAAAACTCCAAAGGTGCGTATGCGTAATTACATCAAAACAATCGAAAAGTTTTCGGACGAGGAATTCTTCGGTCATTTCAAACAAATGAAACGTTTCAATTATTCATAAAAAGTAACATTCTTATAATGAATACCTAATGCTAGGGATTGAAGGAAGAACTAAGCCCTTTATGGAAAAAGGCAAAAACAGGACGCCCAGGTACAGACTTAAAACAAAACCTATACATTACGCTTCATTAATACCGAGAAATCGAAGATTGTTTCAACAAATCTATCAACTGCGTTTTTCATATTTTAATTAAAACTTGTAAAACAATTGTGCGTCTATTTTCAAAATTTAAGACCTTTCTGCAAATGCATTTTTGATGCACCCATTGTTTGCATGAGAACAGAGAACACTAATGACAATGGACTTCGAGTCTTAGAATTGGCAGCATCGAAAAACATGGTCGTTGCGAGTACCAGGTTCCCGCGTAAAGATATCTACAAAGCCACCTGGGTATCACCTGATGGAGTCACTCGTAACCAAATAGACCACGTGTTGATACACCGTCGCCAGTACTCGAACTTGATGACGGTACAAACGTACCGAGGTAACAATATCGACTCGGATCACTATCTTGTTGGTATGATTTTCAGAGGGCGGATTGCCTTGCGAAGACGTATTGCATCCGCCGATCAGGTTCGAATCAACACGGCAGCCCTGCGCAATGAAAACATCAGTAACACCTTTGGTAATGCGTTAGGACTCGCCCTAGAATCACTTGATTTAGGGAGAGTAAGTCCTGGAGCCAGTATGCTGGGCGTAAATGAGAAGTGGACACGTCTTAAGAATACTGTCAACTCCATCCTAGGCAGCAGTCGTAAAAATCAGAACGACTGGTTTGATGATGAATGCAAGCTAGCGACTGAACGTAAGAATGTTGCGTACCGAGCAATGCAACAATCTCATAGAACGCGGGCACGCGAAGAGGAATATAAAGAGCTCAGAAGAATAGAAAAACGGCTTCACAGACAAAAAAATTCAGCCTGGAAGAAGAACCTAATCTGGTGAAATAGAAAATAGCCGAGAGCGAGGTGCGGACCAGGCGCGGAAATTCTACCAATCCGTCCGAAACATGACGCAGTACACACCACGCTGCACATACTGCAAGGACGGAGAGGGAAATCTGATCACTGATCCTGAAAGCATACTGGAGCGATGGGAAGTGTACTCTAATGAATTGCTAAATGGTCAGCTCACTGCAGAAGTGAAGGCTCAACTACTTCAAGAAGAAGACCATATGTTGCCGCCACCAAGCATAGAAGAGGTTGAGAAGGCTATAGGCCGGCTAAAGCAGAACAAAGCCCCGGGGGCCGATGGCATACCAGCCGAATTATTTCATACATACATAAGAAAGGCGATGTCACAACGTGCAGCAATTATAGAGGTATCACGTTGTTGAGTACCGCCTATAAGATACTCTCCTCTGTCCTACAAGACCGGATAACCCCATACGCTAAAACCGTCATCGGACAATGTCAGTGTGGTTTCATTCCAAGCAAATCAACAACTGATCAGATCTTTACCGTTAGGCAGGCGATGGAAAAATGTCTAGAATTTAACATCCTAACATGCCATCTGTTTATAGACTTTAAGGCCACCTATGATAGCATAGCCAGGATTGAACTTTACAAAGCCATGAGAGAATTCGGCATCCCAAATCAATTGACACGACTATGTAGGTTGGCCATGACCAACGTAACAAGCCAAGTAAAAATAGCCGGATTGCTATCCAGACCAATCAACATCCTTAATAGACTCCGACAAAGGGACGGTTTGGGCTGCCTCCTCTTCAACCTTGCGTTGGAGAAAGAAATCCGTGACTCTGGCACGGCAACAGGAGGGACCATCGTCAACAGGTCCAGCCAGTTGCTGGCTGACACAGACGACATCGACATCATCGGAAGAACCGAACAAGCTGTACACGATGCCTTCATCCAGATCGAGCAGGAGGCGGCACAAAATCTGGGGCTGCACATTAGTGAAAGTACATGGTGGCGTCGAATGCGAGAGGAACAGTTGGTCAAACAATGAAGGTAGCGGAGCACGAATTTGAAGTGGTGCAATCCTTTAAATACCTTGGGTCAATAGTAGCAGCCGATAACAATATAGAAGAAGAAATACGCGGGCGGCTTGTCAAAGCTCTTCAAATCCAGAAATCTCACCATAACTTCAAAACTGCTCCTGTACAGGACCATGGTCCTGCCAGTACCCACATATGGTTCCAAGACTTGGGTGCTTAGCAAAATGCACTCCGACCTCTTAGCTGCGTTCGAGAGGAAAGTCTTAAGGAGAATTGTTGGCCCCATATGTGAGGAAGGACGATTCCTGAGACGGTACAATCATGAACTGTACGCAATCTACCTGGAAGCAGATATCTTGACGAAAACTAAGCTCGGTAGACTCCGGTGGGCAGGGCACCTAGCTCGCATGAGCGAAGAGGAACCTGCTCGGAAAGTCCCTTGTGGTACATTCTATAGCAGACGATATCGTGGTAGACCATGCTTGCTCTGGAGAGATGGCGGAGACCAGGTTGCCCGAAGCCTTGGGGTGCACAACTGGATGGCGTCGGCTAGAGACCGGGATAGGTGGAGAGACTTGTTAAAAGAGGCCAGGACCGGAACCCGGTTGTCGAGCCGATGATGATGATGATGATGATGACGTTTTCGAAAACGGGCTTTGTTTGACGTGGCATAAGCTCGAAGTTAAATGCTCCGGCTCGGTTTAATTATTCCGAAGCTGTAATTACTGTATGGGTCGTATTTCATACTATTTTATACAGAGTTCATATGGCTGGAATGAAAGGCACTTTGCATGACAACAAAGGACGTTACAAATTAAATTAGAATATTATATTATTATTTAATCTAACGCTATATCGCCTCCGTTATTTTAATGGAATCATTTATTTCTTGGGTTTCATGACAACTGAAATATTTATTAATCAATAATTTGAAAGTAGTTTGTGGTACAATTTATCTATTGTTTTGAGAAAAAAAAAAAAATGGTAATTCTTACGTATATTTATTAATATTAAAATTATTATATAGGGTAGTAATAATTCCATACACTTACACACATACGTCAATCATATACAAGCATCATATCCAAAAATATCTTTGACGAATTATGGGACATCTCTTTTTTTTTGTTTGACAAAACTTCTGATTAAGAAGTGTTCAAAAATAAGAGCCTATAAATATTAATTTACTTTAAGAAAATATGTTTTGTTTTTTTAATTTGTATTGCAAATGTTAAGAGCTTGAATTTGTTTTCCAATGTTTTCCCTGAAGATGACTGAAAAACGTCGGATAAACTATTGACAATCTTTTTTTAATACATTATTGAGACAAAAAAAAAAAGAATATCCAAAACTAGAGCTTATCACTATTTCATGTTTTAGATCTACCTAAAAACTTTTATGGTAATGCCGATTTATTCAAAGTTTTACAATAAAAATAGCTTTGAAACGGGGGTCAATATATGTACATGTGTATAGAATGTAGATATGTGGACAATTACTGCAGTCATTCAACTGCGTTTGCAGACTGAGTTTGACAGTACCTTTTCAACAAAGTACCTTATGATAATTATATAAAAAGGAATTGTATCACATTTTTAGTCTTTCAGAATAAATAAAAGTATGAGTACTGCTACATACCGATATAAATTATTAATTTATTAATTGGATTTGTTTTAGTTATTTTACTGCGTTTTCTTTTTGGAATCATCGGCGTGTAGGTGCTTAAATGTCGTTAAATCCTGTGTGAAAGCAGTCAGAACGGGACAATTCTAAGTAGACCCTTCAGCTAATTTATATTTGCCTTACAAGCACCTACTTGTAATGCATTGTGTTCTTATATGAACTGTGCATATGCTTCAGTTCAACCACTTGTATGCATGCAAAGGACCCTGTTTGTTTTACGGCACGGCGCATGCTGCAAAAAAAAAAGTGACGCTTCAGGGCTCCACATACTCATTGTGGAAAGGCGTGCTACTATAGAAATTAAATATAAAAATATCACATACCTAAAGATAACAAGGAGTATGCATGTGTGTTTCTGTTTTTGAATGTATGTTGTTGTTTTTTAACCATTCAGCAACGACGCCCGTATACTGTCCCGTTGTATAATGCGCTTATACTACACACACCATTCATCAGAAAAAGCGACCGGTTAAAAAGGGGGTAGTTGTCCTGAGCAAACACCTAATTGCAATTGTGCTGCAGGATGCGCTCCCTCGCCCGTAGTGGCACTCCAGACAATTCTCTTTATTGTTACTTTATAAATTTTATTTTTTTGTTTTATAGCTATGATCATAATGTCGTTGTTACTTTTTTAACATACTGCAGGACATTTGCGTCCGTCGTCATCTTCGTGCTCGTTAAGTTGAAGTTGGGGCAATGGTTGGTAAGGTCAAAAGAAAATCTGTTGCGATTTCTTTTTTGAACTGGCAATGAGCGTTTGTAAGATAAATCTTAGTGGATAAGGTTGTTTTCTTATATGTGTAGTAGATACATACAAAATGACTCTTTTTTAATAATATCATTTCTTTTGGGAGTGTTGGCTGCTTCTGATGTTGAATTAGTGTCTTTTTAATGAATGGGTTTTGTGTCACGTAAATGTGTTGGAAAAAAGGTAGGCAGGCAGGTATGTTGTTATAAAATGGCTTTTTTTTAGACTCGGAAAACTTAGGATTGTGTGTTATCTCTAAATACTCCTATAATTCTCAATTGGTTGGTTCTCTTTTTTGTTTACCGTCGCTAATTTTGCTTTTAGGTGAGCTTGCATCAACAAAACAGCAGATCAGATTTAACTATTGGTAGAATTTCAATAAGTGATATTCAAAAGGACCACATTAAGGTGGTGCGTGAGGATTTTCGTCAACAGCAGAGATAAATTTCCCAAGAGCATGAGAATCTCTTCTGTAGTTTTAGTTTTTTAAAAGAAAATAGAACTTTTTCATAAAATTGGAACGATCTTTAGAGCCCTCGCAGTAAATATTGAACTGCTGGTGTCTCAATAGGATATCTAGTAGGATTCGCTACTGTTTTGAAAACTCCGAAAGCCACTACATAAAATTATTAGCAGTGTGCTCCTCTTAACAAAAACTTTCGTTGAACTATTTATTTTATAGGCTTTAAAGTATTGAGCATTTCTTAAATGTTGGCGTCCATAAAATTGGCTTTGAAATTTTTTTGAATTTATGGGAAATCATCAAAAAATATTGGGAAGTTTCCAAGAAGTCTCAGTTAATTTAAACAGAAATTATGTTGTAGAGGATTTCGTCAACATTCACCCTTACCTTAGCATCCAATATCTCCCTTGTACAGGAAAAGTGGATTGCATAATAGAATTTTTTTTTTTTTTTAATTCCAAACCTTTGATGTCTTAGGTCGAACTCTCTGATATAATTGACCAAACACAAAGACGACACCAAATTTTTAAGAAATTTTTTTTTTTAATATATGAAATATACTCGTATGAAAAATGGGAATATTCTTGCTCTCCATCTTCAGAATTACAAGCTCTATAATTTTGGTTTACATTTTTCAATCTCCGACTAAAAGGAATTAAAACCTAGAAAAGCTTTTATAAGGAAGAGAAAGATGTGTGTTTGAAAAAAGCCCAAACCGAGGTCTGAAACGCAAAAAGGAGGTCCCGCAATTTTGTTTGTCTATATTTATGTCCGTACGTCATCGGCCAACAATCTTTGCCACTGAAGCGATGTTCTTTAAACTCGGTGATTCCCAAGGGGAAAAATTCCAAATTTTTGAACTCTTAAACTAACGATGAATGATATTCAGCATTATAAAATATCTAATTTACCTCAAAAACCGCTCTAAAGAACGAAAAAAAATATGTTTTAACATGCATGTCCCACTTGTGACAAAAAATAGTACACTTTTAGTTAAACCTTGGTTTTCACGGCGCAGGGACATAAGTCCCAATTTTTTTTTCGGGAATTATGTCCCACCGTACTGAGACATAAATCCCGAATTTGTTTGTTGAAAATGGGACATAAGTCCTAAATAAAACAAAAATAATTGTATACCTACACATTATTTTGTTACATGTAAATGTTCATGTACTAAGCATAAAATTTGCGATTCTTAAGGCTACGTTTATACATGTGTATATTGGGTATTTATGGATTCAAAGTATCTTTAAATCCATATTCTGTTAATTCAAAAGAAACTTTGAGTTCACCCAACCTCGCACCTACCCCAAATCGTATAGTGAGCCCAAGCATGCCCCCCATACATAGTTCATTGTTTATACGCCATAATGTTGGGTGCTAGAACTGATGTATTATTAGAAAAAATATACACGTGGGGCATAAGTCCCGAATTTTTTTTCGGGACTTATGTCTCAGTACGGTGAGACATAAATCCCGAATCGAATTCGGGACTTATGTCCCAGTGAAGTGGGATAATTTTACACGGTGTTCCACAAGGTTCAATTTTGGGTCGTTTATTATTCTCTCTGTATGGAAATGAATTAAAAATAAAATGGACGACTGGCTCGCACGAACTTGCTCCTATGTAATAGACTAGGAATTTTAAAAACGAATGTTATTAGAAAAAACTGTTCATAAGGATAAATTTTTTTTTTAATTCTTTTAGTAATAAGAGACAGAATGCTATGCAAATATGAATTTATGCAAGAACAAAAAATATAAGTCGTTGTAGTGGTTTTTTAAAAAAAAAGCTTTTATATACAAACTTTTTAAAAGATTTTTAAGAAAAAATTTTAGAACGCCAATTTTAAGATTTTATTATGGTTCCAATAAAAATAAAATTAAAAAAAAAATATTGAGCCGTTTCTGAGATATCGAATTTTCAAAAAAAAAATACATTTTTTTTCCAAAATTTCAAAAAATATTTATTTTAAAGCTTGGAAAGGCAATGTATTTATGACTTTTTAGAAGCTTCTCTATAAAAAATTTCATTAAGATCCGTTGTGTGGATAATGAGAAATTAAAAATTCGAAAAAAATGGTTCTATGGTAGGTACAAGCTGTAATATCTTAATTAATTCAATAGAGAAATGAAAATCATTTCTGTTTAAGTGGAGTGATTGAATTAAATTCAATTAAAAAGCTCAAGTGACCTCAACTCCAAGGTGCGTTTCGCCCAGGTACGACAGTGGGCTCATCAGTTAGATGCTGTCGTACCCTTCTAAGACGCAAATATTGGTCGATGTTTACCGACTCTAATAAAATTTACTGCTTTAACAGACTGTAAATTTTATTAGAGTCGGTAAACATCGACCAATATTTGCGTCTTAGAAGGGTACGACAGCATCTAACTGATGAGCCCACTGTCGTACCTGGGCGAAACGCACCTTGGAGTTGAGGTCACTTGAACTTTTTAATTGAATGTACCTAATATCTTAATTTCAATTTTTTTTTTTAATTAAAGATCATAAAAATTTATTGAAAGAAAAAAATTCTAGGTGCCGTTTTCGAGAAAAATAAGATTTTTGAAAACCATTTTCTTAAATTTTTTAACATTTGTATGGTGGGTACTTTTATTTTAAGGTAAAATTAATTTTTTTTCTCAAATCATGTAGATTATATTAAGAAACTTATATTTATCAAATTGAAAAAAAATCCACTTTGGGGTTTTCGAAATATGTATTGAGTTTTGAAAAAAAAATGGAAGTTTTTTTTTTAAATCCACAAAAAATGTTTTTCAAAATTTGAATACACAATTCTATTAAAGTTTTTGGGGAGCTTTAGCAAAAAAAAAATAACAAAATCGGTTGTACCGTTTTTGAGAAAATCAAAACGAAAAAAAGGTTCCATGGGGGGTACCCTCAATAAATTTTTTTTCAACTACTATCTATCTTTAACTAAATGAAATTTTTTGTATTTTTATTTTTAAAATCTGTCGAACAGTTTTTGTGAAAAAAAAATATTTATAAAATTACGATAAAATTCGTATGACAGGTGCCGTTATTTTTGGTCTTAAAAAAAAGAAAAAAACGTGTGGGGGGAAAAAATCAAAACTCATATCTACCAACTTTGAAGAAAATCGGCCGAGCCGTTTAGGCCGTAGTCGAACCGACAGACAGACAGAATTGCGAGACACACTTTTTTAGTCTTCGCTATCATCGTAATGTCAACTTTGATCAAAATCTCGAGTTCGATTTTTTTTTACGAATGCATAACTTGCCTTATAGTACCTATCAGTCGCAAGTAAAAAATTGGTGGTGCAATAGCTCGGAGTGAACCAGAACCTATAGTGAGTGACTTACAACTCTCAACCATTCCTGTGTGCGTATTGCGTATTACCAGGGGCCTATTGCACCATCTTACAAAATTGTCATTACAAGCATTTTTTTAACAAATTTGTAAAAAATTGAGTTTTTTCATATGTAATTTTTTTTACTCACAAATTTGTACTTGTAATTTGTAGTTGGTGCAATAGGCCCCAGGAACGGAGGGGACCTACAATTTTCTGCCGATTCCGAACTGCTAATAAGCAGCACTTTCCATGACATGATATACTCTTAGAGATTTTTCGATTCCTCGCAAGAGGAAGTACACCAGGGCCGTAGCTAGAGTTGAATTTAAGGTAAGGCATCGGTGATAACATGTAGGGCGGAAGTAAAAATTTGACTTGATATAAAATATGATCTGATCTGGTAAAGGTTGTCGGGAGGGGGTGATAGATAAGTGCTAAACATTGATTTATAAAATGGTTTATATTATTATTTCTCTTAACATATTACATTAAGTATACCTACATACATAGATAACAAAGTTCTTTTATTAAAATAACTGAATTCTTTGATTCGCCATTTATTAAAAAATATGAAGGACTTCATTCAGATCAACTGACTTGCTTCTTTTCTTTTCAAAGGCCAGAAATACTATGCCTGCCTTTCATTCGTGACTTATTGATAGCCTCTGAGGCTCATTGATTGCAGTCAAAGTTGAAAACGTAGATTCACACAGCAGTACTGCATCCTATGGTCGCCACAAATGCAAAAAGTTCATATGTATCTTTGAACATCTTTCGCTGGTACAAAACATCAATTGTGTTTTCCTTTTTTTTCTTAAGATGACTTAAAAAAGCTTTTACCACAGCGCCTCTTTCCTTGATGGAATTGTAAGACCTAAAAAATCAGTTTTAACGCATTGCATTTCCAACAAAAATAACTTAGACCCGTTTGCTTAATCGAAAATTAATTTTTTATAAGTTATAATTAAAAGTATGTATTTATTTATTGTCATATAAAGAGGAGCAATCAAAAAGATTTAATTTTCTTGCAGTAACTTATGGCCTGTTGCACCAAATTGCAATTAAATGGGTTTTCGCTAAACGTTTTAAAGTTTGTTGACTTGATAAATTTATCTGTTTTGGCGCATTTATTGGCCTTTAAAGTGGCTAGGTGGAACTGTACATTTTACAAATAGTTTTGTTTTCTCACACTTACTTAAGCTTTTCAACGATACCATTTTGTCTACATCCAACTCATCTATACTCGCTATTGAATTTAGTACATCGTCGTTGTCCGAAAATCTCCTTTGTAATTTAGCAATTATTATGTCCAACGTTTCTAAATACTCAGACTTAAGTGGCTGAGTATTCTGAGGTTCTATATTTTGTCTAACAGAGGAACATCAAGGGCCATTATACTAAGTAGTCATCCGATTTGATTTTTTGATTTGTATCTTTTGGGTATGAGTCGTATTTTCAGAATCGCCGCTTGTCATAGACTTTGCTTCTTCCAAAAATTTGATGATACATTTATGATCTAAGTTTCCTTATTTTATTTTGGGGAGTTTAATGATTGTTATGGCGTCTTTCAATCCTGCGCTTCGGGATTGTAAGGCTGCGCCTGCAGGCTAGAGCATGGATAATATTTTTTTGGTCACAATCAAGGCCATTCGGAATTCCAAATTGAGCATCACTTTTTTTATGTCCACACTCTTGGTGACGTCATCACCCTTAAATCTGTCATTTCTAATTTCATCCAAAGTCGTCAAAATCATTGAATAATTATCATGTACAAATTTTGTTACGGCCAAGTGTCCTGACCAACTCTGTTCTAGGAGCTGGTAAATCTTTTTTCCACCATACAACGCAGCTATTTTTTTATGCTAAAAAAATTCATGTAACATGATGTATGGATCAAAAAATAAACGAATGAAAGTCATTTCCAAGATAACCCTAATGATTAGTAAATGTAAGCGGTGGTTAAAGCAGTGGACGTAAGGGATTTTTCGCCCAATTTATTTTCTATTCTGGTCGCAACTCCCAAAACTTTCCCACTCATTACACTTGCGCCATCATAGAATTGACTTAGCATACAAGAGTGGTCAATGTTATTTAACATTAATTCCGTAAAATTGGCTGCATCAATATTTTCAGTAGTAGTAACTTTCAGCAACGACTCATTGACAATTCCATCTTTAACGTAGTGTATTGCTATTGCAATATTTTCGCGGTTATTTTTCTTCCATTATAGTAAACCAGTTTAGGTTGGATTCATTAATACCATTAACAATGGAACTTCGTACTGCTATAATCATTGCTTGAATTATTTGATTATGAATTTCAGGTGAACGATATGTTGCAATTTGTGTATATGAGTAAGAGACTCTTTCAAATTTGGATCTTTCATGCAGGTGTATTCAAACAAATTCTGAAATAATCCTTGTTCTTTTACATCCTCCAAAATATAATTTCCACGCAAAGCTAATTCGTTGACAAATTATATATAACCTCAATAATTTACCTAACGTAGTACCTTTGTCTCTCTAAAGATTTTTGATGTATCAACGTTTCAACACTGCTAGTTGTAGAGACTCTATTTAATTTGTCCTGCCACATCGCCATAGTTTGGATATGGTAAACGGATTTTTCTTGTTTTGGTTTTCAGTGCATTACGATACAATAGTTGATTTTTTAAGGTAGGGCATTGGAGGTTTTAAGGTAGGGCATTGCCCCCTAATGCCCTCCCCTAGCTACGGCCATGCAGTACACCCCTGAAAAACTTTTTGCAGCGGCTGGGAATCGAACTCGAGACCTTCCGCAAGACAGTCCAACGCACTAACCATTATGCCAAGGAGTTCGATCGACTTGTATACTTATGACGCGAAAATGTATTTTAGTTGCCCGTTAGGACTCATCGAAAACGGAGTAAGACGCCTTAATGAAGTATTGGAAAACTAGCACATTGGTCACAAGGAAATGGTTTCTTATTGAACTCTAAGAAATCTGTATTGTAATTTCTATCAAAATTCTTGATCTTTTTTACTTTTCTCCTGTGCTCCTGCGGAATTCTCCGATTAAAAATTGATCAATTTTTTAGGAGTTCAGGGGTTTAGATTCAAGGTAATTCAACTTAATTCGGATTACTGTCAATAAGTTTTGTTGAAATTGTATTCGTTTTATTTGTGTTAAAAAATATGAAAACTGTTTTTTTTTTTTTCAGAGAAAATATAAGAAAACATAGAAGAACACTTTCATTTCAGTAGGTAAAACCCAATATTTACACTTTTTATTAAATGAATTACTATACTACATACCGAATCTCTCATCGACAAGATTTAAATTTAAGCTCAAGTCCATCCCTGTTTTTATCTTAACTTCTCTCTAAATATATGAACAAAAAAAAGAACTAGCAACAATATATTTTCATTTAAAATTATATGAAATTTAAAATTTCTTGTTGTTTTTAAACTAAATAAAATATACTAATATATTTTTTTAATACTCCCGTTGCAGGTACGTATGTACGAGTATATGTACTTCATTACGTCTTATCATCCTACCTACTACTATATAAACTTTTACTAACGATACATTTACATATTGTTAATAAGGTAAGTTTAGAAACTGACATCGACACTTTAGATAATTATGTTGGTTGTATTCATGATAATTCTCAAATTAATCTTAGTACTCTATAACAATCTATTTCGTGTTCATACATCCAAAGTACTCGTAGTAAGCGTTTATGTTGATCTTAAGTAATTAAGTTTCATATGAGCAAATAGGTTTAAGTTTCATTATTATATTATACAAATTAATTGCTTTGCTTAGCTTTTTCAGTGAAGCGGCACCACGGGCAGTGCTTGTACATGTGTACGTGTAGGTGTTTATAAAAGTCTTTAAATTGATTAATGGCATTTTTTCATCACAATCAACATAACTTTTGCTTAAATTTTTAAGCAAGCCCAGCGTAATCTTCTTTAAATTAATTGTTTTATTCCAGAATTTATTTTTAAACGTGTTTCAATTATATATTATATTTTGTTAATAAGAATGAAATCAAATCCATTGTATTGTTTCACCATAAATGTAAAGTTTATTTAATCAATTCAATTTTGTATTATTATTATATAATGTTCGTCTGTTTTTACTCAATATCAGTATTATTGTTAACCCAACGGGATGTTATTTTTTGTTTCACCATTTTTGGTTTATACAAATAAATCCTTGGGTTTGCCAATTCTGGGGACCATAAGCCAATCATGAATTTGAAAATTTTCACATATGCATTTTATCGGCTTTAATAACAATCATATAATTTTAGTTTTGTAATTAATTGGAAACTTTCGGATGAGGTTATTTTTTCTCCCAAAAAAGTTTATTATTCACCTACGATTGTACGTTATACATATATATTGAACTTCTCTTCTTTATTTCCCATAAAGTTCCCGTGCGTAGAGGAATTAAAAGGCCAATTTGTGATAGAACTAGCTCTTTATTTTGAATGTTGAATTAAATGTACTCGTACCTCCTTGTGCAATAATACTAGGAATGATATTGGCAGCGGATTAGGTCAATTGAAAAATAAAATAATTTTGACTCTGCAGTGCTGCGATTTCAGTGCTTATGGTGGTGTGTTCAATTGGTTTAAATTTAATATTTTTGTCATGAAAACTACATTTTTTGTAGATATCTCTGCCTATCGGATCCAAATTTTTCAAAGACTTCATTTTATTTAAATATAACTAGCAAAGCCCCCGCCCGCTTCGCAAGGCGTAAAAAAAAAAATATTAGTTTTTTGTATTTGTTTTTATACGTGCTTTATTGAATATTTTTTATTCCAATGCTTTTTGATAAACAATATTTACATATGGTTTTTCCATTGTTGGTTGTATAAATGAATAAGGCGGATGGTTTACCAACACGTGAACAACCATGACCATGAGAAATAAAAAGCACGACTGGGTCGCACGAACATGCTTCTACGAAAAAACGAATGTTATTAGAGAAAACTGTACATAAGGATAAAATTATTTTTTTAAATTCTTTTAGTAGTAAGAGACAAAACCAGAATGCTATGCAAATATATGAATTTATGCAAGAACAAAAATTATAAGTCGTTCTAGTGGTTTCTTAAAAAAAAAACTTTTTTATACAATTTTTTAAAAGGTTGTCAAAAAAAAAAACTTTAGTACACCAATTTAAAGTTTTTATTATTGTTCGAATAAAAATTAAATTAACGAAAAAAAATATTGAGCCGTTTCTGAGATATCGAATTTTCAAAAAAAAGAAAAAATAGATTTTTTTTCCAAAATTTCAAAAAACATTTATTTTAATGTTTTGTAGTGCAATGTGTTTTAGACTTTTTAGAAGCTTCTCTAAAAAAAATTCATTAAGATCCGATATATGGATAATGAGAAATTCAAAATTCGAAAAAATGGCTCTATGGTAGGTACAAGCTGTAAAATCTAAAATCAAAATTTTTTTTAATAAATTAAAGATCGTAAAAATTAATTGTAAGAAAAGAAATTTTGTCAAAATTCTAGGCGCAGTTTTCGAGAAAAATACGATTTTTGAAAACCATTTTTTTTAATTTTTTAGGATTTGTATGGTAGGTAGATACCTTTATTTTTAGGTAAAATAATTTTTTTTCTTACATCTTGTAGATTATATTGAGAAACTTTTATTTATTAATTTTAAAAAAAATCTAGCATGGGGTTTTCAAAATATTGAGTTTTGAAAAAAAAAAAATTGAAGTTTTTTTTAAAAATCCAAAAAATTTTTTTTTGAAAATTTGAGTACACAATTCTATTTATGTTTTTGGGGAGCTTTAACAGAAAAAAAATTATCAAAATCGGTTGTACCGTTTTTGAGAAAATCAAACACAAAAAAAAAAAATGGTTCCATTGGGGGGTACCCTCAATAACCACTTTTCGGAAATTTTTTTTTTAATCATTACCTCGCTTTAACTAAATAAAATTTTTCTGCATTTTTAGTTTTTAAATCTGTCGAACAGTTTTTGATAAAAAAAATATTTATAAAATTTCGAAAAAAAATCGTATGGCAGGTGCCGTTATTTTTGGTCTTAAAAAAAAAGAAAAAACGTGTGGGGGAAAAAATTAAAAGTGATATCTACCAAGTTTAAGGAAAATCGGCCGAGCCGATTAGGCTGTAGTCGAACAGGCAGACAGACAGACAGACGGAATTGCAAGATCCACTTTTTTAGTCTTCGCTATCATCGTAATGTCAACTTTGATAAAAATCTCTAGTTCGATTTTTTTTAAGGAACATGTATGAACATGTATGAACTGTATTTTTGGCAATAAAACACCGAAGTTACATTTGCTTTCCCGACATTCCGACAGGGGTTGCCGTCTTCTTCAGGGGAACTGTATTGAGACAAAAAATACAAAAGTTAAAATTTAATGTGTAATAACAATTAAAACATGAAGAAACATTTTTTGGAATTTTTGAAGAAATAAAATCAATTTTTTTTTTGAAAATTCGATATCTCACAAACGAGTAAATATTTTTTTTTTTCAATTTTATTTTTATCGCTGAATAGTTGGCGTACCAAAATTTTATTTTAAAAATGTTTTTTGTAAGTAACCGCTACAACTACTCATAATTTTTGTTCTTGTATAAATATAAATTCCTTTTCACATGGCATTCTGTTTTTATCCCTTACTACTAAAAGATTTAAAAAAAATTAATCTAATAACATTCATTTTTAAAATTCTTAGTCGTGCATATTATTTTCTTAAACTTACATAATAGACACACATAATATATATAAAATATATATATTAAATATTAAATTATATATTAAATTAATTCATTTTTACAACAAAACTTCCTTCTTTTCCAAAATCAAAATCTCTTATTATTTGTCTGATGGTCTCTGAAATTTCCTTCTATAAAACCATGATACCCAGATAAGATAGCCTTAGAGTGCTCACTGTGGACCTAAAATTTTTTTTAAGAAGTTACAATTTTGAGAAACTCCTCTCAGCCGTCAGTACTTTTTACAATTACAGTAGATTCGCGATAACATAAACTATTAAAAAGCGAGTATGTTCACGTTTGCGAAGTTGTTCATGTTTACGAAGGTGTAATTCTTTTTCTTTTTTGATATTTCTTAACAAGGCCTTTTGGCGAAAACGTTTAAGTACGCTGATATCTGTTAGAATTATGTTTTCATTTTCCGTCTATTCCACGGATTTACTAAAAATGTTGATTGTTTAACTAAGCTCTATATTGGTATGTGCTCTTTCCAAAATACTGGCCTCGTTTTCTTTTTCCTCACTGGTCAAAACCTCGTTCGTTTCAGTTGCGTTCGGAAGATGTTCAGTGCATTCATGGATATCAGCAAATGAAAAACTACCCTGTCAGGGCTAACGAGCAATCATTTACGTGCATTCGCCGTTTTAAAAAAACGATTCAAATAACCGACAAATGCAGAAAAGAAAACAACGCTTTTATGTTATATCGGCTCCCGGAAATCAAGCCGGAGGAAATTACGCCAATCATTCCAAAATTTCAGACATTGTGTCTCCTAGATTCAAAAACAACGTATTCCACTTTTTTTTAGTTTTGAGATAATTAAAAAAAAAACGTATTTCGAGATGAGGCCTTAGAGAATCCTTAAATAAAATTGTTTTTATATTTCTGTTTAGACCTTCAATCCTTACTGAATATCATTTTCCTTTGGCAATCAAAGCGTCTTTGAAATATTTAACAATGCATTTTGGAATACTGTTGTTTTGAAAGTCAGTAATGGAATAATGGCGTTTTGAAATTTTTTACAGAGAATTGAAATTTTCATTTTGGAATAAATTGTTTTTAAAAATGAAACAGATACAATTTGGTTTAATTTTTTCATTAAGTTTGGATTTAAAAAAAAAAAGTTTGTTGTAGTAAATAACAAATTAACAAAAACGTAAAAAATTATGGAAATTCTTACACGAGTACTTTGTATTATTATAACGGTTTGACAAAGATTACATAACTATAAAAATGTATAATTCCTCTGCTGTTGTCAATATTCTGCATTATTCAAAAGAACTACCTTTATGGTTGCATGTAGGCATAATTGGCAACTGTTTTTTTTTTTTGTACCTACATAGTAAACAAAAAAGATAAATATACTTAATTTTGCCTTAAAGTATTTACTTATTGCTCTACTTTAGCAAGCTGACGCTTCCTATCAACAATATTTGCATTTTTTTGGGTGGATATGTAGTAAAAACAGGTGATTCGATCGATTTTATGTTTACTTTTTATTCTTATTGCATACAAACTTAAAGCACAATAGATCAAACTAAAAATAATATTAAATGCATGCATAGTAGTCTGCCAGTTAGCGATTTTCACGCCAAAATTTGGAATACATTTGTTTCGGTTCAAACAACAAAAAAGATTTGAATTTACCTTGGAATACCTAGAGCTACTTTGATTATAAAGTGGAATAGAATTGGTTTGATTCAAAACATTCTAAGGAATACGTTGCTTTTGATTTTGATTCTAACCCTCATATTCAGATCAAAATATCTCTGGCATAAATACACTTTTGAAAGTTTCAATTACAGTGAAGGATAGATTTAAAAAAAATGAAGTAAACTGCTACTGCATTGTTAACTCGTTTTTTTTTTTGAAAAGTGGAATACGTTGTTTTTGATTCTAGGAGACACACATGTTTTCCAAAAAAATTCTGGCGTTTCTTCCATTTTTAGAAATGGAAAATAGGCCAGAAAATAAAGTTTGGAAAAAACAGCAGAAATCATATATCTGGCGTTTTTTCCTTTCTTTTTTTGGAAAAAAGTCCAGTAAAATGTATTTCACATTAATTCGAGTAAACAACTAAAAGTTATGTACTGTTTCCCAAGAAAACTGTTGCTACAGCCGCATGGCCTGGCTATTGAACATAGCCTCAACAACAGAGTTGCGTGACTCCCAAAAAGGGAGTTAAAATCATGAAAAACCTCGAAGCGGACCACCCAAGGTACTGTTGTCCAAGAAAACAGTTGTTACTGGCGCCTTGAGCAGGTGTGAGCCACCCCGTTTGACTGTTATTTGTTTCTTCTTACTTCATCACATTGAAAGTGTCTTCTTGGAAAATAAAAAAAAAACATTTTCTGGTCTTTTTTCCAAAATATAATTTGGAAATTACACCAGAATAAATTGATTTTCTGGCCTAATTTCCATTTTACTTTCTGGCTCTTTTTCCATACTTAGCTAGCCCAATTTCCAACATTTCTGGTTTATTTTCCAAGATAATTTCTGGCCCTTTTTCCAATTCTGGCGTTTTTCCAGAGGTAAATTCTAGCGTTTTTTCCAGAAGTAAATTCTGGCGTAATTTCTTCTGGTGTAATTTGCGGGAGCCGTTAAATGCATTTTAAATTAGTTCACGTTATAGGGCTTTCTCATCGTGTTCACGATACAGAGTTGTCAATGCACAAAAAATTATGCTGACGTTAGCCAGTGTTCACGTAAGGATGGTGTTTTTGTTAACGCGACGCTACTGTACAAGGAAGACATTGTTATTATGTTACGCAGACTAAATTCTGGTCTAAACTGTTTGAGTTTATTTGATTTAACAGTACACGTTCGATCTTCAATTCTTTCTTATCAAAGTCATCCTCATGAGGTGCACGATCTAAATTGCTTTCATAGTTTATGTCTAAGGGTTTGGCCGGGTGATAAATCGAACTTTGTCGCCAAATTTCGTAGCTGCTGATCTCTGCCGTTTTTCAGCACTGATCTTGTCACAGGAAGATAATAATTTTCGTCGCATCTTATTTTCATGGGATAAATCAGCATCTATATTTCCGTCACAAAAAATATATTTTTTTATATTTTGCTGAAACGTTCCAAGTTTTCGACATACATTTTTAGTATTAGTAAAAGCACCGTCTATACCAATTCATCTCGTTATTCTGTAAGGTAAATCTGAATGGTAGGAGAGTGTCCCTTCTCAAAACTACAAAACAATGCATCTCTCACAGAAGTACATTAGAGTAAAGTCGGGTAATATGGACCACCAATCATATTTTTGTTGATAAGACACAAACGGTGTAAGTTTTTTTAAAGATATTTAAAAAAAAAATACATCAGTTAATTCTGATTAAAAAAGTAGCAACAAAAAAATAAATGTACTTAATAAAAAAATAACAAAAAATAAAAAGTTAAGTAACTCTAAAACGTAACAAAAAAAAGTGGAGGGTAATATGGACCACCTGGTCTTCAATCCATTGACGGCTATTTATCTAGTTTGGACTCTGACATATGCCTCGCCAAACAAATCACATATATCAAAATCATCAATGGTCGATCATTCATCCCCATCCTGACCCAAACTTCTTATATTGAAATGGCGGGTAATGTGGACTACTAGTCCATATACTCCTTTCCTCCCGTGGTCCATATTATCCGCAACATAATGTTTGGAAAAAAAGCAATTTTACAACAAAATGAGACTCTTTACAATAGTTTTATAAATAAAATCCTTAAAACAAATATTCACTTCTTATATTTAAAAAAATAAAAGAAGAACAAACTATATTTTTAACTATAGAAAAAACGAGAAACACCTACAAAAAAAAACCAATGCCTTGGATTTTCTTTTAATCCGGACAACTTCGTGACGCGCTACTCCTGACTACTCAAACTATACTGAGCTAAGCTTAAGCAGGTCACGCAAAATCGCAACTAATCGTCACCTCGATTGCATTTGTGTAAGGCGAGAAAAGCTGGTGCTCCACATTACCCGACTTTACTCTACGCATTAAACTGGTGAATTATACCTTTCTAATCTTTATTTTGTAAACTCTTCTTTTTAAAACCTTGCAATTAGTAATTATAAGTATCTATTTATTATACATCTTCAATTAATGTATCTCAGTAGAGTACTTAGGTATGATAAATTTGTAGGTATATATTTTGGTAAATTTTTCTTGATATAATATTGCTTTTGAAGATAATTATTTTGTTTCATGATAGCCTTAAAATTAAATAAATCATATTTTCCTTTTACTATTGAGACGAAATATTCTCGTGATTTTTTTTATTTTTATTTTCATGATGAATTAATTAAAGACACAACTTCATTCAATTCCCTTTCTTTTTAATATTTTATCATGATGGAGAACTCACCAGTTAGCGGTTTTCTGGTTCATAACTGCTTTTTCATCTAAGTTAAAAAAATGCAAAATAATTGGATAACAACTGCTGATGGACCTACTCGTATACAATTCATAAGAAGACAAAAAAAAAGTAAAAAAAGAAGCGGAAATATTAAGGACTAATTGGTCAATAGGATGTCGTGACTCCATTGCAGTCTTAGTTCGGGCATTCCTTTATATAACATAACGTCCTTTTACTATCCCATTCCTGCCGAATCGAGAAAAAGCAAAAGCAACAGGAATATAGGGATAAAAAATGTATTAACAGACAGAGACAATTTATTCATCGCATTCATTTGCGAATCAGCAAAAATGCGGAAGTAGGGAAAATTCGTAAAAAAAAAGAAAGAAAAACACTAAAAAAGAACACACCACTCAAGATTAAGGAAGGATGTTCGCCATTGTGAATAGATAGCGACGATTTGCCAACTCAAGTAATTATCCAATTGTACCAGGATACTACTGTCTAATTGCCTCCATCCGAAGTCCTCGATAGATAGAACAAAAGAAAGAAAATTCAATAAAAAAAAAGACCCAACAAAACGAATGTGGATGTGAAATTGGTTGTGATTTTCAAAAAGGATGGCTAATCAAAGCACACGCGATTCAATTGCTCCAGGATGTTGGAGTGTTCTTGCAAATACTTGAAGGACAACAGGCAGAATTTGTAGAGTTTAGTGTCAGTGTTGAGGAGTTGTAGAGTAGATCGACGTGCACTGTCTAATGGACTTTGCGCAGAATAGATACAAAGAGTGTCGTACCACCATGGTGTTCGGTAAGGATTGCAAGGAAGATTTCTTGTATAGACACGGTCTTTTTCTAAATAATGGTCAATGCCATCATCTTCTTTGCAGCACAATTTTACTGAACGTATATTTTTTGCGGGTTTTCAACATTTACCAGGCCATGTGGTAGAATAAGTCAAAAAGAAAAAGAACTCGGAAAATAAAAATGATTAAAAAATGCAGACATGATGGTATACTGGACTTTCCCGCTTGGACACATTTATAAGCTTCATTAACTAAACGGATGAGTGGGCATTCTTTATCTGACTGGGCATTTATATAGAATGGAAAGTAGCTGGGAAGGACACCCTTAAGAAATAATTTAATGAGAACATTGTCGGGTAGTAATGGACGACCAAATGGCCTTGTTGGTCGTAAAATTATAGTTTCATTTTCTTGTCTGCTACTTAGGAATTTTCTCAGGTGTTCTTAAGTGGATGTTTTATTTTACACAGCGAAACCTTGGTACATAATAGGAATTTTCTTCGTTCAACTTCATCCCAAAAAGATTGTGTAATTGCATTCTTAGAAGTATACAAAATTAATTTATTGGTTTTATTAATTTAAACAACTTATAATTAAATACAAAGATGAAAAATGCAGAACTAAGTTTTAAGATCTTAGGAAAAAATACCTGGGCTTATCCAAAATAACCAAATTCTATCGTAACGTTATGCATTGTGATTTAAAACGTTTTGGACCATATCTGAAGTTCAAAGTATAACTTTACCCTCAAATCTCTCATGGATGGTGACAATTGTGGCTTCCGCTGTGTGGCACGTAGCCACGTCCTACTGGAACTACATGTCGTCTAGGTTCGATTCGAGTCATATCATCGTTCTCTTCTAAAGGCACCGAAGCCCAGTTAACGAACAAATAGTTTTGTGTATTGCCATGACAGTTCACGGCTCATTTGGTTCTTGTACGTGTGTAGGCCCAAGTCCCAACGCAAAATTCCCGAGTTTGAAGAGTGCGAAAGGCCAAATTCTAGTACACGGCGAGGAATCAATCATCGGTGATTTCCTAAGAGGAGAAAATGAAATTTATTTTTAACTTCCCAAATTGGAATTTTTGACATTTCTCGACGTTTCAAGGTCCCTAGAGGCTATATCAATCATTTTTAGAGAGATGTCTGTGTGTGTGTGTGTACGTACGTTCGTACGTTCGTACGTCCGTACGTTCTGGTACCATTTTTCGTCGTCGATATCTCAAGAACGAGTAAAGATATCGACTTCAAATAAATTTTGTTTAATAGATAACAACTTCGAAAGAGGCTGAAAGGGCGTTTATTAAAATTCAGTGAGTAGTTTTTTCACTAGAACGGTTTAAAAAAAAGTAAAAATTTTGGTTAGTTTCAAATATCTCACGAAAAAATAATGCTATTGATTTCAAATAAAATTTAATGTACTCATTATAAGGTCATACAGATTTGGTATGAATTTGGAAAAAAATGAACATACCGTTATTTTTAACTTCCCATAGGGAGTTATTGTAATCGGTCCGATTTGTCAAATTGGAATTTTTGACATTTCTCGACGTTTCAAGGTCCCTAGAGGCTTTATCTATCATTTTTAGAGAGATGTCTGTGTGTGTGTGTGTACGTACGTTCGGACGTTCGTACGTTGGTACGTTGGTACGTTCGTACGTTCGTACGTGCGTACGTTCGTACGTCCGTACGTTCTGTTACCATTTTTCGTCGCCGGTATCTCAAGAACGAGTAAAGATATCGACTTCAAATAAATTTTGTTAAATAGATAATAACTTCGAAAGAGGCTGAAATCGCGTTTATTAAAATTCAGTGAGTAGTTTTCTCACTATAACGGTTTAAAAAAAAAAGTAAAAATTTTGGTTAGTTTCAAATATCTCACGAAAAAATAATGCTATTGATTTCAAATAAAATTTAATATACTCATTATAAGGTCATACAGGTTTGGCATGAATTTGGAAAGAAATGAACATACCGTTATTTTTTTAAATAAAAAAAAACTGAAAAAAAAAATTTCATAACCCAGATATTTTAAGAACGGAAAACAATTTGAAACTCAACATAATTTTATTTTACGAAAAATAGTGTGTTTGACAACTGGTGAAAATTTCAAAAAAAATCAGTTTACAGTTTTTTTACAAAAAATAAAAAACTATATAAAATTCTATTGAAAATTGGTAAAAATTGTTTTTCGACTCAAATTTCTCTAGAACTAGTAGTGATATTGACTTCTAATTTAGTTTATTTTATACATAGTATAATTTTGTACAATTGGTAAAATGTTGACACGCATTGAATTAATAGTTTTTTTTTAAATACAAAAACTATTAAAAATTCTAGTGAAAACTAGTTAAAATTGTATTTCAAGTCGAATTTCTTGGGAATGAACACCGATAGTGCCTTCTAAAGTATGTTGTTTTATACATCGATACCTTCCCGTAAGAATGTATACTAAGCGACATTTCTAAAATTGTTCAGGAAACGAAAAGAACAAAGAAAGTTCTAGTTGAATCATAGTGTGCTAAGAGACAATTTTGGTTAAACTAAGTGACATCTAACAAAATTTTTTGTTGCTCACGACAATGAGATCTTAATTAATGTCGCTTAGCATAATTTTTTTGGCAGATAATACAAATTTCAGAGGGCAACATTATTTTAATGAGAAAACATGGCAGTTGATAAATTTTTTTGTATGTACTCTAGTTTCCTTTTCATGCATAATAGGTTGGCGAAACCCAGGCCAAAACGTGGCCCTTAGCATATCGTATATTTCCTCATCAAAAAGTCATTTTAAAAAAAAGTGTCGCTTAGTACATTCTTACGGGAAGGTATCGACATAATACAATTATTAACATATGGTTAAATTTTGACAAGTATCGAATTGTCAGTTTTAACAAAAATATAAAAAAAATCTACTAAAAAGTGGTAATATTTGTTTTTCGACTAGAATATCTTGAGAACAAGCAATGATATTGACTTTATAACTTTATATATATATCTAGTTTTAGAGCGGATATATTTTGTAAGTACCCTTCCATCAATAACCAAACCATATCGTTTATATTTGAATATTTCGTTTTTAAATTTTTTTCAATTAAAATGTTTGGAACCGAAATAATAAAGACCACAAATGGGAAGTTATCAGTGTGGGTCGCACCCAGCCTCTTTTTTTAAATAAAAAAAAACTGAAAAAAAAATTTCATAACCCAGATATTCTAAGAACGGAAAACAATTTGAAACTCAAAATAATTTTATTTTACGAAGAATAACGTGTTTGACAACTGGTGAAAATTTCAAAAAAATGAGCTTACAGTTTTTTTACAAAAAATAAAAAAACAATACTTTTCATGGGAAGAGTATCGAAGGATTTGTCAATCCTCGCAAGAGGCAGTACACTCATGAAAAACATTTTTGCAGCGACTGAGAATCAAGCCCAAGACACTTTGCATGTAATACTATAAGTTATTTTTATAGACACATGTGTTGTTTTGTTAAATTAACAAAATTGTTTTGCTAAATTAACAAAACTTTTTAATTATATTTTGTTAAATTAACAAAATATTTTGTCAATTCAACAAAATATTTTGTCGATTCAACAAAATATTTTGTCAATTCAACAAAATATTTTGTCAATTTTACAAATTTCTTTAGTTGAATCCACAAAATTTATTTTGTCAAAATAGTTTTTTTTGGGATTTAAGTCCACAAAACTGGCGTTTCGTCCCTACGAACTCATATGCAACCATCTGTGAGGGCGTATGGAGAATACGCAATTTTTGTTAAGTTCATTTAATCTTACATCGATTTTTTGATAAAAACCAAATGTAAGCTTTATCATACACAAAAGAAATGTCATGATCAAAAAAATATACGCGCAGAATTTTTTGGTTTCCTCACAAAATAGTTGTATCTATCTGATAATATTATTTTATCAATATTACAAAATAACTCAACCCCAGAACAAAATATTTGTCATTTTAACAAAAGCGTTTTCATTTTTTGTTAAATTGACAAAAAAAAATTAACAAAAACTTTGTGATATTGACAAACATTTACAAAACAGATTTTTTGTAGATACAACAAACATTTTGTTAACATCACAAAAAAGTTTATCGATGTGACAAAAATCTCTGTTTTATTTTGTTATATTAAAAAAACTTGGTTTGTTAAACTGACAATATTATTTGTAGTGCATATTTTGTAAACTGACAAAAAATCATGCTGAATTATAAAAATTTTGTGAAATCAACAAAATCATTCTTTCGTGTTAACAAAAATTTAATCAAAACGATAAAATTTTTTTGTTGAAGGTCAACAAAACGTTTTTATGAATATTATCTAGGAATTTATTTTCAGGTTAAAAAACAACCAATTTCAATGTTCAGTAAAAGCTAAACTTAGTCAAAGAATACAACATGTTTTCGTGGTACAGAGACCAAACAAAAAACAGCCGAAAAGGTTTCAATAGAGTTAAGGTAAATTTGGTGAATCCAAATTCTCAAATACATGCAACATTATGTACATAAATACATATGTACATGTATGTATGAATACAAACATATGTACATGAAGCCACAAAACCTGTTCATGTCTTTGAGGTTGAATATTAAAATTTTAATTATTAGTTTGCTTAGCCCTCGAAAATCCATTCTCCTGATATCGTCATTATATATGTACGTGCCATCCTTTCTATTTTCTATTCTTAGCTTGTTCATATGGATACAAATCTCATTTAACTTTTGCAAATAGTGGCAGTTTGCACAAAACGAGTCAGCTCGTTGTTTGTTCTCAGGAAATCTGTTTAAAAAAATTTCGCTTCATTGACAGGGACATCGAAGGCCCACGTTGCCACGTTTCCACGTCAACAGTTTTTCCGTTCTGCCTGCGGCCGACGACCGACATCTTTGCACATATCACTAAGGGTTTGACATTTTTAGTTTCTCTTTCAGGTGCGAATGAAAGTTCTAGAAGAGCTATTATGTACAAAGATAGTTTAGAAGGTCTTTGTTCACTTTCTCTCAAATGTAGGAGTTTCATATGACGATGCTATATTTTTTTCTATTAAATAAATAACCTATTCCAATATCTTTCTCTCTATGGATTCCAAAAACTCAATGCGAAATGACAAAAACTTTGGCTATTATACTACGCCGATATATAGTTTTTTTTGAATTCCCAACAGTCTGAAAGTTATACTGGCTCCTTGTATTTTGGGCTTCCGCACACATGTATACATAACATACATATCACATAACTCTTGTGTACAATAAATTCATGAATTAGATTTTGATTTTTATTTTAGTATACCGCAACATCTTCCTTCCTTTTGGAAAAGCAATCGACAATTGTGAAAATCGACAGCAAATAAGGTCCAGGGTGTAGACGTGTCAAGGTATAGGTCTGTGATGTGAATAAAGTTATTGTGCGATAGAACTCGTAGAATCTAGTTGGAAATGTCTTTAACAATCGAATCCGGGGTACGAGTTTGTGTGAATTAGATGCGGGATTGCGAAGTTGATTGCCCCTAGGAAATGATTGCGGCATGAACTTTACTTAGCCCCAGAATAAGCGGTATTACGAGTATGTCCTTAAGTCTATTAAAGCTTCATTGACAATACAAACAAGTATACATAAATTAGGTCCCATATGAGTTCACTACCAGATACATAATATATTATATGTATGTGTATATCAGCTTACATCGATAATACTCGTATGCTTTAATTTTAACCACATCTTCGTTTATATATTTAAATGAATTTTATAATTGAGTTTCTAATGATATAATTTTATGACTTTTGCAATTAAAAAGTTTTTAAACTGGTTCTCAAAGATTCAAACTTCAAAAACAAAAAAATATGAGATTTTCATAAATAAATTATTTCCGGAGTTTATTAATACGTGAAATCATATCTTGTTGTACATTTGCGATCATACAAAATAGAGTTATCCGAAAACATAAGGACACTCAACTGGTACCTACGTTAACTACTATACTACATAATTATAACCACAACGCTTCCAGAAGGTGCTATGTGCTACTCATCGTGTGTCTATTTGTTAATGATCAATTCAAAATAGGACTGTTTCGTTAAAATACGAAGACACATAAAATAAAATGCACGACTGGGTCGCACGAACTTGCTTTTATGTAAAAAGTTCAAAAATTAATATTTCTAGAGAAAAAATGTTCGTAAGCAAAAAATTCATTTTTTAAATGACTAAAACAACTCCTTAAGTTATTATTTAATAAACAGTAGTTTAGTAGTTAGCGCTTAATACATAATATGTTTTAAAAAAGGTTTTTAAAACATATGTATTTAAGAAAAAATTTTGGTACACCAATTTTAACTAGAAGTTTCTCTATGCAAAATTTCATTGAAATCCGTTCTGCCTATAATGACAAATTCAAAATTCGAAAAACTGGTTTTATGGTAGGTACACTCAGTAATGTCTTAGTTTAATTTTTGTTTGTTAAATTAAAATTAAAATTCATCAAAATTCTCGGAGCCATTTTTGAGAAAAATAAGATTTTTGAAAAAGATTTTTTAACACTTGCATGGGGGGTACCTTAATTTTTAGTTAAAACAATTTTTTTTCCTCAGATCTTGTAGATTATATCAAGAAACTTTTATTTAGTCAAGTTTAAAAAATCAAGCAGGGGTTTTCGGAATATTGAGTTTCCAAAAAATAATTGGCGTTTTTCTTTTTTCATTCAGAGTAGAGCACTGAACAGAGCATGAGTATGTCAAACATGCTCTGAACTTTCTCCGAATCGAGTGTGTTCTAAGAGCTCGAATTATTTTACGAGTATAAACACATGCGAGTTTTTGAGTTTTTTTTTCTGTCTGTCAGAATGATTTCAGCATTTAACTCTGTCTACTCAGCTATTTTATACCGAGCTCATAGAGTGCGCTCTGAACAATCTCTGAACACGCTCTCAACAAAAAAAGAAACACAATCTTTGAACTGTTATACACTCTGAGCTAAAAAAAGAAACACGATATTTTGTTTGACAGTTCAGGTACTACTCTGAACTAAAAAAGAAAAACGCTCAATATTTAAAATTTGGAGGGGCTTCATAATGATTATCGGTTGTACTGTTTTCGAGAAAATCAAAAACAAACAAAATAAAATGGTTCCAAGAGGGCTTCCAAAAGATGATTCGTACCGTTATTTTTGGTTTTAAAAAAAGGAAAATTTAACGAAAATCGGCCCATGCTCTTAGGCCGTAGTCGAAGAGACAGACAGACAGAATTTCGAGACTCACTTTTTCTTCGCTATCATCGTAATGTCAACTTTGATAAAAATCTTGAGTTCGATTTATTTTACGAATGCATTACTTGCCTTATAGTACCCATAAGTCGTAATAAAACAGCAGAGAACCGATAAAGGGAAACACAAAACTTCTAATAATCAATTGAACTTACATTAATATTAATATGGCACGAAAATAGCACTTTGTCTCTGTTTTCTTTAACAAAATGAACTCTTAGTTTTTGGTTGTTTCGGGGGGGGGGGGGTTTAACCCCTAAAACCCCTACCTGCGTTCGCCCCTGGAGAGGGCTACTCGACCTTAATATACAAGCGATACATACTGTGCAGTTATAGTATACAAAAGTGTTGGTTCATAAGTCATAACTCTTGCGCTTTAATAAATGATCCAATTATTCGATAATTAAAATATAACAACACATGCAAAGAAGAAATTCAATAAAATAATCTACCAAGGTTCTAAATTGAGAACTTCTTTGGACAAGCTCTTCTTAACTCCTGTCTACTATATAGAATGGCTATGTAGCAAAAAATTATGGTTCCGGCTCCTTTTATTTGTTGCTTTGTGCTCCTTGCGAAATATTTAAACTACACGGAATACCTGTAGATCTTGAAGTTCTTTCAATAATGGAAGGCTTAGACAGACAATAACAAGAACTTCCAACAACAGTTTTTAGAAATTTTTAAATTGAAAAAAAAAAAAAAAATATTAAATTCAAATAAAATATACGACTGGGTCGCATGTACTTTTTTTTGTGTAAAAGAACTTTGGAGTTTAAGAATTTTATTAATTTAAAAATAAAAAAAATTGTATGAAAAATAGAAAAAGTCCAAAGGCTAGCATATATCTGTATTACGGGAGCAACGAGAACCTGCCCTACCGCAGCTATGGAGGTTATCCTCCATCTATCCTCTCTACACGAGGTGATTAGAAGTGCTGGAGTGGGAGGTTTAATGAGGTTCTCAAAGGAAGGAACTGGGACAGCCAAAATTATTGCTCTCAGAGAAAGGGACTTAATTGACAGGTCCACAATATCAAACCTTATTGACATTCCAAGAGATGGAATGATCAAAATACATAATTTCGAGAAAAACTTTCTTACACAGTTCAGTAACAAGGAACACTGGGTAGGAGAGGATACAAACTACACACTCGAAACACAAACCATAAAATGGTACACTGATGGATCGAGAACAAGCGAAGGGACTGGTGCAGGAATCTTTGGGCCAAAAACCAACCTTTCCATACCGATGGGGCAGTCCACCAGCATCTTCCAAGCGGAGGTAAACGCCATAGGGAAATGCGTGGATCGCAATCTCGAAAAGAATTATCGTAACAAGAACATTGCCATTATGTCAGATAGTCAAGCAGCACTCAAGGCACTAAGCTCATACACCATGAGCTCTAAGCTGGTGTGGGAGTGCATAAGCAGGCTAAATGAACTTGGTAACAAGAACAGGGTCACACTTTACTGGGTACCTAATCACTTTGGTGTTCATGGTAACGAAAAGGCAGATTCCCTAGCAAAAATAGGCGCATCAACTCTCCTAACAGGGCCTGAACCCTATTGCAGAATAGGAGAAAATGTCATCAAAACCAAAATTTAACAAGAAGAGGAGGCAAACAGATTCAAAAACTGGAATGAACTCCCTAACCTGAGACAGGCGAAATTACTACTGGGCAATTACAATCGGCAAAGTTTCGAAAACTGCATCAACTTAAGCAGGAATAGCCTAAGAATAATAACATGTATTCTAACAAGACACTGCAAACTTAGAAAACACCTTAATCTACTTGGTTTGGTAGATTCGGCAACATGCATGGGGAAACACCGGAACACATACTGGGAAAGTGTTGTCCTATCACACACCAAAGGAAAACCCATCTGAGACAATACCAGGTAGAAAAGAGCAACCTATCCTCTCTAAAAGTGCCCCAAATACTAAAATTCCTAAAAGCAATAGGTTTGAAGGAGGAACTGTAAGATGAGCCAGCTCATAATTTTATAAGCGGAGGCACAATAGATCTACAGGTCGCAGTGCATTAACCCCCAATAAAATTCATTCATTTATTCATGAAAAATATGAGTTTATGCAAACAAAAAAAAAATTAAAAATCGGGAAACTTTTTTTATATTATTTGTTATGTTCTTTCTTAATATATTTGTTATGTCAATTTAAGGCATTTAAAATATATGTATATATATATATAATATATAATATATTTTCGTAAAAGAGTCGTTTTCAAGAAACTTAAATTAACAAAAAAAAAAACATTTAATTTCTCCTCACCCTCGGAAGACCCTTAAGTATCGAGTTTGAGTTGGGTTTGGCGGATTAAGCTGTACTTGGAGGTATAATAAACGTTCATTAAAATTTATATAAAAAAATTGTATAAGCAAATTTTCAGGATTTAATCGCTCACCCGTTTTCACGATATTGAATTTTCAAAAAAAAAGTCTTAATCCAAAAACAATTGGTTTGAAATTTTTTATACAGTATTATTTCAAATTCTACGCAGCTCCTGTATTGAGCTTTTGGTCAAAATCTTTAAGGCCGTTTTTGAGATAAGTTAATTTTTTTAATATAACAGTTTAGTCATAAGAAGAGAAAAGATAAAAAGCGAGCTTATAATATTTTTGAGTCTAGTCTTGAGTGTATTCAATTCGTTGAATTTCATTCCATTTAATAATTTTTTCTTGGGATATTGGTTCCGTCGACCAATATTTGGATTCTTAAAAAATGTTATTCGATTTTTAGTTTAATTTTTTTACTTATGGGTTTTAAATGATTCCATAGAAGGAAAATTGGAATTTTTTAGATAAAAAAGAACATCATCTGTCATATAGCAATTATAAAACCAAGTATTTATTTCTTACAATTTAATTTACCAACATTCTGTATGCTCTACATCTAATGTTTTTTGATTTTCGACTTTCTCATTTAAATGGACCGATTTTATGGACGAATGTATTCAATCCATTTTCACATTTTTAAAATTCCAAAGATCTTTAACATATTTCGTACATTTTTGTTTTGAGAAATCGTTTTGAAATTAAAATTGAATTATAATTAAGTTTGATTTTATAAACCTTGTTGCCGAAATGCACGATTATGATTCATCGTAGAAATCAATGTTCGAAAATTTGCATACAATCAGAGGTCAATAATTATCACAAGCAATAAGCACAATAATATTCACGAGAAAATTATACAAAACTAATCAAAAAAGATCTGAATCCAATTCAGAGTAACATTATAATTTAATAGATCAAAGAATAATCTGCACCATTCTGTTCTTGTCTCATAATATATAATCTCATATCCAAATTTTATAATTGAAGCTAAAATTTTAAAAGTCTACAAAGAACTTCTGTATGAAGCATTTTAATTATGATTAAAATGTGGCTACAACATAAATGCAAAAATGCCAAAGTGTTCAATTATAACTATCTAATGACAACGGATCGCCATTAAAACTTTTGAGCCATACCAAAAAGTGCTCTTGAAAAGCATTCCCAACAAATTTATTCCGAAAAACATGGTTTTAATTAGTGCATTTCTCATTTATCTAACGTCAAATTAACACACACAAAAACAGGATAAAGGAATTTTGCCAACGATGCTACGCGATTATGACAGTATAAAATTCGGTAGGACGCTGTTTCGGTACACCATTAATAGTTATTAGCAACCAACGGTTTCTCCATTTCTATTTGTATGATTGCTGATTTTCACTTATTTTATAGTCTGTATCTCTTCCTCTTATGAATACATATACGAAAATATATTTTTTCAAATAAAAAGAACATATTCGACTAAAAAACCGTCATGGACTTAGTTTTTGTTTTGTTTAAATGGTGGAGTTAGGTTAGGTGAAAACAATATTATGAGGATAATGGGTTTAATTTTGCTTCTGTCCCAGGAGGGGATCTGTGAATTTTAAGGCAACGGCCCACCCGCAATCCAATTTTTAGAATTTTTTAATTAGCCAATTGGTATTTACAATTAAGTTCCAGATCTTAAAATTCCAAAATTATTCTTTAGAAAATTAAGCCCTTCCAGGTCATCCTACCAAACACTCTTTCACAATAATAAATCTTTCATCAGCTTGCAAAAGAAACTAAATTTGCTTGTAGGGCAGTTTGTTGAAAATTCGACCTGAGAGCTTAAATGGTTCTAAATGACAAATCTTCTTTGATACTCGCACAGTTGGAATAATCATTGTGGATTTTGGAATCCCCTTATGTTCTGGAGGAGTGTCTAGGGGTAACTAGTGCGTTAGCTTTTCCATCTGTCCTACATTTCGGGATTATTTCCAAGTACATTATGTAGATGGAAAAAGACGCATCTTCACTCCGCGAGGAGTTATTATAAATTCCCTTCTTTCTTTTTCTTTTACCCTTTGGCATAATAGTTAGTGCGTTGGACTGTCATGCGGAAGGTCTCGAGTTCGATTCTCAGCCGCTGCCGCTGCAAGAAAGTTTGTTTTCAGGAGTGTACTGCCTCTTGCAAGGAATTGACAAATCCTCCAAGAGTATCTCTTGGCATGGAAAGTGCTGCTCATTAGCCGTTCGGAATCGGCAGAAAATTGTAGGTCCCCTCCGTTCCTGGTAACACGCACACAGGAATGGTTGAGAGTTGTAAGTCACTAGGTTCTGGTTAACTTCGAGCTGTTGCACCACCGAATTTATTTTATTTATTTATTCTTTCTAAGTTCATGGAAATTCTGATCAAAAATCAGCTCAGGAAACATCTTGAATAATAAAGTACTACTATTACTTCTACTAACCACGAATAGCTTCACACTGAAACAATGCGCAGAAATTATGACCATGTACGTAAAGAAGTCATTCAATTGTGTCAATAATATCGTAATAACACTATTTGTAATTTGGTGTAGAATTTTGTTCAGCTCGGTACAATGATATAAGAAATGTCATTCATCAACGCTAAAGATGTTCCAATGAAATGCTTGAAGCGGAAAGAGATATTTTTTTCCTAAAACCTACGTTACCGCGCTCGGCAGTCGAATCAAATTGCGAAGCATTTTGAACAATGTTATGCATTTGTTTCCTTATAAACTGCAATTGAATCAAAGAATATTGCCGACAGATAGTCCACGTCACTTGGACGGCCAAACCGTCGCATACCCACATAAAATATGGCGCACTCTTATATCAAAAGTAAAAATCACGAAGCTGACGAAACCATCGAATTATTTCAATTTTCTGTCCAAAAACTACAGTCTCGACTCGGCCTTGTCACGGTTGCTTTTGGGGAAGAATCGTCACGTGCGCAGAATGTTTAGAATTTATAGTAAAATAAAAAGCTTTCCGTATATCAATTTGATAATATTGGAGCTCGAAATGCGAAATGTTATTTTGATTTTTCGATTATAATAATAATATATAATGAAAATGCTCGACTGGGTCGCACGAACTTGCTCCTATGTAATAGACTAAGAATTTCAAAAATGAATGTTATTAGAGAAAAACGCATAAGATTAATTTTTTAAATGACTAAAACAACTTCTTTAGTAGTTGGAGGTAAAAATAAGATGTGATTCAAGCAAATATAGACTTATGCAAGAACAACAATTATAAGTCGTTGTAGTGGTTTCTTAAAAAAATAAGCTTTTATATAAAAAAATTTTAAAAATATTTTTCGTATGCCAATTTAAAGTTTTTATTATTGTTTTATTATTTATTTATTACAAAAAAAAATATTGAGAAGTTTTCGAGATATTGAATTTTCCAAAAAAAAAATTATTTTTTTTTTCAAAATTAAAAAAAAAAAATATTTTTCTTAATGTTTTGAAATGCAATGTTTTCAAACTTTTTAAAAGCTTCTCTCTAAAAAATTTCATTAAAATCCGTTATTCCGATAATGAGAAATTCAAAATGTAAAATAATCGTTCTATGGTATGTATAGTCAGTAATATCAAATTTTCAAATTTTTTTTATTATATTATAGATCTTAAAAATTAATCGAAAAAAAAAATTAAGCGAAATTCTCGGAACCGTTTTCGAGAAAAATACGATTTTCTAAAACCATTTTTTAACATTTGTATGGAGGGTACCATTATTTTTAGGTTAAATAATTTTTTTTTCTTACATCTTGTAGATTATTTTAAGAAAATTTTATTTATCAAGTTTTCAAAAAATTGAGCCTGGGGTTTTCGAAATATTGAGTTTTCAAAAAAAAACATTTGAAATTTTTTTTTAAACCCAAAAAAAATTTTTTTGAAAATTTTAATACACAATAATATTGAAACTGCTGGGAAGCCTTAACATAAAAAAATGATCAAAAGCGGTCGTACGGTTTTTGAGAAAATCAAAAACAAAAAAAAAAAGTTCCAAGGGGGGTAACAAAAATAATAGTTTTTTGGAATTGTTTTTTCAACCATTACCTAGGTTAAACTAAATGAAATTTTGTGAATTTTTTAAAAAAAAATCTGTGGGACAGTTTTTGAGAAAAAAAAATATTTATAAAATTTCGAAAAAAATTCGTATGGCAGGTACCGTTATTTTTGGTCTTAAAAAAACAAATTAAAAAACATCCGGGGGGAAAAAAATAAAACCCATACTAAGTTTAAGGAAAATCGACCTAGCCGTTTAGCTGTAGTCGAACCGACAGACAGGCAGACAGAATTGCGAGACCCACTTTGTTGGTCTTCGCTATCATCGCAATGTCAACCTTGATCAAAATCTTGAGTTCGATTTTTTTTCCGAATGCATAACTTGCCTTATAGTACCTATAAGTCGCAAGTAAAAAATTAAACAGTCCCCGTGAACAATAAAAGAAAGAATAATTTATGAATAACTTAATAGTTTATGAATAGTTATTGCCCTCAAGAAGCAATACAAAAATAAAATATAAAAGTTTATTCAAAAGTTCAGCAACACAAAAATTAAAATAAACAATGTGTATATTCTTAACTCTCAATATCGTTTTTGAAAAAAAAATATAAATTATTTACTTTCAACCGTACTATTATTTGTGGATTTTTGAACAATTGGCGCCCTCTTAAATATGATGCCAGGCCAATATTGCCTCAGTCTTAAACCTGATGTTGGCTAGTCCCAATATTGCAATTGCGAACATTATGATTTTGTTTTAGGTAGATGTGAATCTAACAATATCCAGTTTAATTGGAAGATTCTGATTTTGTATGAAACGCTATAGGGAACGAATAAAAATACAAATTAATTTCGTATGCGAACGAGGATAAAATTTATAAGCTGTACGTTCAAAATGTTTGTACAAACATACATTCTATTAAGTTTTCAGAAATGCAATTAGTTTTGACAGCAAAATGCCATTTTTTTGGATTTATTAAGTGGTAGGTATTCGTTGGAGCTTTGCACAATACATATAAGCAACATTTTAAACAGCCTTGTGTTAAGGAATTAGTGTGATGCTACTCAACAATTTGTTAACGTTAAATTAGTTAACTAATTTTTTCTTCACTTTAAACATTTTGTAACTAGTATCGTGCTTAGGCTGTTTTAAAACAAAAAATGCATCTGAACCCACTTAAAATAATGTCTTTCTTTTCTGACATTTGTAAATGTAAAAGAGTCATATTAAGTTAGGACGATACTGAAAAAATAAAATAGCTTTTTTAACTTTACTAAAATGTTGGAGAAAGTATGATGATAAGCTCAGTTAAAATTTGCAAAGTCATCGTCTTACCATAGTAAAAAACTATTAACATCGTACTAGTTCTGGTTCTGGTACAATTTTGCACCACTGCACTAGTTAGGAATTTGGTAAATATTTAGTAATTTAGTAAAATTTAATTTTTTCCCGTTTTACTGGCTATATAGTCATCAAATACTAATTCCCTTTTACTAAAAACGGTGCATCTGAACATGTCTAAGCAATGACAATTCCAGAAAAAAAAAACAAAGTAAGCAAACCTAAATATGCGGAAAGGGCCTAATAACTGAAATGTCAGAAACTCAGAAGCCAAAGTGATGTTTGTCAGCTGTATTGACGACTAGCATCAACAAAAACGTCACTTTTGACTTCTCTGAAAAAATAAAATATCCATAACATATAAATTAGGGTGTGTCAAAGTGCTCAACTATGGTATTTTCAAATGTAATAGCTTTTAAATGTTGCATTGCTTATCAAAATTAAATCCTGCGTTTACAATTTTCATTTTAATTAATATCTTTGGCTCGCTCAAAAATAGGATGAAATCCAAAAAACTTTGATTTTTCGAGATTTTTGAAATATGTGTTGTTTTAAATTGCACCGTGTGGATACAAAAAAATTATATAAAATATTTTTAGTCTTCCAAGTCAAAGATAATTGCAAGGAAACACTTTTAAGCTTAGATTTGCTTAAATTGAACACTTAGTAAAGAAGCTATGAAATAATAAAAGAAGGAAGAAAAATCATTTTTTTATATGAAATCGTTTTTTTTTACAAAAAAAAATTCTTAAAAATCAACGGAACCACCTACAATATCGTGGTATATCTTTTTGTAGAGACAAAAATTCTTTCTTTATTTTGTTTAGTTTTGTTTTTTAATATACGTAAAAAAAAAATGTACTGTAAATTAATTTTTTACTTGCGATATAGGTACTATAGGGCAAGTTCTGCATTTGGAAAAAAAATCGAACTCGAGATTTTGATCAAAGTTGACATTACGATGATAGCGAAGACGAAAAAAGTGGGTCCTACAATTCCGTCTGTCTGTGGGTATGTCTGTATGTCTGTATGTCTGTATGTCTGTATGTCTGTACCTCGAACTACAGCCTAAACTACCGGAGGTATTTTCTTCAAACTCGGTAGTTAAGGGTCTTCGGTGATTCCCTAGAGGAGAAATTGAAATTTTTTTTTTAGCTCCAAAACTAAGGGTACCCCCCATACACCCGTAATGCAAAATCTTATTTATCTCGAAAACGGCTCTAACGATTTTGATAAAAAAAATTAAGTGTGATATTATGGACATGGACTATATTTTGGTGAAAAAAAAATTTGGGGGGAAATGTTATTAGGGGTACCCGTCATAGAACGGTTTTTTTTATTTTCGAATTTCTCACCAACGGCTCTAACGATTTTAACCAAAATTTTTATGCAGGAGCTGATTTGCATTTGAAAAATTATAAACTAAAAATTTTTTCGAAAAAATAGTTTTTGGATTTTTATAAAAATAATAAATTTTTTTTTTTGAAAATTCAATATCTTGAAAACCGATACACGATTCAATTTTTAAATTACGTTTTAAAATGTATTTTATTAAATACTAACAATTTGCATATAAATTTTTTTTATAAAAATTTTAAGGAAAATTTAGTACACGAAAAACGTGTTTCAGTGTGTCTGTATGTCTGTACCTCTCACTACAGCCTAAACCACTGGACGACTGGACCGATTTCTTTCAATATCGGTAGTTAAGGGTCTTCGGTGATTCCCTAGAGGAGAAATTGAAATTTTTTTTTTAGCTCCAAAACTAAGGGTACCCCCCATACACCCGTAATGCAAAATCTTATTTATCTCGAAAACGGCTCTAACGATTTTGATAAAAAAAAATAGGTGTGATATTATGGACATGGACTACATTTTGGTCAACAAAAATTTTGGGGCAAAATTTTATTAGGGGTACCTGCGATAGACCCGTTTTTTTGATTTTCGACTTTCTCATTAATGGCTCTAAGGATTTTAACCCAAAATTTTTAGCAGGAGTCCCCTTAAGTTTAAAATAATATTGTATATAAAAACATTCGAAAAAATATTTATTGGGTTTTAAAAAAAAAATTTAAATCAATATCTTCAAAACCTATGAACGATTATTTTTTGAAATTATTTCCTAAAATCAATATTATTAAATACTTAAAATTCGCATCCCACATTTTTTTCTTGAAAAATTTTAGAGAAATTTCTTATATAAAAAATGTATTTTAATAATAAAACGATTTTTTAAAGTTTATTTGCATAAATTCATACTTTTCTTGAAACCAGACGACAATTTTATGCATTTGAACATTATTATCTCATCAAATCCATGTTTTATATTTATAAAATGTATCTTAAATTCCAAAGTACTTTTACATAAGAGCAAGTTCGTGCGATCCAGTCGTGCATTTTATTAACTTCCCATAGGGAGTTATTGTAATCGGTCCGATTTGTCAAATTGGAATTTTTGACATTTCTCGACGTTTCAAGGTCCCTAGAGGCTATATCAATTATTTTTAGAGAGATGTCTGTGTGTGTGTGTGTACGTACGTTCGTACGTTCGTACGTTCGTACGTTCGTACGTTCGTACGTTCGTACGTCCGTACGTTCTTGTACCATTTTTCGTCGTCGATATCTCAAGAGCGAGTAAAGATATCGACTTCAAATAAATTTTGTTTAATAGATAATAACTTCGAAAGAGGCTGAAAGGGCGTTTATTAAAATTCAATGAGTAGTTTTTTCACTATAACGGTTTTAAAAAAAAGTAAAAATTTTGGTTAGTTTCAAATATCTCACGAAAAAATAATGCTATTGACTTCAAATAAAATTTAGTGTACTCATTATAAGGTCATACAGATTTGATATGAATATGGAAAAAAATGAACTTAGCGTTATTTTTTTAAATTAAAAAAACTGAAAAAAAAAATTTCATAACCCAGATATTCTAAGAACGGAAAACAATTTGAAACTCAAAATAATTTTATTTTACGAAAAATAATGTGTTTGACAACTGGTGAAAATTTAAAAAAAAATAAATTTACAGTTTTTTTACAAAAAATAAAAAACTATATAAAATTCTATTGAAAATTGGTAAAAATTGTTTTTCGACTCAAATTTCTCGAGAACTAGTAGTGATATTGACTTCTAATTTAGTTTTTTTTATACATAGTATAATTTTGTACAATTGGTAAGATGTTGACAAATATTGAATTAATAGTTTTTTTTTTTTTAAATAAAAAAACTTAAAAATTCTAGTGAAAACTAGTTAAAATTGTATTTCAAGTCGAATTTCTTGGGAATGAACACCGATAGTGCCTTCTAAAGTATGTTGTTTTATACATCGATACCTTCCCGTAAGAATGTATACTAAGCGACATTTCTAAAATTGTTCAGGAAACGAAAAAAACGAAGAAAGTTCTAGTTGAATCATAGTGTGCCAAGAGACAATTTTGGTTAAACTAAGTGACATCTAACAAATTTTTTTTGCTCACGATCAACATCAACAATCTCAATTTCAAATCTCTTTAAATAATTAAAATGCTTTTCAATCTTAAAATAATGTTTGTTTGAATTTTACAGCTAAAGTTTGTTTCGCTGAAAATTTGGTTATTTGAAAAAAACTAAATATAAAGTTTTCAAGACCACAATTGGGAAGTTATCAGTGTGGGTCGCACCCAGCCTCTTTTTTTTTTTCAACTTCAACCGATTTGAGCGAGCCAAAGACGAACGATATCTTATTTTTTTTTTACATGTTCTTAAACCTCAGACCCTAATACAACTTTTGAGCACTATTACATTTAAAAATAAGAGTACTTTTTTGCGGCCATACAAAAGTGACACACCCTAATATACATAGATAGTATTGTTTTGGCATCACCGTTTTTATCTCGAAAATTATCTGGACTTAGCAAAGTACGTATAGACTTAAGTAGTTGTTGTATTTACATGTAAAGCGCTTAGTCCCGATTTGGTTTTTTTTTCTACAATTCTTTATGAACTTGCCAAAAAACACGCCTCATAGCACTTGTAAATATGGTGAAATCGGAAGGCTAAGGTTTGTAAATCGGTCTTGAATGTTTAGGTTTTCAACCAAGAACTGAACTGTTGTCTTATCAAACCTTTATCCAGAGTAAAAATTCTTAAATGTGTTATTCGAGTTATACACGAATGGGTCGCATATTCGGTTATTGGGCTTAGGCGAAGTAGTCTTTTGAGCAAAATTGCTTTTCGTTGATAAAATTTGTATTCCTATTTGAATTCCTGTTTGATATTTTGTTAAAGCTCATTCTCACCCATTATTGAGTTTTATAAACCAAAAAGTGCTCAGGTATAAATTACAATTTCTAGCATAATAAATAATCCTGTATATGTTTATTTAATGATTACATACATACATAGGTAAGGTAACCATGCATAGACTACATAATATTTTTCGAAAGAGGCAGAGTCAATACACTCTCACAGAGCTCCCTACGGAAATGCCTGCAGCATTTTCATTCTTATTTATTTCTTGGAATATAATTTTCACTGAAATGCTTACATTTGCATATTGCACTTAGCTTAAAATATACGAGTATGATCGAGTGCACACAGCTGAATTCAGTGCACGATTCACCCAAAATCCCAAAGCAATTTATTAAGGCGCTTGACTTTTTGAACACTCTTGTTTTTTGCACATCAGCTCCAGACTTAAGGGTTCCTACTTGAAATCATTGTCCACAGATTTAGTTTTTGAGAACTGAACCGTAATCTTGGTCAGTCAAATGCCAACATTTTCTTCGTTTCCCAACAAGGAGAATTTAATTCCTAAAGTTCCTTAGAGAATCAACTTAAGAGTTGTATTCCCTTTAACGTAATTTCCAGATGTGGTCACAAAAACTGGAGACAGTAATTGTCTAGGAAATGTAACTTCTGGGTATTAAAATAATTTTATTTTCGTAAGATATTAAGTATTTTTATATTAAGGGTATTTATGCAACGAGATAATATTACGCTTTGCAGAAAGATATAACTTTCCGCCACATATTTGCATGAACACCCCCTAAGAAATACTTGCGTAAATGTGAGAAATGCTCGCTTGTTCGTTAAACTACAGTCAACTCATAAAAATTTGTTGTTATCAAAAATGAACATCATTCAATATTTTATCTTAAAAAGTTATTCTGTTTTCTTACTTAAAAGAAAACAAATAAGGTAGTTTTCAAATAAAATAATTTTAAACCATTTCTTAAAATTAAGATATTTTACCAGGTAGTTTATCACGTTTATAACTTCTCTTTCCGCATAAAATTTTTGAGATGATTTTATCAGCTTTGCAGAAAGTTTTTCCCATACAAATTTTGACAGCTCGTTTCTGGGAAGATAAAATTATTTCGTTTCTGAGGCTTACATATATGGGTTTTCCGCGTAAACATGAATACTTTTATTATTATTTTATTTGAGGATAATTATCCTACATGCCACATATTAATCTAGAAAACATAATTACCACATTGGTCTCTATGATCATCATCGGTACCTGCAAAGTGCTTCTTTGAAAAGTGCATTCATGTGAATGTTTCCTTGAAATCGACAAACTCTACAATTAGGCTGATGATAATCAAAATAAATACATAATTAAAAGCTAATGCATTTGAAAGGCCACTAAATTCTCGTCATCATCAAAAGCAATAGTCAAGAATGCAGATTTGAAGGAAACCTATGGACATACCGTAACCTGACAACTAACATATACCCAAACGGAATTCAATTAAGGTCAATGGAGACAAACACATACTTGTATAAGCAAAGATAATGGGAGTATTGCGACCAATATAATTATCGACAGCACAAGGTGGCGCAATCTGCGATAATAATATAATATCGAATTAGATAAATTACTATCAAGTGACAAAAGTTGATTGAAAGTTCTGCATAAATTTTATAAACTATTCTGCAAAATTATGATATTATTTTAAGTTTACCTATTGACATTATAAGTTATGATAATTATTATTATAATTTGAATTTTGAAAATTGTTTCTTTGTAATTTACTTACAATACCAAAAGAATACTATTCGTAGGATTTTTCATTTAACGTTAAAGTGGCTGATTTGATGACACGTGAATATAAATAAGCATGAAATTCGTTGTTCAAAATAGTTTTTGTTTTATTTCTGCCTGATTGCTTGAAATATAAGTATAAACAAAAATTGTAGAATGATTGATTGTTTTTCTTAAACATGTATAATTACATATAAAAGTGCAGAGTGCGTTTTATGTTCTAGGTCGATTTTATTTGCTAGCCTTAATATTTTATAATAAATTAATTAATATTTTATAATAAAGCATCTATTTTTGTGTTACTAATTATTCAATTTTAAACACGGGGAATAAATTACGTGAAATAATAATAATACGAGTAATTGACGCGTCCCAATTTGTTTACGGGAGTACTTGAAGGAAAAGCTGTTCATCAACAAGCCTCGACGCTTAAGGGCAACAAAACGAACAAGTCTAGGAACTTGTTAAACATTTGCATAAAAGATGCTTGCTTAAAAGATCACGCCGACATTTATTACATACATAATGATAAAAATCATATAATCAATCAATTTAAAATACAAATCTGTAATTAAAAAAAATAAAAAGCACGACTGGGTCGCACGAACATGCTTCTACGAAAAAACGAATGTTATTAGAGAAAACTGTACATAAGGATAAAATTAATTTTTTAAATTCTTTTAGTAGTAAGAGATAAAAACAGAATGCAATACAAATATGAATTTATGCAAGAACAAAAATTATAAGTGGTTGTAGTGGTTTCTTAAAAAAATAGTTTTACATACAAAATTCTTAAAAGATTTTTAAGAAAAAATTTTGGTACGCCAATTTAAAGTTTTTATTATTGTTCGAATAAAAATTAAATTTACAAAAACAAATATTGAGGTGTTTCGGAGATATCGAATTTAAAAAAAAAAGAAAAAATAGATTGTTTTTTTTTTCAAAAATTCAAAAAATATTTATTTTTAAGTTTTGAAATGCAATGTGCTTAAGACTTTTTAGAAGCTTCTCTATAAAAAACGTTATGTGGATAATGAGAAATTCAAAATTCGAAAAAATGGTTCTTAGTTTCAATTCTTTTTTATTAAATTAAAAATCATTTAAATTAATTGGAAGACAAAAAATTATCAAAATCAAAAAATACGATTTTTGAAAACCATATTTTAACATTTTTGTATGGTGAGTACCCTTATTTTTAGGTAAAACAAATTTTTTTCTCAGATCGTGTTGATTATATAAAGAAACTTTTATTTATCAAGTTTAAAAAAAACTAACATCGGGTTTTCGAAGTATTGAGTTTTGAAAAAAAAATTTAAAAATCCTAAAAAAAAATGTTTGAAAATTTGAATACACAATTCTATTTATGTTTTTGGGGAGCCTTAGCAAAAAATCAAAATCGGTTGTATCGTTGTACCGTTCTTGAGAAAATCAAACACAAAAAAATGGTTCTATGGCTGGAACCCTCAATAACCATTTTTCGGAAAAATTTTTTCAACAATTACCTAGCTTTAACTAAATGAAATTTATTTGTATTTTAATTTTTAAATTTGTCAAACAGTTTTTGAGAAAAAAAAATATTTATAAAATTTCAAAAAAAAAATCGTATTGCAGGTAGCGTTATTTTTGGTCTTACAAAAAAAATGATATCTACCAAGTTTAAAGAAAATCGGCCGAGCCGCTTAGGCTGTAGTCGAACAGACAGACAGACAGACAGAATTGCGAGACCCACTTTTTAAGTCTTCGCTATCATCGTAATGTCAACTTTGATCAAAATCTCGACTTCGATTTTTTTACGAATGCATAACTTGCCTTATAGTACCTTATAATACCTATAGTACCTAAAAAAAAAATCATTTACCAGTTTTCAAAATACTTTATGTTTTCAAAATAATTTTAAATTTGAAATTTTTTTAAGGCAATACTATTTAAAATTGAAGAACAGGCCATTAGTTTGAATTCAAACAAATTGAATTTCTCCTAAGAAATTAGCTAAGTTTCAAGATCGGTTCAATTCAGCACTTAAGGCTGTAGGCAAGGTTACAGACAGATAAGTAGGCAAACAGAGGCACAGACGGAATTTCACGGTCTTCTTTTTTTTATGTTTTTTTAGATTTTTTATATAATCGTCATAATCCCGATTTTGTTTTTTTTTTTACGAGTTCAAGGAAAGCAATATATAATATGTAGTATGTGGTGATCTCTTCTTAGTTACAATATTTATTAATATTTTCAGTTTTTATTCACTGAGAAAAAAAAAAACTTTCAAATTTTGAAGTTTCATGGAGAAATGAAAGTAGTTGTTTGCAATATTTTTCTTTACTAAGTTAAAAAAGAATAGCACAACATTTTGACAATTTGTTCAGAAAACTTCTTTGCAAGCATTTAAATTTAAAAGAAACGGGTGTTTCATAGAGGCAGATAACTTTTAATCGCCCACACCGTTTTCTTTGACAGCGGATTTGAAAATTCTCGGTTCTTAGGTTAGTTTGGTTTGATAATTCATCATGAATTAACCATAAAGAAACAGATCAAAATTTTCAAATTATTTAAATTTGTTTCGAAAAACATGGTTCAATTCGAAAAACACATTGGGCTATACGTACGATTTTTGGCTCTCATAATCATCCATCAGAGCGATTAATTTGAGAAAATATGAAAATGTGAAAATATGACAAGGGAAACAGAATACATTTTGAGTTCTACAAGAATTTAACGAAGGATGCTTTAATCACGTTAACTTATTCGTTCAACCAAATATGAAATATTTTACCAGAAGGCTTCCCAAGAGCGATTCTATTTCCGCTTCATTAGAAAGTTGACATAAATTCAACCGAGAATTATGCAAGGATCCTAACCACTCATAACATCGTTTTATAATGCGAACCTGCTACGTGCTTTTCAAGCTGGACTAACACAAAATCATTCATATATACATATAGAATATTCGTGAAAAAAGTATGCTATCTAATTGATCAAAATAGATCAAATCGTCACCTGATTGCAAGAACTAGGTAACTCAATTTTTGACATTTTTGAGTAAGCATCGCTTTTAGGTACCTTAGGGTGATGATCATTTAATTAAATTAATGTTTAGCTGAAATTCTCCCCCTCCCCTTTTAAATTGAGTAGTGAAAAAACTAGCTAACTAAATTAACCCTACCACTTTCAGTGCAAGAAGTAGATATCTGACATCTACTTGTGGCAAGAATTTGTTGAGTGAGTTCTCAATGGGAATTCAATATTCAAGTAATATTTTTTGAGGACTCAAAGAGCACTAGCATGGCTGAGAATTTACTCTCAAACAAGATGGTTATAGTCTTAAAAGTAGAGCTTTGTAAAAGTTGCAATTAAAAAATAAAAAAGAAAACCTTAAAACACCGCAACAATTAAAAGTATTATAAAGTATTGAAAATTAAAAAATAATGAATAATAGGCACATTTAAAGACGAAAGAAGATACCCGCAATACGAAAAAAATGACAAGGAGGAGGCAGCAAAAAGTAACTCAAAAATAATAAGCGGTAACTTTGATTTTCAGCAGGTTCTGCTTTGCCTTTGCCCGAGTGATCCAACGAATAATGCCCTTTTCTACAAGCGCCGACTGGCAACCTACAACTTCACGATCTATGACGTTATATCAAAACAAGGTGGTAGGGGAAGTTGCGAGGTGGCTATACTCTGTCCAACAAAAATTGTCAGTACATGGAAGATAGGACGTTTGTCTCTCATTCTGGTTGCATTGCCATGCATAAGTGTGTCGCCTTTTAAAGCTCTCACAGGGATTCCGTAGTTTACATTATAAATCGCCGCAAATGAGAGTAAACAACGCGTAGGGCTACCGTCTGCCGATTCAAAACGACTGAAAACAATATTCAATTTACCATTTCCCACAACACCAAGCGGTAAGATAATAGACGCGTTTTTTTTAAGTTGAAAAGCAATACGACAACACTCAACATACTCATCTTCTTAAAATGTGTTCTCAAAAGTTTCAAATCCCAAAAGCTCCTTAATAAAAACCACTGAAAAAGCTCCTTGCTTGCAATTGAGAATGATAATGGTAACTCTGTTTTGATGTAGATAAAGAGCGCACGATCGTATTGAGTGAACTTGACACTCTTGACAGTATCTCATTATCATCAGCAGTGGGATACGACGGTCGTGTGGGGTGTACAACTTTTTGCAAAGAATTACAACAACAATTCCTTAAGAAAAGTCAGTGGCTTGCTCTTTTTTTAGTGGTTGTCACTTTGAGTCCAGACAAGTCAAACTCTTAGGTCCGTTCCTAGGATTTACTTTGGTTTACTTTGTATTTTTTCACGAACTGTCATTGTTTGGACGTGTTCAGATGCACCATTTTTAATAAAAGGCAATTAGTAATTTACTAGTTTGAAATTTTCGAAGAGTTAATAAATTGCTAAAATTTTAACCAATTGCTAACTGGTAAATAGCTTAGCCCTTAATAATAGGTTGTTTAAAATTTTTCCCCAATTCATTTTAAATTCATGGTTCGATTCGATGCATTCGGCAATCGGCACTGAAGCAAAACGAGTTCGAAAAGCACGAGGCGCTAGGAAAAAAGGGGATAAGCCATACATCATACACGATATAACTTGGGAAGATATCCTTGACTGGAAGAGGTTTGTGGAACAATACCTCACGATTAGAAAAATCAACACATCCGAAAAATTAATATAGATTCAAAAAATGTCTTGGTTTAAATTTGAAAAAAAAAACTGCCTATGTTCATACCGGTGCCAGGAATCATTCGGAACAGAAAATTTTAGAACAGCTGATTGCTTGAAGAGGACCTCAAGGAGCTTAAGCTTAGCTGCAGTGAAGCTAAATCCATGTTACCCTGCAGGACATACCATTACGAAAGCTGAATACAACGATTTACTATCAATTTTCACTTCGAATCCCCCTGCTATTATTGGCGAAAGCTTCTGAAGATGATCAACAAGTGGCATTAAAATACTTATTTGTCTATAAATATAAATAAAAATATAATTATGAAATTTTTTAGTTTTAATTCTAAATAAACTTATGAAACGAATAAAGATGTATCCAAAAAGATTTTGAAAAATGTAAAATTATGAACAAATTATGAAGAAAATAAAATTTAAATAATAGTAAATTGTTTGTTTTTGAATTTGTTCCATAGCAGAGGGATAAACATACAAAAATTTATGACAAGTAGATAATAGTTATTTTTCTAGGAATTCAAAGTTATTGGTGCAAGAAGTAGGCAACTGCCTATTGTTTAGCTAATAATTTTATACTTCAAGAAAAAACAACAACTTACTTTCGAATATTTCGCCATTTTACTCTTAGCAAAAATTCCTACCAATAAAAAACGCCTACTCAAGTAATAAAAAAACGTTTTTGTCGATATCTCAAAACTAAAAAAATTGAATTACCTAGTTCTTGCAATCAGGTGACGGAATAGTCTTGGAAATTGGTCAGCCATAGAAAATTTGTAATCAAAGCTTACATTTTTAAAAGGCCACACAAGGTCACGTGCGAATATTTGTACCCCACTGGTGGGATATTTTCAAAAATTATATACCATCCAAAAGATCACTAGCTCCTTATAAAAAGTCAACATTTTTTTTTTCAGAAATTGGTCAGACATAAATTTTTATGAATTTTTAAAGTTTTTTTTTCAAATTCACGAAAAACTTGTGGGACCCTATTTGTGTAATTTTCAAAGAAGAATTGTACTACTTAATAGGTTTCTAAATCGTCACAATAGGTCAGTCAGTTTGAGTTAGGAGCAAATTATTGTATACGTTTTTAAATATATGACCTTGATTTGGTCCACTTACTGACTTTTTAAATGGCATACTTTTTTTTCTTAATGACCCAAAAGGGCTCCACAAATGTTTTGCCCATTTTAGCTGCATTTTATTCTTTCGATAAAGAGTCGCTATTTTACAAATACTCAATAATGGAAACATCAACAGGAATATCTCCACTATTTTTACAATCCTGAAGCTTCAATTTGATTATGTTAATAAAATAATGTCCCAGCCCGCAAACCGTATGACAAGGCTTATTGAAACACATGCTATCGTCTCAAAATCTAAGTTTCTTTAAAAAGTGGCATCTTTTGGCAAGGAGATTCAACCTACATCTTATAGTTTTGGCAGTTAATTCAAATGATTGGTGGGGAACTGACTTAACCAAAGAAATATCAGATGCATTACTATTCTTTGCTTTGGTTATCCAGGAGCGGATCGATGCATAATGCATTTACTATTAAGACATAAAACTAATAGAAAATTTTATTGTGCAGTTATTATGGGGCCCAAATCCGATTTCAACAAAATTACTGCCTGTTTTGGTTTTTTTTTTTTGTTTGTTTTTTTTGCAATGTTGAGTGTATTTAATGTAGCAACACTTGGGGGCTTATGAAGAATTTTGATAACGGACATATTTGTCCATACTGGAAAAAGCAGGCCAACGGTTTGCCACTGAGCGAATCTTAAGTGGGTAAAAATTCTAATCACACGGAATTCAACCTGCCTGGTATCACTCAATTATTGCTTCTTAGTTGCTTTTCAAAAACAAAGAAGATTTAAAACAAACTTTAATTTCATGCCGCTCAAGCCAACTGGGATGATCTCAACGATTTCTTCAGGAACTTTAAATGGTCACTATGTTTCCTCGATACTGAGGTGGACAGATCCAATAGGGAAAAAAATCTATCAAACCAAAAGAGAATTCGTGGTTTGATTAGAACTAAGAAAAAGTTTATTATGGTCGTGAAGTAAGTTGCCGATGTTATTAAGCCGTTTCTACTTAGAAAACCGCAACTAGCCCAAGGAAACTAGAAAGACCTGTAACGACCAAATTCGACGAACCAAATTTTTACATGACCAATAATTAAAGGAAAAAAATACTAGAATGTCATCATTACATGACCAATAATTTTAAACTACTTTCGAGACATCATAATGTAGTATTTTTTACTATAATGTATCTGAGGTAATTCAAAATTTGTATTCATTTTTAAAAAATGTTCGAAATATTACTTCGTCCCCGGTTCCAATGGTCGTCTTCAATGACATTCCTTATGACAGTTCAAAAGAAAAAGAATTTGTTTTCAGCACAGTAAGCTGCTGATTCGACGCCACAAAGTTTCATGACTCCTCCTACACTTGAAAGCGTAAATGAAAGAGTACTGATATCGTGATGTACACAAATCTGCTGTCCTGGATACTATCTCTCCCATTGTTCTGAAGAAGTGTTCCTCGACGCTGGCGAAACCACTACATAACTACGAGTATTCTACTGGTCTCTTTCCGAATGAATACAAAACAGCGTGGAATTTTTGTTTTTAAAATTGGAAATCGAATGAAAAAGTTTTGAATTCATTTCAAATACTTGAAAAAATGAAGTTTGAACCAAACATCGGCGTTTTAAAATTTAATATGTTAAACGTTGACGGAGAAAAAAATTTAAAGTATCGCTATACGTTTTTTTTTGTTAAGGAGTTTAAAGTGTTTTTTTTCTCGGTGTAATCTTTATTTCAATTTCTTAAGATACTGACATTTAAAGCCATTAACACATTCCGTTGGCTGTCTTCCCGATGGCTTGAACAAATGTTTCTTTTACTTCTTTCATAATTTTGTGTAATTTGTAAAACGAAGCATACCTTAGCATTATCCTTTTTCAAACCTCTTTCATATTACTTCTTGAAGGATAAAAGCAGGTCTTATACCCTCGTCAAGCCATCGGAAGTGGGCTTAACAATTAAGTGTAATGGCATAGTGAATAAAATATCCCTTGCAATTTCGTGCAAAAAGGGAAAATTAATCGTTACTTCGTTGGCATCTTGAACTTTGGCTATGTGCGTGTGTTCGAAGGTTTATATGAATCTTGAAAGAACCCCAGATGTCCTTGAAAAATTCGAAATTTCTCTTTTGTGTTATTGTATTGATATATGTAAAATATTAATCTTAATAGTCTCTTTGTGAGGATATCGACATGCTGATTACATCTTGTGTGTAAAAATATGGTATAATATATATGTAGTTTACTCGTACAACAATGGAAACGTGCCCATCTGTTTGAATTGAAGAGTCTCTATTAGTTAACTCTTATGCAAGATTCATCTTGTTTTGCTAGCATTTCTGTTATGAGTCCTCAAGCACTTTTGTATAAGTAATAAAACATGAAATTTTTGGGAAGAGAACAAAGTTGCAAGGAACGTGATATTGGGAGCCTCGTATAGGTACCATAATTTCGGTAAGAAAAGCTCCATCGTTCTCTGACTATCACTGGATAGATTATGATTATTAGAACGCTTTTTGGCTCGTTTACTTGTGTAATATTAATGTATCATGGTATTTGTGCTGATTTCATCAAGTGATAGTTTAATGTTAGGAACAATTTATAGCATGAATATTTCTTGTGGTTGTGTGAAAAATCAATGATGAATACAAACATTATGAACAGAATTACAAATTATCTACTATAATTTACAGTCCACATATGTACATGTACACATGTATATTTATTTGTATTATCTATCAAATTTTGTTACTCCTTACTTTTTGAAGCAAAGAATTCATTTGATGATAAATTTTAGGGAATTAAAGATCGACCAGTTTTTTGATTTTTGTTTTCGAAAATGTTACTCACATTTCAATTTGGTAAAATATGATAAAATGTACACATCATTCCCTTTCTTCCTTAAGCAAAAGACCACGACAAAAAATTGGTTTTTACTAAAAGGGGTAATATATTGAAACTTTAAGATTTTAAATACCGTATTCGATTCAAAGAAATCAGGTTTAAAGGAAGAGAGCGAAAGATGTACCCATATATGTTTTAGGAAACATTTGAAAAATTGTTGGCGGTTTTTTTTTTCATCAACAAGATTAAATTTATTCTTATAAGATAAACGCAATAAACTGTTCGGATTACCTAAAAAAAAATTCTTCCTTCAAATCTGGGAAAAAATGGAAAATCGATATCTATTTTCATTTGAATCTTCAGGGTTATCTTTATATTTGATTTGAGATTTATTAAATGGCAAAAATGAATAAAATGTTTAGGAAAAAAAATTACGTTTAGTGCTATCAATTCATGGAAAGAATGATTTTTAAAAATTTATTAACAAGGGTTTTTTAAAATTACAAATTATTTATTTTGAATGTGTGAATTTGCGTAATATTGGGGGAGCATTTAGAACCTATATATGTATATGGGCTTATCCGTGCAAATTTTAACTTTTGCCATGCGTCGAAATATATAGACATTATTATTAAATATTCAGGTTTTGGAACTTATAATATTATATATATCATTGAGTTTTAACTATTCAATTTATAAAATGAACCATCGAGATAGTGCGAAAGTGTTTGAAATCGAAAAAAATCATCGAATCGATAATTAACGTTTTGTATTATTGCAAAAATAATGTTTAACATAATATCACTTAAGTAGTACAATTTTTGTTTTTTCAGATACATGAAGGTCAAAATTAATTGAAATCATTCATTTTGAGTGCGTGCCTTCCTTATAAATAATCCTATATGATATAAAATTTTAGAAAAAACTGTTATGCGTGATTTTTCGTAAATCTTTAATTGTCACAAATTTTCGTGTCTATTTTTTTAACATTGATCATGGGGCATTTTTTTATGGTCTGCATCATTATTTAAGCTATCTAGAGTAAAAAAAACTTTGGCTTCAATGCGTGCTTCATTATATACAAATTTTATGAAGTTAACAAAACGAACGTAAAAAACGTAACTGTTTCAAAAAAGGCACATTTTTTACTAGCACACCAAAGCATTGTTTGATTATACCCTTACAATGAGCGTAATTTAGACTGTAGAAACTATAAAAAAAAATGGTAAAAGTGTTAAACAAATAAGTTTGAAGACAGAAGCTGTGAAGATTAAAAATAAAAACCAAATCAATTAACTCGGTTCTTAAAATAAATTATTTTAAATTCATTTTTCTATACTTACTTTATACCTTTATACTCTTCAACAAACAATACATATGAGTTATTTTGAAGTTTTTTATTTATTGATGGTCTATAATTGAAGAAAAACTCAAATTTACATGCGTGCCTTAATTTTTTTTTTTGTTTTTTTCAAACTCAAGAAGTTAAAATTTACAGGGATAAGATATGTATATATGTATATAAATGTATGGATAAAGCAAGTAAAAATTTATATATCTACACACGACCAAATGTATGACTCAATTACTCATCTATACTCATTACGAACCTTTTGTATGTCCATTTAAAGCCAAGAATTATTTTCTTAGTATCACAAAAAATTAAAATTTTCGAGAACGAGAGAATTAAAAAAGAAATTATTCAATTGACCTAACATATTATAATCATTGTACATATGTATTATGCTTCGGTCGTAGCTAAAATATTCTGAGGTTTCTCGGTGAACGAAGACCGTACATTTCGAGTAAAAAAAAAGGATATTTCCTCACGATATCTCACTTCCCTTGTAGTGCCCCAGCCTATCAAGAACGAGGAGAGCAGCCCTCCGAAAATATCTGTTCGAAGAATTGGACAACATCAGTCGTGCCACTAAAGATCATTCTAAAATCAAATCAGAATTCAGGCTAGTACATGGAGGCATCGATTCATTGAGATCCGAGTGATGAAATAGTACACGGCTTCCTCCTCATAACTTTACCTAACCTGAAGAATTAAGGAGCCAACTCTTAAATCACATGTTAATGAAGAAGTATTTTTAAATCTTATAAATGCAATCAGTACACGACGTGATATAGATTTCTTTAATATTTTCAAAAGAGTGACATTCTTCTGGCACATTACGACGCTAGTTGTAAGTACATTATGTGTGTAGTAACACATAACTATAGTTGAATTGATGAAGTTGAAAAGTTAGTCGTTGTTATTTTTTACATTGTTATTTACTGAAAAACAATGAACGAAAACTTTAACGACTTTACAAATACATACTTGGAAAGAAATTGCAGTTTTGTTTTTCTAAGCATAAGTTACACAGGGTGATTCGAATAAAATATACAAAATGCCATTTAGGTAATAATAATTAGATAAATTGTATTTTGTTTCATAGGAAACAATTTAATAAATAGACCTATCTGGAAAGCTGGTCTATTTTCCTAGTTTTTCAATTTTATTCTTATTTTTAAATAACTTCCATTCCGTTTACGATATTATGAACAATTATTTTTACTTGACCCCATAAGAGCCATAAAGAGGGATATTCCCGTACCCATATCTGCTTAAAAGCTCTGCCGGATAATGTTTGAATTAAAAATTTGTTAAAAAAGTCGAAAATGAAATATATTTTTTTAATGGAGTTTTAAGTAAATTATTTATTATTTTTCTCACCCATTTTATGCCAGTATAGCCTAAAAATACGGTTGAAGGAGAATATTGAACTCTCTAGTAGATTTCTTAAGATATTTTCATACTTCCTTAGCTTGCAATTTCGTGCTACATTTTAGGAGTACTACCCTGTTTAAAGAGCATTTCTATTTGAACAAAGCGAGCAAATTCTTGTCAGGACTTCTGCACCAAAAGTCATCAATTTAATGTGGACAAGGCTTGAAGTGGCACCAAAAGTATGTTCTGCACCATGCATTTTTCACCCCTTCTAATGTTTTGTCCTTTTATAAAGAAAAAAAATGAAGGAAATAGATTTTGTGAATGAATATTATCTGTTTTTCTCCCTCTCTCCAACTAACAAAAAAGTAAAAAGAAGTTTGTCGTTAAGGCGAAGTACAATTCATCATTTGAGTATTTTTGATCACTCGGGAATATTTCTTGAAAAGTTATAACTTTTGTTTAAGTAGAGATGTGTCCTTTTTGTATGGTATTTTTGGAAGAAAATAAACTTTTGATTACTTTATTAGATAGTTTTCAACTTCTCTTGATATTGTAGTTTGTAGTTCCGTAGAAACAAATGACCTTAGGTGTAAGGATTTCTTTATTCATTATTTAGTTGAAAGTCTTTAATCTTTTAATTTAATCCTTTTTCACACTAAAATGTACTGTGTGCATTGCTAAACAAGGATAAATTTGAGAAAATTAAAGCATTTACTCGTATTTTTATTCAACCGTTAATAGCAGCATTTCAGAGATGGAATAATTTTAGTGGACTGTTTTATGAAGATAAAGAAGATTGAAGTGTGCGTATGGATACTATTTTACAAACTAAAATAAAGTTCAATAAAATATTTAAAACACATAAACAAAATTTATCGTTAGTTAGGTACGGTCGTGGAATACGAATTAAAATAAATAAAGACTTAAGTTAAGGGGAGGTTCTCCTGTTTTAATGTCAAAAATTACGCTTTTTCATGAATTTTTTTTCCATGGAAGGAATGATATAATCAATTCAAATTTTTTTACTTGTTTATTATCATATTATTCACATTTTACTAAAGTTAAAATCATAAAACGGCTACTTTAACTCTTAGTAACTTGCTTAATCAATATCACATCTGCATTTTCCGCGAAAAAAATTTCTTGGCAATTCTTTTTGAAAGAGTTAAAGTGTGTTTTTTACAATTCGTGAGATTATTGTTTTTCCAAGTAAATAAAGTAATATAAAATGTTTTCGGAAGACGAATATTCGGAAGGTTCGGTTCTTGCTTGAAAATCTAAACATCCAAGACCGAATTGCAAACCGTGAGCTTTCGATTTCACCAGAATTAAAAGTACTAGTTACATTACAATTTTTTGGGATACATATCCATCAGGCTGATGTTGATAAGTTAATTTCCTAATGGAACACAAACGTTATGCCAACCTATGTAGCACAATTAATCTTATAGGAGCATTACATGGAATGGTCCAGTCTAGTCATAAATAACATAAATTGAAGGTTGTCACTTTGACTTCTGAGTTTCTAACATTTCAAATTATTAGGTCTGTTCCCCAATTAGGTGTGTTTTCTCTGTTTTTTTTTTCCTCAAACTGTCATTGTATAGACGTGTTCAAAGACACCGTTTTTAATAAAACGAAATTAGTATTTTACTAGTTAGTAAAACAAAAAAAAAAGGATTTCAATTTTTGAAAGGCCTAGTAAATTACTAACAGCCGTATTTATTAGATTTCACTAATACTCGACCCTACCTCGAAATATTTAAAGCGATTCGAAGCACTTACTTCAGGTTTACACCACGTCAAGCAAATCCTTATTAATAAAATATTTTCTTAGACGTTTTAGCTACGCCTTCCTCATGTTAAATATATTGTCAAAAAAATCACCAATCTAAAACTCGGGTTAATATAAGCGTAAGCAAACTCCAGCTAATTCCCATTATTATTTAATACCGCAATACTGCCATCACTTGCTAATCTTTTGGGATATGCCTTCTTCTTTTATCAACACTTAGGAAAAGCCGATCTATAGCTATTAATTTCTTCATATTCTCTTTCGAAAATCGATACTTCGAGCGGAAATCTACATCCCTCAGAGTCAAGGGACTAAAACGAATTTTGTACTGCTTTGGTAGCCTTCTCCTTCGTTTAAAGAATGTAGATCATTCATAAATGTAAAATAACTATACACTTTAAATAACTAAATAAAAGTTTTTACACTGCTTTTTGTAAATTTCTCCTTCTTCCAAACAAACAAAAAGGAAAGAAAATTGTTTACCCACCTTTTTGTAAATTTCACACTATGTCATGTCAAAATGACGTTTAGATACTACAACGGCCTCCTATGAACTAGTCTATAAGCTTACTCCCCCTCTATTAATCGTGTAATTTTTTTATAAATAAGCTTTTCAAGATTAAAGTCGTTGTAAAGTTGAAGTAACCTTACTCAGTAGCTAAGACGGGTTGATAAATAAGGCTGTAAATGTTAATATGCTTGTTAAGTTGCTTAAAATGTTGCCCTTAAATCTTTAAAACAGTTTTTTTTAGAAAATAAATTCTGCAAAAAAAAATTAAAGGGTGATTCCGTTGTAGACGATTTTTGACACCAATTTTTGAATTACAATATTTTTTACTTTTTTTGATAAATATTCAAAGTAGAATATTTAATAATAAAAACAAAAACTGAGACCTAAGTTATAGAGAACATTTTTGTTTGCGCTTGGCAACATTATCATACGAAGAGTCGGTACGAACTGCAATTATTACAACTGGTAACATACGCTCAAAATAGCTATTTCCGACAGTTTTAAGTTATGCTTTACTCAATAGACGTATGAAGCAACATGCCATTTAATCGTTTGCATAAAAACATGTTCGAATTTGTTGTTATATTTTTAGCATTATTGATTGCAAATAGCCATTGTAAGTTTGTTGCACCCGCGATATAAAAGATATAAAAGTTTACTTTTTTGGCAGAAATAAAGTGCTAGCGTTTTGAAACTTTCTAAAAGTAAGAAGAAAAAATTAAATCAGTCGTTATTAGGAATATATTGTACGTTGAACGACAAAAAACGTTGATTTAAATTGGTTGCACCCGCGATCCCAATATTAAGATCGCGGGTGCAACTTATTGACTACTAACATTATAACGTGATTTATTGTATTTTATTGAAAAAATATGCTTTGAATAATAATTTCTTGTGTTCACTATTTTTTTAACTATGTAATATAATATTTTGTTCTTTTTTATATAAAAATACTTAGATGGTTAGATGGAAGTGAAACAAGAAAAAGAGACTGCTTTACAGAAAATTGACAAAAAATTAACAAATATGCTGAGCTTTCTGCAGAAAAAGGATGTAGAAATTTAATGTGGAGAGATGTATTGAAAGGGAAAATGAAGGCAGATACAAATTTTAAAATTCTGACCAGAATCAGACAAAACGAAAAAATGCAGGCAACACAAAAAAGGCAGGCACTTATTACATCAGTCACTGTAGACTGAAAAAGTCGCACAAGTAAAACGTAATCGCCCAAGGAGTCCCACTAACGTAGTTGAAGTGGTATAAAATGTATTTAAAAAAAAAACTGATTCCACCAAAGCAATGCCTAAAAAAACTGAAGGATGACAGGTGATTTCTATAAAAGGGATAATAACGGGTGATTTTTTTGAGGTTAGGATTTTCATGCATTAGTATTTGACAGATCACGCGGGATTTCAGACATGGTGTCAAAGAGAAAGATGCTCAGTATGCTTTGACATCATGAATAGACTTACTAACGAGCAACGCTTGCAAATCATTGAATTTTATTACCAAAATCAGTGTTCGGTTCGAAATGTGTTTCGCGCTTTACGTCCGATTTATGGTCTACATAATCGACCAAGTGAGCAAACAATTAATGCGATTGTGACCAAGTTTCGCACTCAGTTTACTTTATTGGACATTAAACCAACCACACGAATGCGTACAGTGCGTACAGAAGAGAATATTGCGTCTGTTTCTGAGAGTGTTGCTGAAGACCGTGAAATGTCGATTCGTCGCCGTTCGCAGCAATTGGGTTTGTGTTATTCGACCACATGGAAGATTTTACGCAAAGATCTTGGTGTAAAACCGTATAAAATACAGCTCGTGCAAGAACTGAAGCCGAACGATCTGCCACAACGTCGAATTTTCAGTGAATGGGCCCTAGAAAAGTTGGCAGAAAATCCGCTTTTTTATCGACAAATTTTGTTCAGCGATGAGGCTCATTTCTGGTTGAATGGCTACGTAAATAAGCAAAATTGCCGCATTTGGAGTGAAGAGCAACCAGAAGCCGTTCAAGAACTGCCCATGCATCCCGAAAAATGCACTGTTTGGTGTGGTTTGTACGCTGGTGGAATCATTGGACCGTATTTTTTCAAAGATGCTGTTGGACGCAACGTTACGGTGAATGGCGATCGCTATCGTTCAATGCTAACAAACTTTTTGTTGCCAAAAATGGAAGAACTGAACTTGGTTGACATGTGGTTTCAACAAGATGGCGCTACATGCCACACAGCTCGCGATTCTATGGCCATTTTGAGGGAAAACTTCGGAGAACAATTCATCTCAAGGAATGGACCGGTAAGTTGGCCACCAAGATCATGCGATTTGACGCCTTTAGACTATTTTTTGTGGGACTACGTCAAGTCTAAAGTCTACACAAATAAGCCAGCAACTATTCCAGCTTTGGAAGACAACATTTCCGAAGAAATTCGGGCTATTCCGGCCGAAATGCTCGAAAAAGTTACCCAAAATTGGACTTTCCGAATGGACCACCTAAGACGCAGCCGCGGTCAACATTTAAATAAAATTATCTTCAAAAAGTAAATGTCATGGACCAATCTAACGTTTCAAATAAAGAATCGATGAGATTTACAAATTTTATGCGTTTTTTTTTTAAAAAAAAGTTCTCAAGCTCTTAAAAAATCACCCGTTATTAGCAGACAAGTGCCGGATATAAAAAGATGTGAAATCGATTAAGTCGGAAGTTAAGAATCGAGAAGAGTACAATGACCATGAGCATTCGTGAAGTTAAGTTTTCGATGTTTTTATTGAGTCAGAAGACGAAGCATTAAATTCTAAATCTCCAACAGGGTCTTTTGGGCCCCCTATATTACCAGTAGATCCATGCTCTAAAATACCGTTCTGTTTTTACAGCAGCAGTATTTCCAAAAGTTATTTCCACAAGTTTGTACCTTCTTGCACCAGGTAGGCTGCAATATCATAATATCGTTATGTGGGGTTATCCTTAACCGATATCGATGAAGATGGAGTACTTCTAACATACATATATGTATTTTCGAAAAAATATTGAATTATTTGAAAAAAAACAAAATTATAATTAATAGAGAAGGGTTCTGACTTGTTACATATGTGCCTTATTTATATTTTTTCCAGTTTTTTAAATCAGTTTACTAATTTAAGTTAGACGCGTTGCACCCGCGATAATTTGATGTTGCACCCGCGATTGATTTAAAAGTTAATATTTCGTTGCTTACTTTTGGTTTTTATTTTTATTTATTTAGTTAATTGAATCAACGTCGTTCAATATATGTAAGAATAGCATGATAAATGTTTCACAATTAACAGAATTTGTGTTTTTTGTACTATGATCTAGAAAAGTCGGGCCGATTCTGTTGCACCCGCGATGGCACTTTGAAACCATTCTTCTGCCAAATTATTTATTATATTCTAGAATTTTAAATGGATTAAGAATAAATAGGTGAAAATGTATCCCTTCAAGTAATAATGTCATTAAATATTTTGCTTATTTTATTATTAAATGTACTTCAAATGAGTCTAAATGTTGCACCCGCTATAATGGAATTCTGAGCATAAAAATTCTGTTTTCAAAGATCTGGTTTAAAATTTCCATTATATCCTCTCTTGAAATTTTAGGGTATTAACGATCGAACAAGCATAAGATATAAATTCCATGGTACAACTTATACTTATAGTATAAAAAAGAGATGGAACTCCTATCACGTTTTTAAATTAATCAAAATTGATTAAGAATGAATTTAATTTACTTCCTTAAGAAAAGTATCCTGTATCTACGATTTCCTCACTAAAAATAATAATGGATTACAAAATATATTTTTATTGATAGGTTGTCTTAAAGAAAAGAAGATTTAAAGAACTGTTTTGGAGGGCAAAATAACAATAAAAATATTAATAATAATATACCTGTTATACTTAACTGCTGTGTAACAGGTATTATTAATATTTTTATTTTTTTAGAAAATTTAATTTTTTTTCGAAAATGGCTATGATTTGATACAATGCGTTGGACTACAATGCATAGGGCTTGTGTTCGCATCTCAGCCCCTGCAAAAATGCAAAAATGTTTTTCAGTTTGGTACAAACAAAGTGACAAATCTTCCAAGAGTATCTCGTGTTCTAAAAAATCACAAGGCTTAAGCTCTCTATAAGCCGAATTCGCATTTAATTTCTTTTATTATCAATTAGAAAACAAATTTACAAAAAGCGAAGTCAGCAGTTCCTCCCATCGAACCTATTTTTATTTTATTTAATCCAAATCATATGACTAAAAACTAAATCACAAAACGACACTAAGAATTTTAAAAATGTTACGATGCATGAAATTAATTTTTGTATTAGGCTCAAAAAGTTCTTTAATAGGTACATTTTATATGTATATACAAAATTTAAAGAAAATTTAAAATAAATGTTTTAGTACCTACGCCAATTTTTTTGAAATATTGAATACTTTTTCAAAGATAAATTTTTTCTTATGATCTTATTTAATTTTTTTTTTAACTTCTTAGAAGATTCTGTGTAAGCAATTTATTTAAATCCGTTACTGATAATGGGAAAATCAAAAATAAATCATTTTTTGAATTTCGAAAAAAATTGTATGCCAGGTGGCTTTTTATAGTGAGAGTAAATGAAGGAGAATGAACAAAAAAAAGATTGGGCATGATATGTACATACATATTCAGAGCTCCGAGTTATTTGCATTTTCACTGAAAGAAAGAGGGCGCTGATCCGTGTTCGGACAGTGTACGACGATAACTAGAACCTTGAAGGTAATCTCAGGAAATACCAAGTAGTCAACTTTCGAAACGAAAGAAATAACACTTTCAAATCATAACAAATATCAAGAATTAATTTTGGACTTTTAGATTATTCGACAAAATATTTGGAGGTAAGAATAAATTCGCGAAATTGATAAGATGTGAATGTAGTCCAAAAAGTTAAAACACGTCGACTAAATTGGGTCAGCCACATTGAGCGAATAAACTCCAGTCAAGAGAGTCCTCGAACCTAAACTCTCAGGTTTGAAGCGACAAGGAAGATTGAACATCCAGTTTAAGGACCAATCTATTGCGGATGTCAGACCACTTGACCTAGATGTAGTGAAGCAGCGAGTTTGGAATCGCAAATGATGGAAAGCCCTCGCTCGTTATACTTTACAGATGCTTGTAACACGGAACACAAAGAAAAAACCACACCAATTTCTATTACTTAAAATTCGAAAATCAAATTACATGAATTGTAAGCACGCTCATTTCAAATTCAAATTTAATTTCCTTCAATCACTCAAATAAAGAGAACATATTCAAAAATATTCAGTTGGGAACTCTTTAAGATTCTTTAAGCTTTTAAATTTAAATGCTTGAACCAAAATATTATTAAAGCTTAACAAGATACAACAAGTGTTTTATATCACAGCACAGCAAAGCATCCTTAAAATGTGTTTAATATAAGTGAAAGGTTCATGATATCACGCTTCACGCTTACCTCTGCCCTTTTAAAGCCTTTTATTCTTGCCGTAAAAAATCATTATATCTTTCTCCAAGCAACATCTTCAACTTCCTTCCTTTTACACATTCACTTTCACCTTTATAATATTCGTATGAAACAACCTTTCGAATATAGGTAGCACATAACTTTTATTTCAAATAACAGTCTTTAAAGGCAGGGATGACTTAAGCTTTCGTATTCACTTGAAATCCTTAACAGTTTTTAAGAAGCAACATAAGTACTACCGAAAAATAATCCCTTAAAAGCTAATTCATTCATTTTCACACCATTATTGATTTGTTATCATAAATTCATAAAAAAATTACGAAGCATGTACAAAGAGCGCATTCCCTTTTCATATCTTCCTTGGATTTGAGTTAAATGTGAGGCTTCAACTATGGAATCGGAAATATATACTATATGCACAAAAGAATTTAATATATGTATGTAGATATACCATCCTACATGTGTGAGATATTATAATATGACATGTTTGCTTTGAAACAATTTGAAGTTAAATAATGATTTCTGTTTTTATTTGTTGTTGATATATTTTAAATTCGTGGCAAGCGTAAGCATATGATGGCAAAGTAAACTATTGGCTTTTGTGCCAGTAAAACTTAAGAAATAAGAATAGATTTGTTTTTTTTTTTTTAAAAGAGATTCATGCTTTGGATTTATATTTCGTATTTTGTATGGGACTGTCAGATATATTCATTCATAAATTATTCATTTTTATACAGGGTTTCACACTGTCACACCTGCAGACAAAAACCAAACTTCGAAAAATTTAAGAAATGTTTCCTTTTTTCGTGACCTTTTCTTTTGATAAAATTATGTTTGTCCTTAAGTGGGCTCAAGGTCAATTTTTGTTATATTTTCTTTGGTTGTGACTTTTTAGATGTGATTACACCCTTCTTCAGACCTATTTACGAGTATTATAAAATTTTAATTGAAAAACATTTTATACATATGTATGTATGTATGTACATCAAAATTCAAAAGGATATACTTACAACTTTAATATGTAAATAAAAATATTTTTTATTTGTTTGTTTGTTTTTTATATCCGCGGTGTTTTTTTTTTTAAATCTTTATAAGACGTTTCAAAAGTTTTTAATATGTATTTTTTATATCTCTTTTTCGTTTTTAAATTCGTTTGAAAATGAAGTTTTATTATTCAAATTTTCAAAATTCAAATAATTAATTTTGAAAATAAATTCAAAATTTTGATGTACACATGTATATTAATATATTCAATCGTTGAGTTTTGTTTATGAAGATATTGTTTGATGATTAATAAATTGACCGTAAATACTACTAAGTCTATCACAATCTCCTGGATGTTCGAAATAAAAGAGGGGCCGATATGGGACTTGCTCGAGACCACCACCTTATGGTAGCTACTGTAAGGCTTCGTACAGCTGCAACTGGGAGATCCAACGGCATAACCCGCTTACCCAGGTTCAACGTCGACAGACTAAAGGATCTCACAACACTCCAACAATTGAGAGACTACCTTTCACACGGAATGATGACAATCAGCAGCACGGAACCTGAATCCATTGGAAACCACTGGAATGCTGTGAAAAATGTTCTTATATCAGGTGCTGAAAGAATAGTCGGCCGAGCGAGGGGAAACAATAACGCTTGGCTTTCTGAAGAAACCTGGATACGGATTGGCGAACGGCAAAAACTTAAGGCCCGTATTGCAGCTGCAACTGGAGTAGAAAAAAGAGAGCTGGAATCCCTGTACCGCATGAGAAAGAGAGATGTTCACCGCAGTGTAAGACGTGATAAGCGTAATCACATCAACGCTTTGGCCCAGCAAGCAGAAGATGCTGCTAACAGATGCGACAGTAGGACCGTCTACAGCATTACAAAGAAACTGGTTGGAGTTCGCAGTTCCAAACAACACCTCGTAAAAGACTTAGACGGCTCGCTACTTAGTTCAGATGAGGATCAGCTGAGAAGGTGGAAGGACCATTTTGCGTCGGTATTAAACCGAGTTACCGACAGCAATGCGCAACTTATACCTGCTGAGCCGACAGGCACAACAAATTCCCGAATCCGCACTGCACCCCCCAGTAGAGATAAGATCCGCAACGCTATCAAAACACTGAAGACCAACAAAGCGGTAGGACTTGATGGCATTCCTGCAGAGCTTCTACAAGCACCGCCAACGATATCGAGCGAACTCCTGCATCCACTCATAAAGAAAGCTTGGGTCTCCGAAGGATTTCCGAATGAGTGGAAAAGCGGAATGATAGTCAAGCTCCCTAAAAAAAGAGACTTAATACAGTGCGAAAACTGGAGGGGGATTTGCGTCCTGCCTGCCGTTGCAAAAATATTAGCGAAAATAGTACTGGAGCGCATCAGGGAACATCTAGAAGCCACACTCGATGCCGAACAAGCAGGTATCCGCACTGGATCCTCATGCATTGATCATATCAATACTTTAAGGATCATAATAGAGCAGTGCGTAGAATATCGATCACCACTCCGCCTGCTATTCATCGACTTTGAGAAGGCTTTCGATAGCGTAAATAGAGAATTTATTTGGCATGCTTTACGCAGGAGGGGTATCCCGGATAAATTAATAGCTATTATTAAGGCAACTTATGATGTATCCAAATATCACGTTTTGCACGAAGGGAGGCTGTCAGAAGAGTTTGAAGTCCAAAGTGGAGTCAGACAGGGCTGTATTCTGTCACCAATATTGTTTCTGTTGGTGATAAGCGATGTCCTGCGAGCGGCCTTGACGGGAAACGGAGGAATTCGATGGACTCTGACGTCTCACCTGAAACATCTTGACTATGCGGACGATGTATGCTTGCTCTCTCATAGGATCATGGATCTCCACCAAATGACAACAGGGGTGGAGAGAGAAGCAGAAATCGTAGGGCTGAAAATCAACTCCGGCAAAACAAAGATGATCAGCCTAGGAACCACGTCATCTTCTCTCATAAATATTTCTCAACAACCGGTAGAGAAAGTACAGAGCTTCCAATACCTTGGAAGTATCATCTCTACCGAGGGTGGTACCGAACAGGACATCAGCAGTCGAATCGGGAAGGCAAAGGCTGCTTTCGGTATGCTTCGAAATATATGGAGGAATAACTCTCTTAGCTTAAGAACCAAGCTACGGCTGTTTCGATCCAATGTCGAATCCGTGTTACTTTACGGTTGCAGCACTTGGAAAGTAACAGTAGGTGTCACTAAGAAGCTGCAAACGTTCATTAATAGATGTCTACGAAACATCCTTAGGATTTTCTGGCCCAATCGTATGTCAAACGAAGAGCTCCTTAGGAAAACGGGTCAGGAACCTATTGACTCTATTATACGACGTCGAAAGTGGCAGTGGACCGGACACACGTTCGAAAAGGCGACAACTGTATTGCGGCTCATGCAATACAGTGGAATCCGCTCACTCAAGAAGGCAGGAGAGCTAGACGACCGAGAAGCTCATGGAGAAGGACAGTCGAGGAGGAGTCAGCCCAACTAGGCAAGAGTTGGAGGGAGTTGCGATTCAGATCTAGGAACCGAGCACGATGGCGAGCTGGCGTTGTGGACGCCCTATGCCCCACTAGGGGTCCCCCACGGACATAAAAAGTCTGAGGACCTAAGTAAGTAAGTAAGTATCACAATCTGAGCGTATATTAATATTATTTTCGGTATTTCTAGTATGTAAAATTTCTAACATTCTCTTACTGTAATTCTTTTCTGATTGTAAAATTGTAACGTTTTTGATATCAGGGCGATGATTTTCCTATATGCAATGGAGAGCTAATGCAGTCTTTTGTGTACTACCATTATTTATATCAGATTTATGACCTGATATATATATAAATAATATATATATACATAATTGACTTTGAGCCCACTTAAGGAAAAACATAATTTTGAAAAATTTAAATACCGTTTCTTTTAACTGTCACTTTATTAATAGTAGTCTTAGGCATAATGGTTAGTGCTGGAGTTCTGGATTCGAGTCATTGTAAAATTAATTTATTTATTTAATTTCTATCTTTGTCAAATGACTGTAACAACGGTAACAGTTTAAATCCGGTCTACATCTTTTTCCTCCACGGATAACTGTTTTTCCCAATATTAAAGAAGTTAATATGTAATTATTCTCTGAATATTACTTAACAGTTAAGAGAAACGGACACGGTTATATTTTTCGACTTAAATGACATCATGGAAATTCAAGGTTCTTGTCTGCGTCGGTGACACCCTGTATGTGCATATGTATTGTATATTATATCTACATGTATACTCAATTTTTGAGTTATTTCCGGTAGCTTGTATCTACTGGCTATAATATGGTAGATTACATTTATTCAGTATGTACAAAGTTATAGTATGATTTGTTGATCCGTTGCTCGGACAAGCTTTTTGAAGTTGGTTTGGTAAGAAAATGCCTATCGTATAATGAACTTCTATCAATCGGGTATTAAATCAAAAATAAGGATCCTTTTCATCTCCTCTTTACTAATCCAGTGAGTGGTGGTTAACTTAATTTTGCTCCAATATTATTTTAACTACTCGTAGTTTTGTTCAGATTGTACCTAGAACAAAAAAAAAACAAAATCAGCAATGAGGTATATAAAATATACGAAAATAACCTAAATAAATACATTTACATTTTTAAGAAAAAAAAATAATTCTTTATGTGATTTTTTTGGCAAAAGCCAGAAACAGTCTTATTGTAATATTGCTTTATTAATTACCATTAACGGAGATTAATCAAAATCGTCAGAGATGTTTACGAAAAAGTTAAAAAAAAAAACTGAAATCGCTAAAATTTTAATTTCTACTCTACATAAATTATATCCAAATGGTCTATTTGCCAAATTTCAGAACTCAGGCTCAAAAAATGTGAAGTCAAGACAGAGGGCCTTGTGAATAAAAAAAAAGCTAAAGCTGAAACTTGGATTTTTAAGTAAAAGCTTAATTTTTAGTGAATAAAAATAAGCTTAAGCTAGCTAGTTAAAGATGTTTTCTAGTAATAGCTATTTTAAAATAGCGAAAGCTAAATTCATTTAGTTTTAGCTTGTTTTCCTAGCTTAAGCTTCAATTTGTGTGAATAAAAATAGCTTAAACTAGAATATTATAGTTAAAGCTACAAAAATTTCAAGATTTTTTCGACCTGTCTAGAAAGCTTTGACTAGTTCTTATTTTCAGTATTAACTTGTGCGAGTTGTTAATTAAACATAAGGGAATATCTCAAAAATAGGACTGTGAACGCATAGACCCAGAAACTGACATACGAAATGTTAAAAACATTTTTTAACCGAAAGCAATACTTGCCCTGTAGAACAGATAACAAATTGAGGCAAAAAACTTTCCTTTCGGTCATACATGTACCAGTTTTAGCTAAAGCTAACTAGCCGAAACATGTGAATAAAAAAACGAACACCTTAAATTACGAAGCTTAAGCTAGAATTTTCCAGCATAAGCTATTTAGCGTTATCATTTTTTTATTCACATAAAACAAAGCTTAAGCTAGTACTGTCTAGCTTTAGCTGCTAGTAAAAGCTATAACTAGTTGGCTTTAGCTTCCTCCAAAAAAAGCTTTAACTTTTTTTTTATTCACAAGACCCAGAAACACGATCACCAAACATGAGGGCTATTCATATAATTAATAATGAGGAAATAAGATAAAGCAATTCGACAATGGGAGAGGCTTATGCCAGAAAGACTTAATTTAATAACAATGGCGCAAAATTTTAGTCGAATTAGTACTAAGTTAAAGCTGTTTTAGTATGAAACTTAGTTTAAACGACGATTTTGCAAATTTTAATCGAATATAGCATCATACTTTCTCTAACCTTTTCTTAAAGTTAAAATCATCGAATACCTATTTTATTTTTTTGTATCGTGCTAACTTTATGTATGACTCTTTGACATTTACAAACATTAAAACAGATCTGTTTACTTAGCTTTTGCATGAACTGCCATTAATTTAGGTGTGTTCATGAGCTATTTATTAAAAAAATTGCCTTAACATAATACTAGTTTGGAAATGTTTGAAAATAAGAAAAAATTAGTAATTTACTTAAAAGTTATCAAATTATTAAGTAGTATCAAACTAATACATTAATACTTTAATAAATTAATAAAAAATTAACGTTCAAAGATAAAAAACTTTAAAAAGAAATATATTTTGTATAAATCAACAGAAACAAAGATTTCCATATTTAAAAATATTTATGTAAATGTAAGTTTATTGAATATGAATGTGTGCAAATATATATGTTCATAAAGCTTTAAATAATAATTAAAATAAAGTCAAATTTATGACAAGGCAATTAATTCATTGAGACTCAGAAAATAAGACCGAAATTGTCAGGAATAGTAATGAGAAAGTTGTTTTTTATTTAGGTTTTTTTTCGCCACTGAAAGAGAAATGGTGGTCTTATTTCAATTCAAATATTTCATGAATTTAAACTTAGACATTTAAAAAATAGTAATTCCGTGTTGGCTGTAAAGGAAAATTAAAACACTGCAAGTTTTTGCGATCCAATATTCTTAAAGTTTAAACGATCTGGAAAGATCGGACCTAGGTCTGATCGAGTAAAACTGTTTTCCAGTGACTTTGTCCGGTTCGCACTCAACGGTTTTTACCTCAGTATTTTTTTTTTACCAAATTTAAGTTTAAAATTCTATCTACTAAATTTAATTGGCAGTAATCTGAATACATATTTTCTCTTGAGTTTTGGTTTCAAATTCCGATTAAAACTGAGCATAACGATATATCGTCTTCAAAATATATCAAACAAAAAGGTTTGTTATTTGTTTTATTTTTGTTGTCATTTGTATAAGTTAATAGTTTCCTTACAATTTTAAAATAATACATAAGACAATTTAACAAAATATAAGAACATTAATTGTATGAGGAATAAGATAAAAATAATTATGACTATTAAATAAATTATTTAAAGCTGAATTCAACAAACTTACAAGACTGTATTCAGTATTACACAATACTAAATTAATAAATATAAATAAATCGACAAATTTAAACAATAGAAACATATTTTCAAGGAAAAAGAATCATGAACCAACCTAAGACTATATTTATATTTTATACTCGTAAGTCTAGGAGGAAACAACAATTGTGTCGCTCAATTTAATAGTGAAGTATCTCCATACAAATGAATTTCGAGATAATAAGGTTTTTGCGAAATGATGAATAGACTAAAAAACAAAATCAATGCGCTTTAGGTTAATATTTTGTATTATTCGTAAAAAGTCCAAGATTATAATAACCTTTACAGATTTTATTAATTATTTTATTAAACGGATTTGTGACTTACTTAATTTTTATAGTTAAATAATAAAATCACTTCAAGAACAAAAAACATTAATTATCGGAAATATAATTCGTATTTGAAGTAGATTCTCTTTTATATTGAAAGATATTAATAAATATAATACCATTAAGCAAAGAAATCCATTTTTAAAATGGATTTACACCACTTTTATAATGAACGACACAATTATAATTTAGATTTTTTGTATCGACTCAAATTAACAACTACACACTCTAACTTTATGTTTTATCTTATGTTTACGAGTATTATATGTTCTCTTGTTTTGAGTCTAAGATATCAATAATTTCTTTTCAAATGTTCGTACTAAATTATAATTCTTAAAAATTTACGATATCTCAAAACGGTGTATCTATTTAGAATAATAAAAACGTAAAAAAAATCATTCAAAAAGCTATTCTACTTATTTATATAGTTTTTTCTAGCTTGATTGGTAAACTTCACGACTTTATGTTTTTCATTTCAACATCGAATTTTTTTGTAAATGCAGTCAACGCTTCTCATTAAGAGTAAGTTTTTTATTTTTGGTTAAAAAGATAAATATTTATAACTAAAATATTTGGTTAATTTATTTCGTTTTTGAGTTTGAGAATAACCACTACATAAAGCCTTTTCCCACTATTCATAATGTTTCGGTTTGAGATAAAATTTTTTTTTTAGGTTTGAGACATTTTAAGAAAAAGGTTTTTTTTGTATAATTATACATTTATGTGCTCTAAAGCTTCTTTAATATTCATATTCATCTATTAATATTCATTTTAAGAAAACGGAAATGATTTCTTGAGAATAGATTTGTTTACACTCATACAAGAAATACAGATTTATCACCTGTCATCATCGAATTCGAGCTAAAAGTTAATTAAATCACATCAAGTTAATTAAATTTGTATCAAGGGTTATTGTTAATGTCACGAATCTGTGAAGTGATTTTACTTTCGAATATCACGCAAATACAGCCAAATGCCCTTTTTATCTCTTTGGAAAAAAACCTCTATAAAATCTCATCCATCAAATGAAAGGCAATGTGATGCTATTTCTACCATTTACACCTTGTCCATCATGAAAATTCAACACAACATCAGCACATCACTCAATTATTCTGCACAGATTTGATGACCAACTCATGTCACACATCTACACGTCAAATAATTAACACACACTCCCCCAATCGAATCCATGTATCCTTCCTAAATATAATAATAATTCGAAGATACAAGCTCGTTAACATCAGCTTCGGCACTACGGATATGAATACTCGTTTATCCCTGGATTCCGGTTGTTCGAAGCTTGTTCGTACGTTGCCATTGGTATGCATTGAGTAGCGACACTAAAAATAAATGTCCTTGTCTTCATATCATTTCCTAATTGTAGTTAGTTATAAAAGAAGTTATGGAATAGAAAATAAAAATGTTTATTAAATAACCTAACATCTGTCGTGCTGAGAAGGATTTTTTTGTAAAAATAAACTTTGGCCAAATGAATGAATCAGACACAAAAGCTGTACTTTAATCTGTGAAGGAACTAAAAAAAATCAAATAAAGAAAATCCCCAAGTGGCGTTTTTCCCACGATGATATTATAATCAATTCAAGATTTCAGTCCAGGGTTTTGTTGCTTCTTGCGCGTGCAGTATCCTTTTTCTGAATTCATAATGAAGCGCTAAAGAAAATTGAAAATGTTTCTTGCATACAAAATTCAGTTTTCAAAAAGATTCCAGGGCTAACAAAATTCAGAAAAGGGTAGTACATACAAATCAAATAAAATTTACGATTTCTAGGTATTGGAAAAAAATACCCAAATTTTGAAACGTATTGCACACAACTTGCACGCTTCTGAATTTAATTTACAAACGTTACTGATGGTAACTTAAAAGATATAATAAAATTTTTGATTTTGGTGGAAAACTGTGTGAAAGAAAAGGCTGAAAGTGTATTTATCAACACAAAAAAAAAAGAAATAAAAAGCACGACTGGATCGCTGTACTTGCTCTTATGTAAGAGTACTTTGGAATTTAATTTTTGAGGTTAGGATTTTCATGCATTAGTATTTGACAGATCACGCGGGATTTCAGACATGGTGTCAAAGAGAAAGATGCTCAGTATGCTTTGACATTTCATCATGAATAGACTTACTAACGAGCAACGCTTGCAAATCATTGAATTTTATTACCAAAATCAGTGTTCGGTTCGAAATGTGTTTCGCGCTTTACGTCCGATTTATGGTCTACATAATCGACCAAGTGAGCAAACAATTAATGCGATTGTGACCAAGTTTCGCACTCAGTTTACTTTATTGGACATTAAACCAACCACACGAATGCGTACAGTGCGTACAGAAGAGAATATTGCGTCTGTTTCTGAGAGTGTTGCTGAAGACCGTGAAATGTCGATTCGTCGCCGTTCGCAGCAATTGGGTTTGTGTTATTCGACCACATGGAAGATTTTACGCAAAGATCTTGGTGTAAAACCGTATAAAATACAGCTCGTGCAAGAACTGAAGCCGAACGATCTGCCACAACGTCGAATTTTCAGTGAATGGGCCCTAGAAAAGTTGGCAGAAAATCCGCTTTTTTATCGACAAATTTTGTTCAGCGATGAGGCTCATTTCTGGTTGAATGGCTACGTAAATAAGCAAAATTGCCGCATTTGGAGTGAAGAGCAACCAGAAGCCGTTCAAGAACTGCCCATGCATCCCGAAAAATGCACTGTTTGGTGTGGTTTGTACGCTGGTGGAATCATTGGACCGTATTTTTTCAAAGATGCTGTTGGACGCAACGTTACGGTGAATGGCGATCGCTATCGTTCAATGCTAACAAACTTTTTGTTGCCAAAAATGGAAGAACTGAACTTGGTTGACATGTGGTTTCAACAAGATGGCGCTACATGCCACACATCTCGCGATTCTATGGCCATTTTGAGGGAAAACTTCGGAGAACAATTCATCTCAAGGAATGGACCGGTAAGTTGGCCACCAAGATCATGCGATTTGACGCCTTTAGACTATTTTTGTGGGGCTACGTCAAGTCTAAAGTCTACACAAATAAGCCAGCAACTATTCCAGCTTTGGAAGACAACATTTCCGAAGAAATTCGGGCTATTCCGGCCGAAATGCTCGAAAAAGTTACCCAAAATTGGACTTTCCGAATGGACCACCTAAGACGCAGCCGCGGTCAACATTTAAATGAAATTATCTTCAAAAAGTAAATGTCATGGACCAATCTAACGTTTCAAATAAAGAATCGATGAGATTTTGCAAATTTTATGCGTTTTTTTTTTAAAAAAAGTTCTCAAGCTCTTAAAAAATCACCCGTTATAAAAATATTTAAGTAGAGAAATCCATAAGATTGCCTTGAGATTGTATTAAGAGCTGATATAAGAAATTTAAAGTATAACATAGATTTTAGGGAATAGGTAAATTCAAAAACGAACCTTTCTCTCGTTTTCAAGATATTGGCTTAAAAAAAATATAAAAAATACAAACAATATTTTTTCGAAAATTATTATATTTTACAGATACATAACACTAACAAAATTGTTCTGAAAATGTGTGGATGATAATTTCGCAAGCAAAACACAATGATAAAGAGTGAAAGGAATCAATTTTTTTGACTTTATCTATTGAAAGCTGAATTATATTTTTTAATACCTGACATCTCTTAGAGCGAATATTAAGATCTACAAGTTTTAAACGTTATGAAGTGCATTTTCGTGTCATTTGTTTTTCGCAAGGTGTCTTTGTCATATTTTCCTAATATTAAGGTGAACATACATTTATTATATACTAGCGTACCCGTGCGGGAACTCCCGCAAGCAAATTTTTTTTTCAACTCCAGTTTTTCAAAATAAATCATGTGTTTAAAAGTTTCTGTAGATTCGCTCAGTTTTTCTTGCATTGGAATCTTGTGTAAATGTAAATCTTGTGTGCAGTACGGAATGTTGTTTTTGGGTGTTTATTTTACTTCTGTGTGTCATCGTTGAACAGCTCTATTTGAAAAAGACGACTTACCACTGAAATAATAAACACGTTTAGCTTAGCCAAGAACTGTTACAACTGATCTCCTGTTCAACATGAGAAGTTGAAAGCGTACGAATTATTTTTATTTAACGTATGCATGTACCTGGATTAAAACAAAACAGCAAACCAATAAATCCAATCAAGTCCTTTTCTTAAAGGTAATGGAGCCAAGCGAAAGATATTTTGAAAAAACTAACAAACAATGAGCAAATCACATACGTATGTAACTATCCTATAACAATGTATGTAGTTAAACCTGTAGGCACATAAAGTTTAACCTACCTTAAAATAGTTTAAATTCAAAGACACACAAATATTTGTCAAATTTTTTTTGTTTTTAATTCGGAGAATTTTATTTTTGTTTTATTTTTTTTAAAAACATTTTTGAGTGTTTTTGTCGTTACTGCTTAGGTAAATTAATCAAACAATGCCCCTCCTCTGGGCCCGCACCACCAAAGTATGGCTTTCAATGCAACATACTTATGTATTGTACTACATTTCAGTGCAATACGAAGATAGAAGTAGAGATAAATAATTTTGGGGTGTTTCGACCACATAATGTCCCTCCCCTGATAATAAAAAAAAAGTAGCCTATACGGTAATCCAGACTATAACTTTTTTGTGTGTTAAATTTTATCAAGATCCATTCAGTTGTTCAAGCGTTATTGAGTAACAAACATCCATACATCGTAACATTCACATTTATAATATTAGTAGGATTTTTTTTAAATAAGTATACTCTGCTTCACTGTACCAATTTATATTTAACATTGCTTGCGCCTTGAATATTTCGTCACCTTTTCATCATCATCGTAAAATTGATTAAAACTTAAATTGATTTACGTAAGCTGCTGTTGAAATCTCATTTAACTTGGATTCTGATTCCGTTTTCAAAGGATTTTATAAAATGTTTTATTTTATTTTTTGGATTAGTCTTACTTTTTCTCTTGAAATTTTTGTTTGTATAATAAATTGAGAAAATTAGACGCTCAAGGTCTCAAACAAAATGGAAAAGGTTTTTAAAGGTGGTTAGATGGCAATAATAGTACCCACTCTGTTCAATATGTATAGAGGGTTAGGCTAAGGCGAATCCGCTTACCCTCCATGCCTTAATTCGTGTAGATACTCGAAATAGGAATATTCTTTTTTACCTACCTACTGCCGAAGCTGGCAAAATTATTAAATTGACGACTATGACAACGATGATGATGACACTTTGATTAAATTGTTTAAAATTAAATGGCTTGAATTTGAGAATGGATTTTTGTTTGATTTGTTAAGTTAAGGGAAATATATTTGACTAGATAAATCTATATACATACATATTCTGTTTTTGAATGACGAGGTCTTGTATTTCAAAGGATTTTAAGCTATGTAGCAGTTGAGACTTAGTAACCAACTTCACCAACTGGTTAATGAAGGGCATTCGACAAGCAAATTGAACAAAGCGTACAAAAAACACCATCGTTGAGATGTGTGTGATAAAAATAGTATGCACGATTAGGTGGCACGAACTTGCTCATATGTAAAAGACTAAGAATTTCAAAAATGAATATTATTAGAGAAAATTTGTTCATAAACATAACATTCATTTCTTAAATGACTAAAATAACTCAATTAGTAGTTGAAGCTACAAAATTTACAAACAAAAAAAATATTGAGCCGGTTTTTCCCAAAAAAAATTGTTTTTTTTTTTTTTTTTTTTTTTGTCAAAATTCAAAAAATATTTTTTTTTTAAGTTTTGACATGCAAGCTTTTTTTTAAGCTTTTTAGAAGCTTATCTATAAAAAATTTCATTAAAATCCGTTATGCCGATAATGAGAAACTTAAAAAATGGTTTTATGGTATAGGTACATCCCGGACCCGTTTTCGCGAAAAATAAGATTTTTGAAAACCAAATGCTAAAAATTTGTATGGAGGGTACACTTATTTTTAGATAAAATGTCTTTTTTTTCTCACATCTTGTAAATTATATGAAGAAACTTTTATTTAACAATTTTTTTTAAAAAATCGAGCATGGAAATTTCGAAATATTAAATTTGGAAAAAAATATTCAAACTTTGAAGGAGCTTTAGCATAAGAAAAATGATTAAAATCGGTTGTACCGTTTTCGAGAAAATCAAAAACAAAAAAAAATGGTTCTATGGGGGCTACCAAAAATAACAATTTATTGGAAAATTTCTTTAAACAATTACTTAGCTTTAACTCAATGAAATTTTATGATTTTTTTTTTTTAAATTCTGTGGGACGGTTTTTGAGAAAAAAAATATTTATAAAATTTCGAAAATAAATCGTATCGCAGGTATCGTTATTTTTGGTCGTAAATATAAAAATACTATCTACCCAAGCTTAAAGAAAATCGGCCTAGCCGTTTAGGCTGTTGTCGAACAGACAGACAGAATTGCGAGACCCACTGTTTTGGTCTTGGCTATCATCGTAATGTCAACTTTGATCCAAATATCGAGTTCGATTTTTTTTACGAATGCATAACTTGCCTTTAGTACCTATAAATTGTAAGTAAAGTGGACGATGAGGAACTTTTATGAACGTGAGGTTGCACATCACAAACTTTTATCCACTTTGGTGTAGAGGTAGACTATCTCACCATTTAAATACACTTTTTTATAAATAATTCTATAATTAAAGTAAGTAGTCGAATTCATTTTATTTATTGGTTTAAATTTAACTGTGAATTTTTACGCATTGACCAAGCCGTCAGCTCTCCCTTAGCCATACGTACATCACAGATAAATTGTACATATGTATTTTTAAATTTACTCAGTTAATAAATGAATGTATTTGTCAGCTGCTTATTAAACATTGGCTTCTAATTTATTTAACTAAGTAATCAACAAATGTTGACTTTGAAAAATTATTCTTTGTTGCAACTAACTTATTTCATAGATTTTGATGAACTTTTTGGAGAAAATTTATTTATTTTAATTTCACAAAAGAAACTAATTCAAGTATACAAAAAACTTTTTCGTTTTTCTATATCTGAAATAGAGTACCCATTTACGACATTTTTGGTCGTTTCCAATTTGAATTTTAGCTTAAAACAGCTTAAGAACTACAGATTTTCAAGTCATTATTGTGAATAAAAACAGCATTACATAATTTAAAAAACGACTTTTGGAGCTATTATGTTGAATTATAACTATACAAAACCCCCGCTATAATAACTGTCCAAATTCGTGTTTGGATACAAATTCAAGAGATCAGAAGATAAGCCCACAAAACAATTCAATTAATTATTATTGTTCAAAGAATATAAACAAATTACCTATTAACAAAAAAACTTTAAATATTACTATTATTATTCATTGTTGATGTTATAAAAAAAAAAATTTAAACATCGCCCTCATCTGCGTTGGCCATCTTTCCGATGATTCGAACATCTTGTTGATAAACTTTTGTGAAAGTGAGTTCTACTACGTCCATCTTCTTAAATCGAAAAGCTCCATCTACAAGCCCATAAATGAAAATACGAGTATATCAGGTGTCTATATTTGATCAAGGTAAAAATTTCCTTTTTAAATTTTTCTTTTTTTTTTTTATAAAATTTTGGCACACAATCCTTAAAATTGAGTATTTGGTAGTTTTGATGTGATCGTTAGAGTACTTCGAACAGAAGACTGTGCTTATTCGCAGTACGAACGATTTCTTCATATTGATCTGACGAATAGATCCAATCATACCAACGGGCAACTCGCCTTATAACCGAAAATTTTCTGTCACAGGGAAGCAACCTGTGTCCTCCTACTGGATAATATAATAAATAAGCATATAATAATAAATAAATTCAAAAAATAATAACCGTCAACATTTAAATATTTTAACAAAAATTTTCAGAGTTTTCCTTTTCCTTTTTTAAACTCAACGTAATTTTATTCGCTCATTTAAGGCATATTTTTTATTGGAATGTTTTTTTCTTTAGGCTCATTAAGTGCACTATATCTACATCTTCTACATCTACACTTATGCATTTTTATTTCAATTTCCAAAAATGTTGTACTTTTTCTTCTCATCGATTGAGTTTATAGAAAAGTAAAGCCTAGTGTAGTTATTCATTCCCTTTACTTTACTATTCAGTAAAAAAATTCTCACAACTGTCGGGTCGATGTACATCACTAATAATCTATTACAATAAATGTAGGCAAATAAAATCCTTTGAATGCAAAGTTCTTTAAGTTAATCTGCTTTTTTTAACCCAGAATAACTTTTGCATCCATATTTTTCTATAACATAATAAAGTACTATGTAGTTTTAATATTTTCATACCAGGTCAAATATGGCATTTCGTAAATGCCCCGTACGCAAGGAAACATATTTCATTTGAATTTTTCTTTTTATTTCCAGAGATTTAATGATCAGGCGTTCTCATCTGTAAAAATGTTCCGCAGCCTGAGTTACCCACACATAACAAATACCATTGCTAAGCTAGAAACCTAGTTGTTAAAAAAGTTTAAAATCAACTTTGTAAAGGCAAATAGGGAATCAATTAATAATACCTACCTAGAGAGAGGAAATAAAAGGGAACAAATATAGGAAATAGAAAAACTTTTTCTTTTTTGCAAAACCACTCTGGTTAATTCCCTCAGCGAACGACGAACAAGCGGACGGTCTGTAGCGCTATAAGGCTAAGATCCAACTTTAACTCAGCGCATAAAAACTTTACTGCGCACAATACATAAGCATTCCACTTCAACCGTCCATACCCTGATCGAATGGTTCGGCAATGAACAAAAACTTTGCCTATCAACAGCCATAATAATTTTAATATAAGAACTAGTATCTATATATCTATACACTATTCAGCTAAACACACATTTATCTTTAATTTCTTTGTGAAAGTTGGGCAAACTTTCTATCGAATTCTGGTCTTAAATTAAACGTATTGATACAAAAGTGAGCTGTTGTCCTTTTCTCACATCGAAACAAAATCTACAGAGTGTTTCCAACAAAATGACGAAGAGACCAAATGATATTATCAATAGTAAAAAACTTAAAAGACGAATTCATCATCATCAGGAACTGAATCTCGACAAGGAGCAGCAAGAACAACATAGGACCGCTATCGTTTTCCCCACGATAGATCCCTCAAGCGAACAGACAAGCAATATTAATTTTGGTAAACCGAACTGCATTGCAAAACCGTCTTCTTCGAGTATTGGTTCTCAGAAAACTTTGCAGCCACTCAAAGAACTTTCAGTCCAAATCACTACATCAAGTTCTAAGGCAGCAGCCGAACAACGTAAAACCACCACCACCACCACTACTGCTACTGCTACTGAAACTGCCCTTCTACCATCTTCCTCGTTAGCAAACTCAAAGAGAAACTCTCCACTATCTGGGGATCTCGAACAACAGCAGGAAGAGAAACTAGGATATTTGTGCATACAGCCACCTGCAGCAAAAAAGGCTGCCCAAACGATGATGGTGACTCCAAATGAAACCACCAAAACAGCATCAGCATTCCAAGCTACAACAAACGAAGCTTTAACAACAACAAAAGCTACAACACCATTAACAAGGCTCTGCCAAGGAGTTGAAAGTAGAGAAGCATCATGGTCATCATCATCATCGCTTGTAGCTCACAATATAACCGAAAGTTCTTTGCAAGTGATGTCGTCCTTCAGTTCAAGGAGGAAGCCGAAAAGAAAAGTTTTGCAACCATCACTCGATTGCTTCTTAGTTACTGCAATATTCAGTACAATTTTCCTAATGGTCGGGAATTTTCAAATCGGTAAGTAGAACACAAAAATTGTACAAAACTTCACATATTTCCAACTTTTTACCTATATTCGAAATAGAATTATTATTGTGTATTTGCAGAGTTTTAGATTTGTATTCGAGTTTCAAGTATGTTTTGCGCAATTTGGATTTTCCAATATCCATTGTTCGTGAATTGGCAAAGTTTTTGTTTTTGTTTGTGTAGTCTATGGAAAATTGCTTATAGAAGGATTTTTTTCTTCGATTTTTGGAAAAAAAAATCCAAGTTCTAGAAGGCAGACGGATTAATTATAATTTATAATCTTTGCAACAAAATGATTTAAATTAATTGGAATTGGGAGAGATGGTATACACATAATTATAATTGAGTACATTTTTAAGCAAGAAATAAATGTTGTCAAAAACAAACGAACGAAAGTTTTGCTAGTTATAGGCAGCGCCGGCCACAGACAAAATTGCGCCCTGTGCAAGATTTGTAGAAAGTGCCCCTTTCTAATATGCACACATATGTAAACACTTAGATACCCTGATACATAAGACATACATAACTTTAGAAATAAATTTCCTGTGATCATTGTGTATAGGAATTTAAACAAGCACGGCACGGCACTAGTAAATAGAGACCATATTTAATTTTGTTTCTTTTAGCGAGCTGACGACAATAAAAAGTGTGTGATGGAGATCAGAAATATATGTATATCAGGCAAAAAGCATGTCAGTCAAAATTAAGCTAAAATTGAGTTTGTGCTATGATATTTAATCGCGTGAAATTAAATTAATTTTTTTTACTTCTGGCAATGCTTCCCCAGAATTTTTCGCCCTGTGCATTAGCACATATTGCACGTATGGTTGGTCCGGGCCTGGTTATAGGTATAGGGTGATTGGCATATAAGGCATAATACATTTGAGCATCAAGTTTTCTTTTTTTGACCTTAAATTAATAAAAGCATTAAATCTTGCAAACGAAAATAATACTTACGTAAAATTTGAGTTTAAAATTTATTTTTTAAAAAAATGTTCACTTGAACAACTTTATAATAATATTATTTTTCTGTTATAAGGCTGAGCTTGGAGACCAACCTATACGCTCTAGCTTTTTGTCACACCTTATACGAATCACTCTGCTTATTACATATATACGTAGATACGTTTATTATTATACCACGGAATTACATTTTAATGAAGTCTGGATACCTATTTGAGATTTTTTAAACATCTATTTCTTTAAAGTTGGCACGCAATACAGCTATTGTTTCACGAGCTGCGCATGTGGGGTCATCCTGTTGGAAGTAATAGTCACTAACATAGTCCATATAGCATTAATTACAGCCAAGCAAAAGTCCATCATTTTAAATAAAATCAAATTCTCATACACAACAACTACTATGTTCTTATTTTGTTTTTAAAAGTCCATCAACTTTGCCATCGATCCACAATTAATAACAGCCTAGTTTTTATTTATCAAAATTGATCGCAACGACAGTTTAATATTAACTTTAAATAAAATGCACGACTGGATCTCACGTACTTGCTCTTATGTAAAAGTACTTTGGAATTTAAAAATTATGTATGAATAAATATAAAACAGGGATTTAATGAGATATAATGCTCAAATGCATAAAACTGCCGTCCGATTTCTAGAAAAGTATGAATTCATGTGGACAAAGTTTAAAAATCTTTTTATTATTAAACTAATTATAAAACAATTTCTTTTAAATTTCACAAGAAAAAAATTTGGTATTTCTTAATAAAGATTTTAGAAAGTAATTTAAAAAATTAATCGTTCACACGTTTTGAAGATACTGATTTTTCAAAAAAAAAATGGAATTTTGTTTTTCAAAATAACACACACAATATTTTTTTGAATATTTTTATTTACAATATTACTTTTAATTTAAGTGAGCTTCTGTTAAGAAATTTTGGATAAAATCTTTAGAGTCGTTACCTAATGAGAAAGTCGAAAATTAAAAAAAAACGGTTCTGTGATTGGTACCATTAATAATATTTTTTTCTTAGCTCTAAATGTATCGTCAATGCCCATAATAGCAAATTTTTTGTATCAAAATCGTTAGAGCCGTTTTTGGGATAAATCAGATTTTGCATTAAGGATGTATAGGGTACCTTTAGTTTTGGAGCTGAAAACAAAATTTCAATTTTTCATCTAGGTAATTACCGAAGACCTTTAAGTACCGAGTTTAAAGAAGAAAGCTGCTGTAGTTTAGGCTTAGGCTGTAGGGAGAGGTACAGGTTTTTTGTGTACTTAATTGTTTTTAAAATTTTTATAAGAAATTTGATAAGCAAATTGTTAGTATTTAATGATATACATTTTTAGATTTAATTTCAAAATTTGATCGTGTACCCGTTTTCAAGATATTGAATTTTAAATAAAAAGGTGCAATATTTTTTTAAAACCAGATTTTTCAAAAAATATTTTAAGAACTACAAATGCTGTAGTGGTAGAATCTTGAGGTTTTTTAAATAAATCAAAGCTCGGCGTTCGGCGGTTAACTCTACAAGGAATTCTAGCAGCAGGTTTTTACTTGAAAAATAAAGTTTCCATTTTATTGTAATAAGTTCCACATCAGCAAGATAAACCGTATTGTAGTTTGGATTTAAATAAACCATTGAAAACTAGAGTCAGAATCGGTCAACGGTATTAAATGGTAAATTTATCTTACAACCTTATAAAATGGAAGTGTGGTTTTTCCAACTCATTCGAAAATCTAATAACAAACCTAAATATTTAAAGCTTTCTACGCTCATTTTAAAACAGTTTCTTGAACATAAATAGATCTCATTAAAAGTAGATTTAACATGCTTGCAATAGTTATTTAAAGAAAACTTACAACAAAATGGCGAATGGTATGAGAATCTGATATCTTCACAAACATTACCCAAAATATTAGAGATTATAAATTAAGTTTTCACTAATCAAAAGTCGGTGAAGATAAAACCATTTGTGAAGAATATCTAAATCGTAATTAACATCCATAACTAACTGAAAATAATTTTTCGATGAGTACGATAGTGCAGTATGATCTGCAAAAGCTGTAATGGTTGAATAAAAAGTGAGTTAACAAAGACTAAGAATAAAATTGGGCCCAAGACTGATCCTTTTGGCAGGCCACAATATATTTATGTTTTTCAGAGTTTAGTTTAATTTAAATTCTTACCTTTACTATTCATAAGATACATTTCCTCTAAAACCAGCGTTATATTATTTACTAAGTAACAGATTACGATCTATGTAAGCCGAATTGACATCAGCTGATGAGGTTGTTTCTATTAAAGAAATAAATCTTTCTGGACTTCATGCCTTTTTCAAATATTTTTGAAAAAAAAAAAAATAACTGAAAGAAGTAAAATGGGACGATAGTTATTTAAGCAGGAGGTCGGTCCTTTTTTATGCAATGGTTCTTACTTATAGGTACTATAAGGCATTCGTAACAAAAAAAAAATTGAACTAGAGATTTTGATCAAAGTTGACATGACGATGATAAAGAATACAAAAAAAGTGGATCTCGCAATTCTGTCTGTCTGTTCGACTACAGCCTAAACGGCTCGGTCGATTTTCTTTAAACTTGGTAGATATCATTTTTAATTTTTCCCCCACATGTTTTTTTTTCTTTTTAAGACCAAAAATAACGGTGCCTGCCATACGATTTTCTTTTTTAAATTTAATAAATATTTCTTTTTCTTAAAAACTGTTGGACAGATTTTGTTAAGAAAAATTCTAAAAATTTCATTTAGTTAAAGCTAGTTACGGTTTTTTTTTTTTTTATTTACTCAAGAGCGGTACCACAGATTTTAATAATTTTTTTTATGCTGAAGTTCCCCAAAAATTTAAATAGCATTTTATATTCAAATTAAAAAATATTTTTTTTTTTAATTTTAAGAAAAGAAATTTAAAACTTAATATTTCGAAAACCCCATGTTCGATTTTTTTTAAACTTGACAAATATAAGTTTCCTAAGGTATTTTACAAAATATGAGATTTTGTTTACCTAAATATAACGGTACTACCCATACAAATGTTAGAAAATGGTTTTCGAAAATCGTATTTTCTCGATAACGGCGCTAAAAATTTTGATAAATTAAATTTTAGGATCTATGTTCAATTTTGAATTTCTCATTATTTGCAAAACGGATTTTAATGAAATTTTTTACAGAAAAGCTCCTAAAAAGTTTGAAAAACATTGCATTTCAAAACTTAAAAAAAGATGTCTTTTGAAAATTCGATATGTCAAAAATAAGTCAATATTTTTGTTGGAAACTTAAATTTTCCTCGTACAATAATAAAACCGTATAGTTGTCGTACCAAAATTTTTTCTTAAAAATTATTTAAATCATTTTTTCTATTTAAAAGTTGAATTTTTAAGAAACCGCTACAACGACTTAAAAAGTTCGTTCTTGCATAAATTCTTATTTGTTTAAGAAATCACATGGCATTCTGTTTTTATCTCTCCTACTAAAAAGTCTAAAAAATGAATTTTATGCTTATGAACAGTTTTCTCTAATAACATTGGTTTTTGAAATTCTTAGTCTTTTACACAAGAGCAAGTTCATGCGGCCCAGTCGTGGATTTTACTTTTAACGCTTTCGGGAAAATATCATTTGTACACTGAAATTGAAAATGTGACGATTTATGTCTGATATACGTATATCTGATATTTGGAAAGAAATTTGTTTCAAAACAGTGCTTGAGACATTATCTTCGGAAGAAGAGTTAAAATTTTTTAACGGCATTATGATTTCGTGAATTTCTTGGGAGTTGAAATTATGAAAGAAAAAGCTTGCTGAATTTGAACTATCATCCCTTATAGTGTAATTGCAACACTGTGCGCTAGAGTCATTTACATATATTCTGCTGGCATGTGTTTGAAAAAAAATCATTAAATAAATCCGCAACGTGTTCAGAGTCGGACATAAAAGTGCCGTTGTATTCAATAGTAATACCGCCCTTTAGTCATATTTCTATTCAAAATATCGATATAACGATGTTCCACTCCTTTTTTGAATCACCAACCTTTTCAACGATTATATTTCTGTAATAAGAGTCTCTACAGAGAGGAATTTCAGTTTTAAGTTCAAGACAAAGTTTTTCCTAAAATGTTTTCAATCTCGTATTTTTTGGATGGGATGTAAAATTGATTTTATTTTTCATCAGCCCAGCAAATATTTTTTCGACAATTTGTTCATACAATATTATTTCAAATTCAAAGAAGCTCCGGTATAAAACTGCTGGTCAAAATCGTCAAATGAGAAAGTTGAAAATCAAAAAAAAAAAAAAAAAAAATGGTTGTATGACAATTTTTATGAAAAAAATGTTTGACCAAAATGTAGTCCATGCTTATAAAAGTATAAAAGTACACATAATTTTATTTTATAAAAATCGTTGATTTCTTATAACGGCTGTTTGCCAGGTGCCGTTAGTATTGGATTTAATAAAAATTGCACTTTATACCCTAGGGAAAAACCGAGCAGCCAGTTTTGTTTGTCACAAAAAGATTAAATACGTTAACATCTTCTTTCATTAAGAGTAAAATACGTTTCTTAGTCCTATGGTTTCGCATTCGCAATCCCAGTTATTATTTCATTACGTTAGCCCTATTGTTAATAATATACATCCTCAAAACTCGTTATTAAAATGTTTAAACCAAACACACAAAATTATATTTATCGCAATTAAGAATATTTCTGACGTCGAAAATCAACGTTGTGGAAGAAGCAATTATCGCATGGCCGAAAACTGAAGTAGAAATAAATGTGCGAAACTTTTTTTCAAAGGTGGTGATGACGAGAGATGGTCAGGAACCAAACATGTTGACTGACCTGACCTGTTCGTACATTTGAATATCGCTACGTTATGATGCCAACGAGCAGTCCTAGTTTTAGTGCTTGACGCCTTCTTTGGCCTCAAGAGTGGATACAAACTAATTTAATTAAAACTGTTTTTTTTTGTACGAGTTTGTTTGTTCGGGTCTAGGGGAGTGCGCTTTGAATTGTAAATGGGCTACAAGCGAATTCGTATTTTATAAGGGTGCAAGACGTGTTTTAACCCCTAAGGGGGTAAATAAAACGTCGCGCTTTGTTAATGATGATGATGACGACAGCAATGATGATGATGATGAAGAGTACGATGACGATTTTCCCTGTGTATAAAATACTGATGCAATTATTTTTGCATCGTGTAATTAGTGTCGTTAGTAATGGGTAAACGAATGTTTGAAGACCGACGCTATGAAGGTTTATTTAGCTGATGGTGGTTTCCAATGTCGGACATGGCCGATGGAAATTTTTATTTGTATTCCTTTATGATATTGGCCAACGGAAGAGGAAAAATAAAAACTAATTGTCTGGTATTTAACATTTTAACATAATGGAAGGTTAATGGGGTTATTATGAAAATTATCGTATAAAGAGGTCAAAAGAGTGTAATTAAATAGGGTAGTGTATTTTTTGTTTAATAAATTTCGGAAGATAATAATGTACCTGGTCACGCAAGTGATAATTAACGAACCTTTATGCCTCGGAAAAAATTCGAAAAAGATCGTATTTATGTATATACGTATGCAGAGTATTTCAGGGGATTCTCGTAACAAGTGTGCACGAAATAAAACACCATTACAATTAAGGCGTGGATATTGAGCAGAATTTAATTTCAATTAAAAAAATTGCTTACTTTACATTGATTTTAATTGTTAAAGTGGGATGTAAGAATAACTATCTCAAATGAACCTATTTGTATTGATAATATGTCCTAAAGTGGGCTTCACGTGAATAATAAATATTTATTTTCAGTAATCAATATACCTGCAACGTTTCGGGTGGGTTTTCACCGTTCTTCAGACCTATTTTCTTAAATAGAAAGCCTGCATTGTTTTGGGTGTGCTTGCATCCTTCTTCAGGCCTGTTTTTTTTTTTGTAATTATTAATTAACAATATATTAACTGCATAAAATAGCATTTCTTACTGTTGATTTGAAATTTTTAAAAGATAAAAAAGCTTTTTCTTATCTTTTTCTTGCATTTTTTATTATAAATCTTAAAAACGACTTTTTAACAAAGAATATTTATCTATATCTAGGTTTGTATTTGTTTAAAAATCTTGAAAAATACGTTTCAAACATATATCAATCATTCAATTTGAATTTCTTCAAAGTTTTTGGTTTGAAACTAAATTCAAACATACAATGTGTATGTGTATATACGAAAAATGGAGTAATATTTATACAAATATAATAAACGTCTATTTATAAACAGACCGTAGACACTATACTAAGTTTTTTACAATCTGATCATCCATTAATATTATTTTCTTAATACGAGTAGGTATGTAACATCTCAACATAGCTGGGCACCGTTAATCAAACAGTTAACTTCGTTAATCGTTAATCCGCTACTAAAAAAGTTAGCTTCGTTAAACGTTAAAGCGTTAAATTTCGGAAGAATTAACGCAAGTTAACGTTAATCGTTAATCCGTTAACATGTGATAAAAATTGCATTTTTTATATTTTTTTTCTCTAAGCACCGGCGCTAAGTAATGCCGGTCGTCCACTAGGCAATCAACGCACAAATTTCGAATTCAACGCATTCAACTGTAATGTACGGTGCTTTCAATTCTGTTCAACCAACGGGTTGGATCTAGTTGTTGGCCGTTGCTCAACGAATTGCGCAACAAGTGTACGGGTAGTGTACGAGCTCGTGTTGCTCCTTGAAAATGTTCGATCAACACGTTGAGCCACATTTTCAAGATAATGTGTTGCACATTATTTGTTCAACGCATTGATCAACTTTTTAATTTTCTTTGGGATTTCTTGACGTACTCGTAATATTGTGTTGCGTTGCGTTGGCTGCAGTGAAATGTGTCTACGTGGTTGAACTATTGCGTTGCCATGAACTTTCAGTTGTTGCAACTTGCAAACTGTAGTTTATTTTGGTTTTTAGACAAGGTGATAAAAAATCAGAGTGGACCACGGAATTAATTTTGCAAATGATTTCAGCAATTGAGAAAAAGCCCAATATATGGGACATTAAGAGCCCCTCTTATAAAAATCGAGATGCCAGGGAATTGGCTTGGTCTCAAATTTCCTCGAAAATGCAATTGCCTAAACTTTGAATTCGAATTCACGGGCGCGGTGGGATCAATCGATTTTAATTTCTCATATATTTCATTGAAAAAACAATTTTCTTCGCGACTCAAAAAAAAATCATCTACCTGTAAGAGGTTGTAAATCGTTTATCCAACGAAAGAGTTGAATAAAAAGTTGAACGAAGTTGGTTGAACTTATCGCGCACATAGTGGACGACCGGCATAATGAAATGATCACACGAAACGAATCTTTTCGCAGTTTTCTCATTCGCACGTGCCGTCAAAATATAATACGTACCTAGCTGTTTTTGTTTCACCCGGGGCACGCGCAGCGTCTTGTCTGAACCTGTTTTTCGCGCCGCGCGGTAAATAGTAGGCATTGGGTTAACGATTAACGGACTTAACGTGGATTAACGGATTTAACGTGTCCGTTAAAATTTTTAAAAATTAACTTAAAAGTTAATCCGTTAATCAAAATTTTAACTTCGTTAATTAACGATTAACGAGTTAATGCCCAGCTATGCATCTCAAGTATGTTATAATTATTCTCAGATTGTAGAATTGGAACATTTTATAATCAGGGTTATGTCCTTCTTCTATGCAATGTAAAGCTAATGGAGTTTCTTGTGTGCGTTGCCATTATAGTCCAGTCAAAGTGTCATGAAAAAGGGCCTGACCTTGCGCGCAGAGGCATGGTCAATTTTTTTTTCATGGATCGATAGGTGCTTATGAGAAAAGCTTAAAACCAAATTTGCACCACATCGTCGCCTGAGTTCTATCTTGTTCAAGATCCATTTTGGAAAATGTTGGGAAAACGATTTTTTAACTTCAGAAGCAAAATTTTTACTTAAATTTGAAAGGAAATACTGTGCAGTTTTTTTCTCCATTAAACTCAATAATTTTTGTTTGCAAAATGATTTATAAATCTAGGTTTTATTAAATCCTGAAATAGTTAAAAAATAAAATCAAGTGGGATGTCATTTTGGATATTGAACAACGTTGTATGGGCTGTAAACAAGTTGATTAAATTGGTGGATATTGAACAAAAAAGCTAAATATTGAACAAAATAGAAGCACTTAATAATTAAATCATTGAAACTACGAAAATACTATGAAAATAGAACAAAAAATTCTAACTCATTCTTTGAGTTAAGCACTAGAACATAATGGGTGATCAGAAAAAATATTGCTGCTGCTCGGTAGGTAATGAAATTCAAAATTTGTTAAACATTTTTTTGAATTCACTTTTTACTCTTCTTTTTTCAAATAAATACATTATTTATTCTACATACAATTTTTAATTTAAATTTTGTTATTGTTTTAAACTGGCGCAAAATTTTAATTAAATTAGTACGATGCTAAAGCTGTTTTAGTATGATACTAAAATCGTCGAATACCTATATTATTTTTTTAGTATCGTGCTATTTACAAACGCCGCACAAGGACTTAGTTCTTTGCACGAACTTTCATTGTTTTAGGTGCAATTTATTAAGGAAATTGCCTTAGCACGATAATAGTTAGAAAATTGTAAGAATTAAGAATGAGTTAGTAAACTACTTTAAAGTTAGCAAATCGTTAAGAATTATCATACTAATACTTTAATAAAAGGCTGTTTAAAATTTTGCGCCACTGAGTTTTATTGTAATTGGTTTCGTATTATTTTTTCATAAAAATCGTTGACTAAACCTAGTTTCATACTAAAACAGATTTAACATCGTAATAATTCAACTAATTTTGTGCCATTATGATTTTATTTGTAATGCATTGAAAGAAGATCAGGGGCCCGTTGCTCAGATCATACACATCATACATTTTATACAACATACAACATTTTTATACAACATACACATCATTCTGTTTCTCAGATTTCATTGGAAGTGTTATATGACATTTGTTTTGTTGTATGATGTGTATGATTCTGACATTTCATTATTATTTGAGTGTGAGGTTAAAATAAATCTCAATTTTTGGTGAAGACGTGTTGGAACTAGTTGAAATTAATATACGTGTCAGATGACGCCCTAAAATAATAAAAGAACTTGTTAATTTCAATCTTAAAGATCCTTTTTTTGTTGAAAAATTTAGATTGCCAAACATTTTTAGTGGAAAAATTGGGAAGATCAATTGTGCGTTGAACTAATTGCAACGAAGCCTTGTCACCTTTGAAACAAATATTGTTAGCCCTTCATTAGTTTGGAAATGGAATCCATTATCATGAAATCGGCATAATGCAAGCCCTTAAGACAACCCCAATGAAACTACCTCTCTCTATGCCCTACAGGCTCTACCATGTTTTGTGAATGTCGAGCCAGAGAACTTCTCAAATAAATTTTGTTTCCCCAGCTTTGACTGATGAAAACAATGTTGCTACATGTTACATGCAGCAGCTACTTTACAACAGAATTTTGTGCTGTATTAAATGTATGATCATTTATAGGTAAATTTGCTGTATGATGTAAATGACACATTTCTGAGGAACAGAATCACAGAACATTCCAATATTTCCAGTGTAATCTTCAGTCATACATTGTTGTATGACAGTGGATCATACAACAAAATTGAGAAACAGAAATCATACAGCAGAACTGTCAATATCATACAATGTATGATGTGTATGATCTGAGAAACAGGCCCCAGATTGTCGATATTGTATTTGTCTTTTTTCTTGAAATTACTTTAGCTACTTTCTTTCACTTTGGTTCCGATCTTATCACAAATTTGGAATAAAACTGTCCTTTTTCAGAATCTTTTAAGCTAGGCGCGCAAATTCAATTTTTAGTTTCGCAACTGCTTGGGTCGAGCAACTAAACAGTTTGTGTTTTGACACAAACTAAACGATTGCCTAAAATGAGTTCGCTATTTTGTGTAACATATAATTATATGTTTTCTATAAGCAACCAAACAGTTGTGCAACTAAAAATTGAATGTGCGCGCCTAGCCTTAAGGTCTAAAATGAATCAAATATTTTCACACGTTCATCATAAGAAAATTTGTTGAAACAATTATGACTGCAACTTGCAAGCGGTTGTCATTTGAATATTGCTTACCACCTTGACCCATCCGTTTTTGTATATTTTGTTTCCACAAAAATGGTTTTCGATATTTTTTACTCGATCCAGGGCTTCTCTTGGTGTAAAGCATGTAGTTTTCTTAGATGAAACGGAACCTTCTGCTGGTACTACATTTTTCAATGAAGGTACTGAAATGACTTCTTCAGATAAAGGAGCTATATTAGAATTCTGAATAATAGAATTCTGAAATATCAGATCCTGGATGAGCTGGATTTATCATACTGTAAGCGACAAATATTGTATTCAAAAACTGTCTAAAGATAAAAGGGTTTCTCAAAATACCTTAAAAGCGTTTGAAGATTTCGCTTACATCACATTGTGCTTACGCTTCCAATGTTATATCAGTATTAATTTTGTGTGGTACATTACAGTGCAGTGATATTGAACAAAAATGCGGTTTTCCGTCCGCATAACTTTTTTAATAGGATTTTGTTCAATAACATACAAAACTAAATGGATTAGACATGGATATTGAACAACAAAGAAATACATGGTAGTTTTTTTTAAAGTTAATATAAAATTGTTCAATTTCATATCAAAACAAAAAGCAGTGGTTGATTGAATAAAAAAGACACTCAAAATATTTAATAAAGTGGTTTATTGAACAAAATAGTTCTTCATAACTTAAAAACTAAAAGAGATAGAAAAAAATGGAGTACGCCATTCGAAAGAGCATGTTCGATTTATAAAAACTGCATTTCTAACTCAATTTCGCCAAAAATGGTCTTTTGAACAAGATAGAACTCAGGCGACGACATGACAACTTTTTTTACCAAAGTTATTACTTATTCAGATCTATAACCTGGTATATGATTACGCAATGATTTTTGCATAGAAGTTCCTACATAAACTGATGGAAATTGTGAAGATCCACATTACCTATAAATTTAATTTTGTATACTATAGATGATTTATTTTCGTTTGGTATTTTATCGCTTAAAACGTTTTTGAAAAAAATTAATTTCTTAGGGTATTAACTGATTGAAAAGCTGCACGAGTTATTTCTTCATCTCTTATTGATGAGCTCAATAAACGATTTGAAGAATTTCGAATATATAAGGAACTTTTACATAATGATTTTTTGTTCGTGTGTAATAGGGGTTGAAATATTGAAATAGTTATTAATAAATGATTTACTTATTTCTTTTGAAAATTAATTAGAAGATTATGTGTCTATTATGATTTAAATGCTATTTTTCAAAATGTAATATCACTTTTGTCTAGAACTCTATTTATGAAATTTTTTGCGTGTTTATAATCACTTGTTTTGGTTGTTTCAATCGATCAAACGTCCCAAGGAAGTTGGTTTCTTGTATCAATCAAATATAAAGTGATTATTTTATGACTTTTACATCAAGATATGGAAGAATACCTTCTTTTTCGAATTCAACTGTGAATTGAATTTTAGTATGAAACGAGTTGGTTTAAGAATTAAAAATAAATCATATACTTACATATTTTTGAATGATTCTAGGTGTATATGTTAATTGTTGTGAAATTTTATCAACAAAGTAATCCATTAAGATATCTGCTTAAATTGGGGATATAGGACTTCAAATATGAACACCTTGTTTTTATATTTTATAAATTGTTTTATTAAATTCTAAATACTTATTATCAACTATACAAAAACGAAAAAGTTCTAAAAATTGTTTCTTAATCTGAGTGTTTTCTTTAACAGTGCTCCAAATATTTTCTATTTAATTCCAATCCTGTTGGAATTGGAATATGTGTGGACAAAATTACTACATAAAAAAAACCAGCATATCATTTTCTTCCAAAATCTTTCGTGAAGCTGTTTCAATAAAATGTTTGGAATTTTGTACGTTGTATTTTGAGTTTTTAGTCATTTCATTGAGAATATTTATAATAGATTTGGAAAATCAATATTTAATACTGATCTGTAGCCCAATTAAGAACATATTATTAAGTCACGAAAACAAGTAACATCTACTTGTATTGATACTTAATTTTTGTTTACTCCACAACAATCTTACACTTAAATATATGTATAATCATCTATAATTATATGATTATCATTTATCGCACTCATATACTTTGTATAATAATCCAAAAAGTGAATGACTTTTTTTTTACACCTATGGTAAATTCAAAGAGTAAGTTTAGTTACTCTAAGGAATCTTCTATATGTAGGCAGACATAGATAATTCCCGTAAGCGTTTTGCTTGAAGAGAACACTGATGACTTAATGCTTACCGAAAGTTAAAAATTAAAAAAAAAATATATATTATTTTAAATTGATTTTTATTTTCGTCTTAGAATTTATTAAATATTATATATTATTGTACATAATACTTGTTCATGACTTCTACGCTTCCAAGGATTTTAGTGATTAAATACAATAATATTGTGAGTTCGCCGTTGTAAGAAATAAAATGCACGACTGGGTCACACGAACTTGCTCCTACGTAATACACTCATCATCATCATCATCGGCTCGACAACCGGGTTCCGGTCCTGGCCTCTTTCAACAAGTCTCTCCACCTATCCCGGTCTCGAGCCGACGCCATCCAGTTGGGCACCCCAATGCTTCGAGCGTCCTGGTCTACGCCATCTCTCCAGCGCAAGCATGGTCTACCACGCTGTCGTGGTAGACCCGAGTCTACCGAGCTTAATTTTTGTCCTACGTAATAGACTAGGAATTTTAAAAACGAAAGTTATTAAAGAAAACTGTTCATAAGGATAAAATGAATTTTTTAAATTGTTTTAGTAGTAAGAGATAAAAATAGAATGCTATGCAAATATGAATTTATGCAAAAACAAAAATTATAAGTCTTTGTAGTGGTTCCTTAAAAAAATAAGCTTTTATGTACAAAATTTTTAAAACATTTTTAAGAAAAAATTTTGCTACGCCAACCTTAAGTATTTATTATTGTACGAATAAAAGTTAAATTTCCAAGAAAAATACTCGTACTAAGCTGTTCTTGAGATATCGAATTTTCCAAAAAAAAAAACTACTTTTTTTTCTAAAAATTGAAAAAATATTTTTTTTTAAGTTTTGAAATGCAATATTTTTTAAACTTTTTAGGAGCTTCTTTATAAAAAATTTCATTAAAATCCGTTATGCCAGTAATGAGATTTTCAAAATTCGAAAAAATCGTTCTATGGTAGGTACAGTCAGATAGTAAAAATTAATCAAAAGAAAAAAAATATTAGTGAAATTCTCGAAACGTTTTCGAGAAAAATACGATTTTCGAAAACCATTTATTAACATTTGTATGGAAGGTACCGTTAGTTTTAGATAAAACAAATTTTTTTTCTAAAATCTTGTAGATTATGTTAAGAAACTTTTATTTGTCAAGTTTGAAAAAAATCGATCTTGGGGTTTTCGAAATATTGCGTTTCCAAAAAAAAATTTGTTTTTTTTTTTTTAAATCCAAAAAATTAAAAAGTGAAAATTTGAATATGTAATAATATTTAAACTTTGGAGGAGCTTTAGCAAAAAAAATTGTTTTAAATCGGTTGTACCGTTTTCGAGAAAATCAAAAACAAAAAAAAATGGACCCAGGGGGGGGGGCTACCAAAAATAACAATTTTTTGGAAATTTTTTTCAACCATGAAATTTTTCAAATTTTTTTTTTAATTCTGTGGGACAGTTTTTGAGAAAAAAAATATTTATAAAATTTCGAAAAAAACCGTATGGGTACCGTTATTTTTGGTCTTAAAAAAAAAAGAAAAAAATGTGTGGGGGGAAAAAATTAAAACCCATATCTACCGAGTTTGAACAAAATCGGCCTAGCCGTTTAGGCTGTAGTCGAACCGACAGACAGACAGAATTGCGAGACCCACTTTTTAGGTCTTCGCTATTATCGTAATGTCAACTTTGATCAAAATCTCGAGTTCGATTTTTTTTCCGAATGCCTAACTCCCAAGTAAAAAGCATTGAATTTTTTTATAACTTATTTGGGAAGTGGCTAATCTGTTTTTTATTTGGAGCCAATTTTACCAAAATTTCAAACACCGTGCAACTTGGAAGAATAACTTACTAGGTAACAAAATAAACTATATACTTATTCTCTGACAACCAGAAAATATGTATTTTCTTGGGTCTTTTTGCCTAATTTTAATTTTAACTAATTGTTTTAAATATACGCTAGTTGCGCTCGAACATTTTTACATTACATTACATTACATATTCCACTACTCCTTAGATAAATCTACGAAGTAGAGACACTGAAAGCACTGGTAGCTCAGACCATTGGCTTATAGTTACAATACAACAGAGAGAGACACACAGAGAGAAAGAACAACAGAAGAAACACAAACATGTCAACAGCACACTGTTTGTATTTGAACGGTCCTCCATCCAAGTACTAACCGCGCACAACGATGCTTGATTTCGCTGATCGATGGGAAGCGATGCTTTCATCAGGGCCAAGGCCGTTGACAAGGTCATTCTTCCGCCAGTTGTATCATGGATTAGAGCTGTGTAAATCGTTCATTTCAAATGATCGAATCGTTCAACAATCGATTACGAAAATGATCCGATCTTTTCAATCAATCGATCATTCGATCATTTTCATTTCACTGAAATGATTCAATACTGTTCCTATTCGATTTTAATTTCGATTTCGATGATAAGATTGACTTGTGGCTTTGATAGTTCTCACAAAATACTCTATGATGATGGCTACTTCATGGATTAAAAAGTGTCAAAAAATTCAAGAAAAAGAGATTTTATTTGTTGCTTCGGAAAAGAGCAATTTTAGGGCTTTCGGCTAACATTTGGTACAAAATATATTTTGTACGTCATAACTAAATTCGTCCTCTATTCGTCAAGTCATAAACTGCCAAATTCCATCAAAAGATGGCTACGATGTCAATGGATTAAAAAACGTCTAAAAATACCAAAAAAAAAAGAGATTTTATTTATTGCTCCGGAAAAGTGCAATTTTAGGGCTTTCGGCTGACATTTGGTACAAAATATACTTTGTACGTCATAACTGAATTCGTCCTCTATTCGTCAAGTCATAAACTATCAAATTCCATCAAAGGATGGCTACGATGCCGATGGATTAAGAAACGTCCAAAAATCGACATTAAACATACCGGATCCTGATACACCAAATAACATCAGTTCAACCCAACAATTGTTTTTGCGGCCTATAACATCAACGACCAACCCGATCAATCATGTTGTTCAATGCCGAGTTCAACCCAGAAGTTCCAGTCCACCGTCCGTTTGGCGTTCATAATCCACGTTGATTGAATCGGAAGAAATGAATCAAGTAAATCATGATTAATCGAGTCAACTGATATCGAAAATCGAGACTCATTGAAATGATTGAGATTGAAATAGAAAATCCAGAATCCAGAATCGAGAATCATGTAAATGATTGAGATTGAGATCGATTAAAATGATTGATTTCGATCATCAATACTTTTCGATGATCGGATCAAAAAAATCGAATCGATCCCGATTGACACAGCTCTATCATGGATTCAATCCAAGCAAATACTGAGGAAAGACCGAGTGGGCATTATTGATTTTTAGAAAACATTTTTAATCGACAACAAATATATACTTTACCTGTTCGTCAAGGTGACTTATGGATAGTAACTATTTACCATTAGTATTAAAAGAGGAGTTTTCATAAACATGCTCCGGGGTACCCAAAAGTAATGCTTTTTTAAATCCCCTATAAATGTTGTCAACATTGGAAACTTACTGCTATTTTATGACGATTCTTTTGCTTAAAACATACCCAAGAATCATCTCCCAAATTATGATTTAAGAATTACTGCACGCTTTGTATCTAACGCCAAAAATATATCTTCCTCTTGAGAGATTTTAAATTTTAGCAGATATGTACATAGATATTTTCCTAAGGGATGCCATTGTGGACCCTTATTAAAAAAGATGTTAATTCCATATAAATACAAAGCTATATGCTTATACCTTTTTAATATCCCCACCTACATGTTTACAAATAAGCAAATATAAATAATTGCCGTTTGCTATCTATTTTTGCTAATATGTATAATATACATTGTATATACATTGTACAATGAATAGGAGGAGAAAAATCAAATGCTTTACTGTAAGCTGTGACAGAATGTTAATGAAAATTTATTTGATAGCTGTCATCCAAAAGGGATGCCAAATACAAGAACCATTTTGATAGGTGGTGTCCTTCCATCCTGTATTCTATATACATATGTACCTAGGTATAATTCTCGACATACTGAAATCTACCTTCATTATCGATCTAAGTTAGTCACGTCATTAACACCATATATATGTATGTACCTATAAACCAAGTGTGCAAATTCACAAAACTCTTCTTCCATCATTTCCATATAAATATTTTTTATTATACTTATGTATATGAATATGTAGGATGTACAAATGTACATACATATGAATGTACATATATAGCTTCTTTCAGTACAATTTTTCTATGAAAGTTAGTCCTTCTGCTGCCGGACATATACATACTCGTCGTAGCTCACATTTATTTCCAAATGTCAAATTAACAGCCCCAGCCCCCAATCAACCATCTGGAACGTTCTTTGCATAATATTCCCGATGATTCCTGCCATCCTTACGTTTCTCTTAGCTGTATAGAGCAAACGTACAAACCTTCTCTTGGTATTCAGGAGAAGACCACCTAATCTTTATCTTCTAGCTGTGTGACTGTACATATACAGCTGGGACATCACACTTCACACATATCGAATACGTAGTTCTATTAAGCTATCTTAAGTGAATGTAAATGGTAAAAGTAGTGTAGTGTGGTGGTTGTCGGATAAATCTTCTCATGGTATATCAGGTCCTTCTGCGTACCGAGACCGACTATCGAATACAAGGATTCATTTGAAATGATTGAGTGGTTGGTGGGATGCACCAATAGATAAGATAAGAAGTTTTTTTGCTTCCGAAATCTTACCAAAATTGACATGTGATGGACGGAGGCAACTCTAGTGAAGTGTTATCTTTTTTGCATAAAAATAACACCTTTTTAGAAATGGCAAGCACCGTACTTGTGATTGCTGACGGGTGGTGGCCCTTAGGGATCTTAGGGAATTTTATTTAAGGAAGGCCTTTTCTTCTCGAGAAAGCTTCTAATAGTACATGATGAGGTAATTTTATTAATTAGCAATAAAAACTAATCAGCACATTTTACCAAAAATGTACCGAAGACGAAGAGAATCCTTTTTCGACTTCCTCGTTTTCTTCTTGTAATGTTTAAATAAATTTTCGACACTCAAAAAAATATTTGAGTGGAGTGGAATTTCTAATACAGTGGACGCTCGTTAACTTGAACACGGATGAAACCAGGTGTGTTCAAGCTATAGGATTTTGCAAGTTACTGGATCAAGTTAAAAACTTGTTGTTTTTATTTAATAATGATTAATTTTAATGATTTTAAAACATAAATAATGATATTATTAATAAATAATTTTAATTGAAACGTTTTTCGATTCCTAAATACGCACGTGTTCAAATAAAATTCAGAAATTCACCGATTATGAAGAATAAAACCTTATACACAAATGCTAAAGAAATTTCCTGGGATTCCCCTTTACAAAAACCGTTTGCATTCTGTACCAACATCCCAGTTTCCTTGCATAAATTCAAAAATTTTAAAAATTCAATATTAAACTTTGTTCAAGTTACAGAGTTCGTATAAATTTTACTTGTTCAACTTATAGAGTATTTAGCGGAAAAATTCAAGGTATTGAGTCTTAAAAATAGTCCGTTCAAGGTATAGAATGCGCAAAGGGAAAAAATATTTGTTCAAGTTATTGGAATGTTCAAGTTATCGTATGTTCAAGTTAACGAGAGTCTACTGTAGTTTCATTGTTCTCACGGAGCTGATGAATTTTGGAAAAAAAAAACCATTTCGGAATCCAGATTCATTGCCAGACAAAAACCCTGATAAAAAACAAATGAAGGATGCTTCTGGTAAAAGAAGACTTAGATTGACTTCAGTATATTAATTAAGCTTAAGTACAAAAGCTATTACAGCAAATTCATAGCTATGATAAATGTTTAATTATAGTATGTAAAGTAAGTAATAAATCAAGTATGGGCAAGTACGAACTTTTACTGTTTAAGTATACAATTTGACCAAACATTGAAAAACATTATTGGTACATTATTACCGAAATTGTTAAAAATTAAAAATGCGAAATATCGTATAAGACAATTTTGTCAACAATTTTGTCGAAAATCGTTAATATCTGATTTGGGTTATGTATATTTTTCTCTCAAAAACCACAGAAGAAGTTTTATTCTTAATTATTTTTTTATTATCTATACATATTTGAATTCATCATCTAAGGAATCATACAAATTCTCTGTTCCAAATTCAAATCGGCCTACCTTTTACGTAATTAAATTCAATTAAGTGACTGAATCCTAACTGATAAACTCTCCAGAGCTAAGCTCTTGAAATCTGAAAAATAAACTCCGATAAGACTCTTATAGCCCAATGCTAATCATCTTAATGTTATGTTTAATTAAAACCTTAAAATTCAAACCAAACTAATGCTCTCTAGACCAAAACAAGAATTGTATTGTGTTGGTGGCGTTTTAGACAAATTTGTGTCTGAATGGTCTCAAAATAGTGCTAGAATGTATTCTGTGACATAAAAGTGATTCAAATGCAGACGTTCAGAACATAGTTATTTTAATCAGATCTCTGCTCTGAGCAAAAAATTAAATATTCTAGTTGCCCCTATTTCTATGAGTTCTGGTATTGGTTAGGGCATTTTTTCCCCAATCTAATTTTTTCAGCCGTCAATTAAAATGTAACACCATGTCACGATAATAAATAAATACGCCCCTGTTTAAGGACGTTTAATAATCCTCTCGTAACTCACCTTCCTGGCATTACTCTGAACACAACAAATATTCGTACCACTTGGGGTACGAGTAAATTTCAATAAACTTACCCAAAGGACCACCTCTTGGTGAAGTAATGTGGAGGCAAATTCTTCACCAGTGCTTTGGTTAGGTCTAGGGGTGTTTTATGTTCGGTTATCCATATATGCTAAGCAACATATTATTTGATTTGATGCTCATAAGACATTCTGAGCACTTCCGCCAATATCAACCGCGAGCTCCATCACACACCATCCCAATCGACAAGTAGTGGTGATGGCGATGATGACAGGGTTGTGGAAGTATTTTTTCCGTTTCTTACACAGACCGGTGTATAGGTAGAGTAGTTTGCCGGTTGGCTTATTGGAAAACTCGATTTCCGATTTAAGGACGTGAGTGGTTTACCTGAATGATGATACATACCTAGTATGCTGGCTACGTATGTATGTAGAAATATACTCACATAAAGGCAGGCAGGCACTAGATTTGTACGAGATCTTCTGAGGCAAAGTAAACCACTCGTTGTCGATAGCTTTTCATGAATTTATTTATAAGCTAAAAATTCTCATTCAATGATGGTGAATGTAATGAATGTGAGAATGAGCAACGAGTTCAGTGAAGATGTGTCTTTAGATATCATAAACAGATTTAGATGCGAAAATTGCCCCTCAGCCGCAATAGAGGAAATGGAGTTGGTCACTTATATTATTTTACGTAGTCTCTTACAAAAGTACCTATGTAGGTATTTCTCCTAATCTTCAAGATTTTTGCGCAAACAAATTTATTTGGTTCGAAAAGTTCAAAAACCAACTAGATTTCTTATTTAATAATTATTAAAATAAAATACACCATTGAATCGCACTTACTTACTTAAAATACTTACTTATAATTTAAAAATTGTATTTATATGTAGATATATGTTTAAATAAATATAAAAAATAAATAAATATGTCTAAAATTCGTTTTTTATTTTGCTAAAACATGTCCTAAAATTGTACTGACCAGATTTTGAGATAAAATGAAATTTTTGTCAGAAATCCAAAAAATATTTTTGTTTTAGTTTTGACCTACAATGTTTTTTTAACTTTTTTTAGAAACTTCTTGTATACAAAATTTCATTAAAATCTGTTATGCCTATAACGAGTAAGTCAAAAATCGAAAAAATGGTTATATGGTAGTTAGTTATATATATTTTTTTAAATTAAATTATAAATTGCTAAGATTAAGCGTAAAACTAAAAAATTAATCAAACTTCTAGGTGCCATTTTCGAGAAAAATACGTTTGTAAATACAAATACATTTGTAAGGTGAGCACAGTTATTTTTAGATTAAATAAAAAAAAGTATCATAACTTGTGAAAAGTATTAAGGAATGTGAATTGTAATGTTTAAAAAGACGACGATGTGGTTTTCAAAATATGTATTGAGTTTTTAAAAACAATTTGAATACTGAATACTTTTTAGACTTATTCTTCCAAAACGGATCTAACGATTTTGTTAAAAAAAATGAATTTTTTTTTAAACCTAAAAAATATTTTTTTGAATACAGTAATCCCCGCTTAGTTGCACCTCGCTTAATTCAACATCCCGCTTAATTGACCGAAAAAGTTGCATTGCAAAATTTCCCGTATTAGTAGCATAGCTTTTTAGATGGTTAATTGAACCCCGCTTAATTGAATTACTCGGTTAATTGAACTTTAAAATATGCACCCGAAAAAAAAAATATATGGACATTTTTCGGATAATTGGACGTACAAAAAAATTATAATGAAACAAATATTAGAAATATTTTATTACTTAACCTACGTCTGAAGCCTAGTACTCAGTTCAAGTGAAAATGAAAATTTCATATAAATGTGGCGGCTGGTTCACTCGCATGAAATCCCCAAAGAGAGGTGGGTACCAATATGTGGATTGGAAAAACAATTATGTTCCACAACTTTTTCCACGCCAAATTTTCATTTCTCAATGTACAACCATCAGGAAAAAGTTTAAGGCAGCGTGGAAAACTGTGACATTTGTCAGTAAATTTAAATATTTTGTTTCAAAACAAAAAATTGAAAATTTATAAACAGAAACAAAGAATGGATAACGAATTTTTTGATACTGCTCTCGAGAGTTTACTTAATGAAAGTATTCAGTATTTCAGGTGAGTATCAAAAATTCACGTGGAAAAGTTTATTCTATTTTCATGTTTATTCTCCGCGTGTAATTTGGAACGTATTTATTTTTCATTTCACGCTAGCTGAGTACTAGGCTTGAAGTGGTTTTTAAAGACAGGTATTATTCAAGATGAAGAGCAGCCGGAAAATGATATCGTGGTCATAGACAACATACTTAAGTACAATGGTTAACAGACGCCGAAATTTTAAAAACGGTTTAAGAAAAAGAAGAAGTTGAAGCCATATTATCGACTTTCGAAATTCTACAGGACATTGCAATTCTACGTTTATACTTCTTACCACTAAATAAATTTACAGTTGAGCTGAAAAACATGAAGACATTGTTCAAAACAAAACAATCAATCAAAATCAAATCACAATTTTTTTCAAACCAATGTATGCAAATAACCATTATGAGCCTTTTGAGGCTGTATGTATGTATTAGTGTGGGTCAAAAAAATCAAGTATCTTTTTTTTTGGATCCGACACATGAAAACTAGTTCAAATTTGAATCATTTTGTATCAATACTTATTAAATTATAAAATTTCATATGGTGAAATAGAATTTTTTTTCTGCTGACATGTTAAATTATATTTCTTAAATAAAAACCTTCTTTTCCTGAAATAGAACATGAACTATCTTAAAATTCAAAAATTAACTGGGTAAATTGGGAATATTTATTGAAAAACTACTAAATTCAGTAGGCATTGGAATTCTACTGCGAATATCTTTTGAATGGCTAGAGTAATCGATTAACTACAGAGATCTTTTTTGTAGAGCGTTCAATTTCCTATAGAAATAATTGAAACTTATTTGACAATAATTATTTTTTATTAAGTTACAAAATTCAAAACAAAAAAGTTATTTTCCTTAAAATACTTCAATCTTTGACATTGAATATTGAATATTGAACATTGAAAAAAGTATATAAGACCATTTTTGTAGAGCGTTCAATTTCCTATAAATATTGACTAAGCGATTGGTTAAACGATCTATTGTTGATAAGATATGACCATTTTTATATGATACTAAATTGAAAATGGAAAACTACTCGTATGATGAGCATAATCTTCCCGTCAATATTAAGAGCTATTATTTGGTAAGTACTTTCTAGAGGTACCTAGGAACTTGTTTTCATGTGTCGGATCCAAAAAAAAAGATACTTGATTTTTTTGACCCTCGTATGTATGTTTATTTTTTAAATAAAACGTGTTCAAATATTTTTGTGTGTGTATTCTTTTTCAGTTTTTTCAAGGTTTTTGTAAGTTGAAAATGAAATGTTCATAGTAAATTTCTGGGATGAATATTTTAGTTTTTAGTTGACCGACTCGTGCAATTATACGGGTTTCGTTTAATTGAACAGGTCGGTCAATTGAGCGGGGTTTCGTTAATTGAACCACCTGGATAATTGACCGAAAAATCTGATAAAATGGTCAGTGCAATTAAGCGGGGAATACTGTATTTGTATCCACAATATTATTTGAAATTTAAAGGAGGTCATGTAAACAAAGTCGAAAATCAAAAACACGGTTCTATGACAGGCACCGTTAGCAAAATTTTTTTCCGAAATGTTCAAACAAAATGTAGTCGATGCCCATAATAGCACACCTAATTTTTTTTTTAGCAAAATCGTTAGAGCCGTTTTCGAAGATAGATAAGATTTTGCATTACGGGTCTATGGGGGTACCGTCAGTTTTGGAGCTAAAAAAATTTCAATTTCCCTTCTAGGGAATCACCAAAGACTCTTAAGTACCGAGTCTGAAGAATATAGCTCCAGTAGTTTAGACTGCAAGTCGAGCTACAGACATACAGACATAAAGTCATACAAAAATACAAACATAACAGACTTAGAGACAGACAGACGGAATTGCCGGACCCACTTTTTTCGTCTTCACTACCATCGTAATGTCAACTTTGATGAAAATATCGAGTTTGATTTTTTTTCCAAATGTAGAACTTGCCCTATAGTATCTACTTATATCGCAAGTTTAAATTGTGTACCTATGCCAGGAATCGTCATTTTGAGTCATCAGAAAAAATAAAAAATAAAATGCACGACTGGGTTGCACAAAGTTGTTCTTATGTAATAGACAAGGAATTTTAAGAACGAATGCTATTAGAGAAAACTATTCACAAGGATAAAATAACTTGTTTAAATTCTTTTAGTAGTAAGAGATAAAAACTGAATGCTATGCAAATATGAATTTATGCAAGAAAAAAAGTATAAGTCGTTGTAGTGTTTTTTTTTAATAATGTTTTTAAATTTTTTAAAACATTTAAAAAAAAATTGGTACGCCAACTTTACTTTAAGTTTTTATTATTGTATGAATAAAAATTTAATTTAATTTCCAAAAAAAATATTGAGCCGCTTTTGAGATATCGAATTTTCCAAAAAAAAAAATAACTTTTTTTTCAAAAATAAAAACATATTTGTTTTTAAGTTTTGATATGAAATGTTTTTTTAACTTTTTAGAAGCACCTCTATAAAAAATTTCATTAAAATCCGTTAGGTCGATAGTAAGGAATTCAAAATTATAAAAAACGGTTCCATGGTAGGTATAGAGTTTTGAAAAAAAAAAATTTAATTTTTTCTTAAAAATCTAAAAAAAAAAATTACAAAATTTTAATACACAATACTATTCAAATTTTCGGGGAGCTTTTGTAAAAAAGAATAATTTAAATCGGTGGTACCGTTTTTAAAAAAATCAAAAACAAAAAAAAAAAAATGGTTCCATAGGCGCTAGCGTTACCCTCAATCACAATTTTTCCGAATTTTTTTTTCAGTTATTACCTAGGTTTAACTAAATGAATTTTTTGTATTTTTATTTTTTAAATCTGTTCGAAAAAAATTCGTAGGCACCGTTATTTTTATTTATTTGTATCTTAAAAAAAAGAAAAAAACCTCTGGGGGGAAAAATTAAAAGTGATATCTACGAAGTTTAATGAAAATCGGCCGAGCCGTTTAGGCTGTAGTCGAACAGACGGACAGACAGACAGAATTCCGAGACCCACTTTTCTAATTTTCGCTATCATCGTAATGTCAACTTTGATCAAAATCTCGAGCTCGATTTTTTTACCGAATGCATAGCTTGCCATATTCAAAGTACCTTTATATCCCAAGTAAAAAGAATAATCCAAAGATAAAATAGTATGATTTGTGATAAGCATATTTTTACATTTATTGTATTCATATATTAGTAATCTTAAAAAAATTACGTAATTTTTAATTTAAAAACGAAACTTGAATTCTTGAAACTTGATTCTTGTATGACAGAAATTTCAGTTGTATACAGAGTTGGTAATTGATTGACAGAATCCGAATAACACTCATAGAATTTATTAAATTCCCCTATATCCTTGACGAATTAGGCGACACGCTGTATATCAACCATCTTTGTATGTTTTTTGAGAAAATAGATAAAAGTCAAAAAGGTATTTTAAACCCACAAGAAATACTCTTGAAGAATTTCTCACTTTCTAGCAAGAAGCAGGACCCCACAAAAACATTTAAGAGTTGCAGCGGCTAGGAATGAACAACAAACCTCCGGCATGAGAGTCCAATGTGCTTACCATGATACCAATGAGTATTACACGAATATACTAGATATCCAAATAAAAAAGAAAACTTTTCTCGGAAATATCAAAATCGATAAGAGAGTAATGAACTCCATTAGTCTTTTAGGTATTAAAAATTTTGCTTTTATAACTATTTTTTTAATATATGAAGGTTTTTATAATACAAACTCTATATACTACTGAAATAAATCAGCCAAGTAGAAGACTTAGCACTATTAATGGACTTGTTGAATTATTGATTCAAAATAGCTTTTTTGACCTTTAGTCCACAAAAATTGCGTATTGACAAGGTCCTCACAGTCAACTGATGAGTCCATGTGAGATCACCCGGACGAAACGCCAATTTTTGTGGACTAAAGGCCAAAAAAACTATTTTGAATCTATTTTTTTAATATTGATTTGCAAGTAAAATTTAAGTGTTGGTTTGAGCTATATTTTTTTTCTATTGTCTATAATATTTGTCAATTGTGGAGCAAGATTGGCAGATAGTTATTTATTGTTTCAATTAGTAAATTATTAGGTACTTTACTTACTTATTTTTAAATAAAAAGTTGTGTTTAATTAAATACTTAATTGTATCTACCACATTAAAGGTCAGCTGACCCTTATGAGAAGTGTGAGCAATTCTTATAGTTAATTTTGTCTTTTTGTTTTTGTTTTTTATAATTTACACGCGCTCAAGGGATTATGATTACCCTTTAAATGTTTGAACACAGCATAGACATAGACGACCCCAGGGATCGAACCTGTGATCATGAGGTTCACAGGCGAGCACACATCCATCGCGCCACGGCCACCCCTTTGATAAATATTTCTTGGGTATGCTTAAAAAAATCAGTGTACAATTAGGGTATTCAATTCATCCAATGCTGATATTATTTATCGGGGATATTTTGGTGAACCTTGAACCATGGTAACGGAAATTGTTCCGTTACCTTATCACTTCTTAATAACCCATTATGTACCTATTTTTATTATACTGACACTCAGACCTTCAGTGCTTCAGCTACATACTTCCCCAAATATCTCGCTCACCCCAATTCATTCATCTTTATAAATTCAAAATGGGTAATCCTTTTTTCTTGATTAATTAAATGATTAATGTATACCTACCAAAATAGTTTGTTAAAATCCATGTTGAGATAGTAAAAAGATTTTGCATCCAATTCACAAAAATGTTGGCAATTTAGAAACATATCAACTAGTACCTCAGTAGATGGAGCGTCATCTATCTTCTGCTTCTGTTTCTGTTTTCTCATATTGAAATAAATATTGTCAAATTTAAACTAATACTGGAGCACCAGGATGAAAATATATTTGTTTTTGTTAATCAAATCACATAGTCTTCGGAAACCGATTCACCCAAATATCTTCGTATGCGTATCCTTAAATTCTGAATATATAAACATACACCACACATACATAGGTACCGAAGGCAAATCGAAAGTGCTTCTAGTTCAATGTGCCTTAGAGAAGCTTTATATAACTACACAACACTGAAGATGAAGCCATGACCCTTATTTTTTTGGACTATTTGTTTAGTGCTCAATTGTACTCTATAGTAATAAGAGTTCAAGGATTTGTGTATGTGTGTAAGGCACATACAATACACACATAGTCATATAATAAGTTAAAAAGGAGGAGCTCTTGAAATACAACAAAAACACCATGTTTGAAAAAAAAATCCTAGCCGAAGATATGAAAAGAAAGCGCAACAATAAAACCAACAATTGAAAATGTCAAAGCGGATAATTATAACCGCTCTCGGTTATATTCGGTTTCAATTGTATTCGATTTCCTTGCCAGCCAACTGATTTCTATTGTGATTTTTTTTTGTAACTCTATATTTCTAAGCAGATGCTTTATATCCGGAAGTTCTATATGGCAAATCAATATCTCTTCAGGAATAATATCAAACTTCTGGTCGTTGGTTTTTCTTATTTATTTTATTTTTTTTTGATTCGGAAATAAAAGGAAGAATTCAATTGTGTTGATTTAAAAAAAAAAGATTGATCAGAAAAAATATCATTATTATATAACAAAGTTGAAGGGTGACAAATCTTTTTTGCAACAGTTTTCGTTATACATACGTATTGGTCTTGATATTATTTCGATAAAAGGTTTTAGATTCTGTTTTTGGAATGGAATTTAATCGCAATTCTGATTGAATTTAATGTCGACAAGTTGAATTGTGTTTCCATTGAGTTTTATGTTTAGTGTTATATTAATTGCAGATGGGAATCTTTTTAAAAAGGTCCATTGTAAACATAAAACCATCTGTATACCTTTTAAGGTTTTCGCGGTTGTTGGACATAATCAATAAGAAGAAGGAAAACAAAAAATATAAAGAAAAAAATTCTGTTTATAGTTTTTGTTTTTGTGGACTCTATTGATTAAATCAATTGAAAATTTTTGCGACCTATTAGTCCAAACTCCAAATGCGTTTTGCCCAGGTACGACAGTTGGGCTCATCAGTTAGATGCTGTCATACCCTTTTAAGACGCAATATATTAGTCGATGGTTATCAATGCACATAAAATTTACAGCATGAATGCAATTTAAATTATATTTTTCTAGGGGAATTTGGTCAGTTTCAGACACCTAGAAAATGACGCCAGTGGTCTGGCTGATTTAAGAAGAAGTCAATAAGTATTTTTCGGATTAGCCACGATATTGAAACTTAATAAGAGTGCAACGTTTAGCATAAAATTGCATTGAGCGTGGTCACCGGGAAACTGCTGTTGAAATGTTATTTATTAGATTGGCTCCGCAGGTTGTAGCGGTGCGTAGACAGTTCTATCTCCTCATGTTGTTGTTGTTGAGAAATGAAACGACCCTCACTACATCGCAGGGTGTTTTAATCTTAATTTGGGACGCCCCACAGTGCGTCGACTAGTGGATTAAAATAAAAAAAATAAAAATGCAAATACCATGTTTATGCTCTAAACCTGTTTTAGAACATCTTGAACTATGTATCTAAATTTAATTTTGTTTTGTTTTTGTTTTTTTCTTCTTCCTGGATTAGCGGGACTTTTGAGAGCAATCGATATACTTTAAGCTGCAATTTAATAGAAAGTTGCAATTTTGTGCGAATCAGCTTCGCTCGCGTAAGAAAAATATTTTGGCTGTATAATTTTTTTTTGTTTGAATATTAATAATAATGATACTTTGACCGCAGATATGAGTTGTTGTCTTGAATTTTTCTTATAAATTTGAATTTTTGTGGTTTTTTGAAAAATACTCTGAGGCTTACAAATTGTATAAAGTTAAGCTTTTAAAAAAATATTTGCAAGCTGTAGCAGAATATTTTATGTCATTATGTTGTCTTGTTATTGTGCTTTGAGAAAAAGTTTACTTTTCTTGCTACTTCTTGCTAACCTTCAAAATATTTGACTTTTTGTGGGACAAGGTCAAACCATAAAAATAAAAAAAAAATAAAAAAAAATAAAAAAATCGATTTCCTTTGATAAAAACACAAAAGTTTAAGGTGTTTTTGAATTTATATTGAGTGATTTAAGAATTAAAAGTTGTCCGGTAACAAGTAAGAACGGTTTTAGTCGAAAAAGTATGCCTTCTTTTCAAAAATCTTGAACGTAGGTGGAAGGTTTTTACACGAAACGGCTATTATTTTGCGAGACGCAACGGAGTCTGGTTGAGAACTTCTTTTATTTTTCCAAATATTATTCTTAATTTTCTGGAAAATTCATCATCTTGTAAATAAATTGTTCAAAAGTGGATTGGGTCTCATTGTTGAAAAGCCTAAGTTGGATCAACAAATTATATGGAATCACGGCAAGAAGCTTTTTTCAGAATTCAAAAAAACTGCTGAAATAATAAGACTTGATGAAGAACTCATACATACATTTTCAATCGCATTAAGATTCGCAGCTTCGGGATTTTCTGTCTAATTTCATCTTTTGAAATACCTTTAAGACAACTCTCCGAAGAAGTACTAGAGGCAAGTCATAAAGAATTACGGAAAAATCACCTCTGTCACACAAGAAAATCATCCCAGATTAAAACAAACGAAGACCTCTTAACAACATTACTTTTAAAGTTTGATCCTTTTATTTCGAATTTCAGACAGATTTTAGACGTTTAAAAGTTGACCAAAGCGATGTCAGGCCATATGTCAAAATCTTTCTTCGTAATTGTTTATTTTTCAGTGTTCCTTTTGTTATTAGTTTATTTATGAATAGCTATTTTTGATTTTTGTCAACAATAAAAATATTCATTCTATTTAGAAAAATCTTTTATGCCGATATATTCCGTGGTTTTGTGCTTTGGGAACATGTATAAATTCCTACTAACCTTTAAAATATTAAAACTTTTGTATAACGTACAAATCATAAATTTTTTGATATGTTTGGCTTCTAACTGATAATATTAAAATTGTGGGCGTGGCAGTGGGTGGATTTCGGTTCAATTCTGGACACTTTTTTTCAATATCGTACGAGAACTTAAAAAAAAAAACAATTTTATAGAAAAGTGGGCTTGGCAGTGGGCGCACTTCACGATTTTCTTAATTTATAATTTCTTAACTAACCAGAATATTAATACTTGAGTTCACTATCGTACGGAAGTTCCCGTTTTACTAATTTTTGTCATCAGCGGGCGTGGCAAGGGGTGCGAAAATTCCTCAAATTGAGTAAAATCCCTTATTTATTGCATTTACCAACCAATTTTTGTGCACAGTTACCTTACTTCTGAAAAACAGATGTTTGTCCACTACCACCATACAATCGACGCACTGTGCGCCCGTGTGGAATCGATGATACGATCCCACGCGCGAGAGAGTTTAAAACCGTCGTCACGATTGAAATGAATTGATGGCGCTTGATTTCAATCGCCCCACATACCACCTCACGTGGGATATAATGCTTTTCCTGAGCTAAAACTTTTGCTTGGTCAAAATGAATCCAGTGAGGTTCTTCTGGATTGTCCAAGATATGCTCACACATTGCCAACTTTTTCTGCTGTTTTCTACTTACAGCACTTATGTGCTCTTTTAGACGAGTAGCAATACTTCTTTGCGTTTGTCCAACAAAAGAAGACCCACAGCTACAAAGAACTCCATATACGCCCGGTGTTTCGAGAGGGAATTGATCCTTTGGTGACAAAAGATAGTTTTTTAACTTTTTTGGTGGTATAAATATGGATTTTATTCCATATCTTTTAGCACCTTACCAACTCTACCCGACATACCCTTGTCGTATGGTAAGAAAGCTTTTTTGTCTGTAATGCTTTTGTCCCTTTCCTGTGACACAGCTGCTTTCCAAGTTCTTTGCTTTTTTGAATAGCCATTATCTCTCAAAACGTTGTCAACGAGACCCAACTCAGCCGTCAGATAGTGATTGTCGCATATTTTATGAGCGCGCTAAAATGTTTCGAGACAACAGAACTTAAATTTTCCGGGTGGTTGGGGGAAGTAGCATGTAAGTATCTGTTTGTGTGTGTAAAACCATTGGTATTGAAAAAAAAAATTGTAATCTACATATATTTTTATTTAAACACACAATGCAGATCAATGTTCACCTTCGATCCCAAAAAAATATTTCATTCACATAATCTGGTTTTCGTCCATAAACTTCTTCACTTCGCTTAAGATGTTAGAAAATATCAGACATGCTCTGGACGAGGATCGAGTTAGATTCTGGTGCTTCCCGATTTCTTCAAAGATTTTTGACATCGTAGATCACTTTAATTTCTGCAATAAGCTCTTGATGTTGAACTATTTTTCCCATTCTTCAGTGTGTGTTTTGAAATAGTTTTTCTGTCATGACAAAGTTCTATCCTAGGATCCCCAGGTATAGTTCAATACTGGGGCCTCTCCTTTTTTTACATACATACATAAAGTCGTTCCAAAAATCTTAACTTCCTCAGTTCAAATGTTGATGATGTTCAAATTTTCTTGAAAGTTGTTCTTTTGTTCTTTGTTAATATAAATAACTTTTAATAAAACCAAAAATAAATACCGTTATATTCATCTCATCCTTATCTTTTCATCCAAATGTCATTCTGTAGGACTGCATCAAATCGTCGATTCAGACATTGCTTTAAAATTGAAAATTCCGTCGCGAAATTTTAGTCGAATTAGTACGAATGACGTTAAAACTGTTTTAGTATGATACTTAGTTAAAACGACGATCTTACATGTTTAGTATCATACTTTCTCTAACATTTTATTAAAGTTAAAATCATCAAACAGCTATTTTATGTTTTTAGTATTGTACTAACTTCGTATGACTCTTTGATATTTATAAAAGTCAAAAAAAGGTCTGTTTACTGTGGTTTTTCAATTTATTTAAATGTCAGGAGCAATTTTTTTTTAAATAGTCTTAGCGCGACATAAGTCACAATATAGACTAAGAGCCCACAGCAATTTTTGTTTGTGATTGATAACAAAAAATGATTAGCAGAATTAGATATGCCTTTTATAGTTATTTACAAATGTTATAGTCTTGCATACTCTAGTGGGAGCAATTGTGCATAATAGTGCATCAAGTATGCAGTTCTTTCCAAGTCCAAATAATTGTGATAACAACTTTGTCAAAATGTAGAGTTAAGCCCCCTGACTAAAAATATCGAGGTCCAAGACGTTTTACAGACAGCATTCTGCCTGCCAGACGCGATAAGAATAGACTACTTCTTGCACTATGATGGCCACCTTCAAAACGTCTTGGACCTCGATATTTGCAATCAGGGCATTTAGCTCTTCATTTTGAAGTTATGCCAAATTTTGTATCCCAATTTTTTAGACTTTGGAAAGAATTGCATACTTGATGCACTATAATGCACTATTGCGCCCACTAGAGTATGCAAGACGTTCACATTTATAAATAACTATAAAAGGTCTAAATATAATCATGCTAATTATTTTTTGTTATCAATCACACCCAAAAATTACTGTGGGCTCTCGGTCTAATATGATTACTTGTAAAATAAAGAAAGATTTAGTAAATTACTTTAAAGTTAGCAAATTCTTAAGTAGTATCATACTAACACGAGGCTGTATAAAATTTTGCGACACTATTTCCTTACCATATTAATTTAATTTACATTAAAATTTGAATTTTTAAAGGATTTTAACACCCTTATATATAAAAAAAAGTTTCTTTATTAAAGTATGAACTGCATATTTTTTTCAGCAGCACTGCCATTGGTGTGGCCAATTGAATTTTCTATTAGTTTATTTATTTACTAAGAACTCATTCGTTTTTCCAATTTACAATTTTTATTTCAGTTTCCTGCAGCATTTCCTTAATCTTTTTTTTTTTTTCATTTTCATCCCTTTTAATCGACCTGAAGGTCTCCCTCCTTCCTGCCACCGCTGCGCTGTGGTAATGCCAAGGGTGAAACAATTGAAATTTCAAGTTAGCCTTGCCTTCGTATTTAAGTGCATAAATACATCACTCGATAAATTTGCTATCAATATTGTATTTTTTTTGTACTTCTATTTCGAACTTATGTACCGTTTATTGCACTTACATACATTGAACGAGGGGAATTTTTAACACAATTTGGGACTTAAATAATTATTAAGGGAAGTAGCATAACACAAATTTGGCATGCATTGTCAGAGAAATTGTTTACTTAAGTGCTGAAGTGGCATGCACGAATGGGATTTTTATTGCAGTTCTCTCAGCTTGAAATGTTTAGGGTGCAGGTTTACCCATGTCCTTGTTTTTAGGGGTGTTAGTCTAACTTAAATAAAATTATATTTTGTGTATGCCTCTTAACTTTCTTTATCTAACTTTCTCATCTACTTTTGGTTAAAAAATTGGTTTTAAGATGATTTGTTGTATAAAATAAAAGTATGGAATCAATAGTTCCTGGCAACGATTTTAAGAATTTTTGTAAAAATTTCTTCGAGTTCATGTTGTATAATTACAGCGTCAATTCCAGGGAAAAGTGGTTTCTGATCAAAAATGTTTAAGCTTACTCAAAAAAATATGTTGAAAAATATCATATTAGTTCTTTTAATATTTTAAATATGAATGTATGTTTGTTTTTCGTTCCGTCACAAACGGCTGAAAAATTCAAATGATTTGGTACCGAAGTGGAAAATATTATGGAATAAGACTGAAGATACTTCTTAAGGTGTGTTCACACCAAAGAAACATTTTTGAAATGTTACAGAAATATTTCAGAAACAGAGAAACATTTCTGAAAAGTTTCTGTGTTTCCCATTCCGAATGGAAAACTTTCTTTGTTTCTCAAGCATTTACAAAGCTAGATAGTGCGTGAGTGGTTGTTGGAGCAACGAGAAAAAAGTTTTGTGGGATCCACTTGAGGAAAATTTTAAAAATTAAATAAAAAAGCCGATGCTTTGTCTGAAATTTCCGAAAATATAAATCGGGAAAAAGATGAGGTAGAAAATAAAATTCATGCGCTTTAAAAAAAAAATACAGGCTACTCAATACTGGATACCTACATAAATGGGAAACAAAGAAACATTTCAGAAATGTTTTTTTAAACAATGTTTCCTGAAATATTTATATAGTGTGGATACACTTTTACAAAGAAATGGAGTTTTTTAAATAAATTCTGTGTACATAAATATACATATATAGAAGGTTTCCTTGTTCTTAATTTTGTAAAAGCACCTTCAGCTTTCAATTAGCCCGAAACATGGCTTGGTTGGCTAACTGCAAGGTTAATGGTAAGTAAGAATTAATAGTGATGATCAATAATAATTTACTATGAGATTGACAATTTTTTTAATTGAAGCTCTATAAGACTTCATAGTTCTTTACTATAAGAAATTAAAATCCTATAATTTTCATCTAAGAAGTTCGTATTCGCGATAACATTGTAAGTTCCTTTCATTCCTGCTGACATTACGCACAGACGAATGGTTGAAAGTTATAAAGGCACTACACTAGGTTCAGGTTATCGTGTCTTTATAAATACAAAATGTTTAAGAACACAGATTTATTATGTAAGTATCTACTACTAAAGGCTTTCCACAACATGGTCAAAATCCCTAAAGGAGACAAATAAGGAAAAATGTGATAAAAAAAAATGTATAGCTGCAAATAATCCTTTTCACATATCGCCTTTACACATTCGCGACAAGAAATAACAACAAGATAGAAAAACAAAATTCATGACTTGTTATTGCTCTTACATATGTATACATATGTTTGTATGTATTCTGGAATTTGAAAATTGTATGCAAGCAGAGATGTCATTAACAACTACTAAAAAAGGTTTGAATTCAACAAATAAAAGGACGTCTTATTTTTAGAAAAACAAATTATTTATTCAAGGAGAATTTAAAAAATCTGTAGGCTTATTTACATATATTTTAAGGCATGATTTAAAAAAATAATGGCCCACCTATATTCAGAAGTCTGTACTATGTTAAGTTTTATCAAAATATCAAATACGATTTTTTTCCAAATGTAAAACCAAGAATCCAATAATCGGGTGGCTGTGTTAGCGCAGCGTCAATTTAGGCGTCAATTTACTAATATTCGCGCCAACTGGGCAAACATTCCAGTGCTTATAGCTACTCGACACGAACAGACTAGAACCACAGGAGACCATGCTGGGCTTGGCTGCCACCTGACTGGTCGGGTCGTTCGGTCGAAAATATGGCGGCTGTGGGTGCCGATGTCGCTGAGAACGAAGAAACCAGACGACGGGCCACGCAATTAGACATCAACAGACGGACTCTTTAGCGAATTTATGTGAAAGACTTACCGATGTTCACGTACAAAATGCAAACAGTGCATCAGTTAATACCTGCTGATTGTTCGTTGTGTGTGAATTACTGTCAAGCCATCCTCAATATTCACAACGAAGAGACTTTTCGTGTCGAAAACCATCATGAGCCACGAATCGCATTTCCACTTTTGCGGTTACGTCAATAATCTAAATTTTAGTTTCTGGAGCACTGAAAATCCACGTGTGATGCACGAAGGGTCATACCATCCACTCAAAGCCATTGCGTGGTTCGGCGTTCATGTGGGAGAAGTGATTGCGCCTTATTTTTTGAAGACGCCATCGGCAATACATTCACTGTTACTGGGGAACGCTACAGGTCTATGATAAACGACTTCTTACTGCCGGATGTGGACGAGCGGGGCTTGGTGAAAATGTGGTTTCAACAAGACAGTGCAACCGCACATACAGCACGAGCCACAATAGATATTTTGAAGGAAGCATTTCCTGGTCGCTCAATCTCCGGATTTGGCGATTTGCCATGACCAGCAAGATCGCCCGATTTAATCATCTAAGACTTCTTTCTTTGGGACTTCTTGAAGTCGTAGGTTCATGGCAACAAACATTAGACAATCGCAGCCCTTATCTTCGACAGGAACGCAAACAGTTATTACCGGAAATCTTGCAGAAAGTCATGGAAAATGCTAATAAAACGGGCATAAATGTGTATCAACACTGGCGTCAGTCACTTGACCGATATTATCTTTTCCAATTAACAGAACTGTAAGGGTCTAAATTAAGATTTCCATCAATCAAAATCATTTATTTTTTATTTAGTACAACATTATTCAAAAACAAAATTGGATGATTAGTTTTGCTCCACCTTATACATCGCAAGTAAAAATTAGAATTTACAAAAGTAACCTCAAAGCCGTATTGAATTTCTTCTCTATTTTTTTTTCCTTATAAGAAAGCTTATTACCTGTACAATTTTGGAATGCAATATTGCTTAAGAAGTTAATTTGTGCAAAATTGGAATGTCCCATCCTTGCTAGAACCAGAAATGCAGCCCTAGAAAAATACTTTCTCGGACGAATTGCGTGATGTATTGTTTTCGCCAATTAGTGACATATTGAATTTGAGTAGTTATGATATTTAAAAAAAAATTGTCATCTTTTTTGAAAGCCATGGGAATTAAGTTAAAGCTTGTTATTTGTTAATTAAAATAAAATATCTCTCCAAAATTCAAAGAACAAATTGCACAAGTATCTATGTAGATATAAGTTTGTACGTATGTACACTTTATTGGCACTTTTAATTTCTTATGAATCTACAAGCTGCTCATTCTTCACTTAATTAATCTTTTTACAAATATGTTAATGCTTTTAAGTATTAATGTTACCGCTTTTAATTGTGTAATTGCTTTTCATTCTTTCCCTAATCGCCATAAGGCAAATTTCAAATTAAATCTGCTGCTTTTCTAAAGCCTTCTCTCTCCCAAAAAAAAAAATAACGAAAATACACAAATTTCATTCGGCACGTGAAAAGCAAGAAATATAAAATTTCATATTCGGTCGTATCTAGAATATCAACTCAATATATGATGCAGCACCCAACGTTCTAAATTCAAATTCAAGTGCAGGACTCCTTCATATAAAAAAAAGCTATCGCCTCGGTATGCTAAGGCCCATCAGAGTTTTAAATTAAAATGGTACCACAGACCACTGTATTTCCCATTCATATAGCTATCTTTCATACTATTTTTGAAGTGTGAGACGAAATGTGCTTGTGTCCGACCTACTTGAACCCACAAGCAGTTTCCAGTTGCCACCATGCCAAGGGGGAAGGACTTTTAACGGAAATATAAAAAAAATCGAATCTCAAGGCGTCCTTTAAGCAAAAAATTAAATTTTCTATTAGCACTGGGAAAGTTTCTTTCAGTCCCTGTGAAGATTAACGTCACTTTTTATATTTTTTTCGTGGACTTTCTCAAGAAAAAAAATAAACAAGAGCTAAGTTCAGGGAGTTCTCCTGTCCTTCTGTCACAAGATTTTTTTTTTCGAATAAGAACAAAAAAAATATTTACCAGCCCATCCCGATGCCCAACATCCTAGTCTCGGGAGTAATGAATTTATAATTAAAAATAAATAAAAAAAAACTCATGTACAGGCCAACGTACTGTGATTCTTTTTTTTTCTCTACCAGAAAATATCCACAGAGTTCCAAGCAGTAGCATCATCAGGACTACGCCAACACAGAGAATCGCGGATGTCATTTCGAATTCCCCATCAACAACTCCTGAGTTGCCCGTTCCTGGTGATACTCAAACGAAGAAACGTCACCATTTTTTTGCTGCAATAATAAAAACATAATAACTTCTACTCAGTCGTACGGTTTTGTTCTTCTTTTCAAAGTCTTAAATGCAATAATTATTCTCTAGCACAGGTAGTGCTAATTCAATTTAATTTCATGTCATCATCATTCATACTCACAAAACATTTTGAAAAACGTTTATAAATGTAAGCATGAATTATGAATAAAAAAATTAAAAATAATTGTTTTGGTTCTCCAAAACCAGTAAAACACGAGTTCGAAAACTAAAGCTGAATGTCCAGACACATCGGGTACCTTATGTACTTCGGTCGTGTAGAGCCCCAATTTTTAGTGAGAATCCACAGTCAGACTTTAATATTTGCTATATATTTTTGTATTGTAAGTAAAATTATTAAGAAATTTAAGTGAATTCATGAAAATTCATGCGAAAAAAAGTGAAAATGAAACTAAATTGAGCAAAATAACAGCATCCCACCAAACCAAACCGCACCAATCGTAACAACAATTTCAACGAATAATAATATTTTATAATAATTCAATGGTTGGTTTGTTAGAGGTAAACATTTAATAATTTAATATGGGTGTATTAATACGAAAAGGTCCTTTTTCTGTGGCAAAACAAAATATATTCAAAAAAAAAAAAATGTCAAATTAAAAAAAAAAACGGCGCCAGAACAAATTCGATAATATTATTTTAATGAAGACCATAATTTGGGTTTTTATGTTGGTGTAGTTAATTATGATATTTTTCTATGAAAAATTAAATAAATGTTGTAGTAAGTAATTGCTATTTTTGGGAATAGTTGTTGAGTTACTAGGAATGTCTCTTCAAAGGATTTCATTTTATAGATCCCGTAAATATTTTTAATTTATAAGAAAGAAAACTTTTGAAATAAAATGCATGACTGGCTCTCACGTTCTTGCTGTAATATTGAAGATCCTTAGAATTTTAAACATGGATATCTTAAAAGAAAAATGTTCAAAAACGGGACATCCAGTTTTTAAGTTTAAAAAAGTTTGAGTTCATGAGAAATACCGTCTGATTTCTTGAACGAATATGAACTTATGGAACAAAATCTTAAAAATCATTGAAACAGTTTTTTAAAAAATAAAAATACGCAAGTAAAAAATGAGTTTCGACAACAACATCGGGCGTAGCAATCAGATTAAAAAAATAAGGAAGCTAAACGTTAGAAAAACAAATTTTTTCTTAAATGTTGTTATTTGGAAAGCAATCTTAGAACTTTTATTTGAAGATTCAAACTATGTAAAGGGTTTTTCAACAGAGACGCTACAAAAGTAGAGCGACAGGGAACGCAAACGACGCCATATTTTTTGCCGCTCTTTTGGCATTTCCCTTCATTAAGGTTTGCCATTTCATGATGGAAAGATATACGAGCGAACAATGAGTCGAAATTATTAAAATTTACTACCAAAATTCGGAGTCAGTGGCCTCAACGTTAAGAGCGCTACGTCCAATTTATGGTCGGTTTGGTGTGGTTTATGGGCCGGCGGCGTCATTGGGCTGTACTTCTTCCGTGATGATCAAGACCGGCAGGTTACTGTGAATGGGGATCGCTACCGTTCAATGATAACCGAACATTTTTGGCCCCAAATGGATGATATGGACTTGAAGGACATGTGGTTCCAACAGGACGGCCACACAGCGAATGTCACAATCAATTTATTGGAAACTAAGTTTGGAGAACGTGTTATCTCACGAAATGGTCCATCGCTTGGCCGCCTCGGTCGTGCGATTTGACGCCGTTAGACTATTTCCTGTGGGGCTACGTCAAGTCTATGGTCTATGCCAACAAGCCAGTGACGATTGATGAACTTCGTACGAATATCGAACGTGAAATTGCAGCAGTATCGGCCGATTTATGTTTGAAAACCGTCGAAAATTGGGTTCAACGTCTGGACTTCTGCAAGCGTGCCCGTAGTGGCCATGCAAAAGAAATCGAGTTCTATACATAATGGCATCGAACGTACTTTCACAAGAATAAAGAATTTCATTGATATCCAAAACCGTTTTTGTTTTATTTAAGAAAACTTTTGTAGCGCTCTTATTGAAAAACCCGATACTAGTCGTTCAATCCTTCTTTAAGTTCTGAAATCCAGAAGTATTTGCTTTGGTTAGAATATGAACTCTCATTATGATGGTTTTGAAAAGTTTTGAAGCAATTGCATATAAGTACCTACGTATTCTCTAAATTCTGTCAAAAAGCTGAATATATAATTGAGCAGTAAAAAATGTCACCACAGCAAAAAATTCGAAATAAATCTATTTTATTACACAACCATAATTTCAATGTGAAGATCTTTAAATTCTGTAGCGAATAATTCACGTTATATCAATAAACAAGAAGGTCAATGTGAGCTATGTTGACACGTGGCAAAATATTATGCTCGTCAACATTGATACACACACAAGTGCGGTCGAGTTGGCTTTCAACGTGTGTTTTTATGACCTTTATATGGTGGTGCCAACACAGTGTGAATTCAATCTTTAACACTTTTAAAAGTCATCTCGATTATTTGGTTCCAAAGGCCAACTCGCTGGTAGGTTTCATAAAACGAAATGGAAAAGACTTTAGAGATCCTTTTGTGTTACTATCCCTATTTACATCTCTTGTCAGATCACTTTTAGAATACGCAGATGTTATTTGGAGCCCCATTTATAAAGTTCATTCTAATCGGATGGAAAAAGTCCAAACACGATTTACGAAATATATATTTAAAATAAAATGCACGACTGGATCGCACGAACTTGCTCTTATGTAAAAGTACTTTGGAATTTAAGATACATTTTAAAAATGTAAAACATGAATTTAAAATGAAATTGCCGTCTGATTTCTAGAAAAGTATGAATTTATGCAAACAAACTTTAAAAAATCGTTTTATTATTAAATAAATAAACTTTTTATATAAGAAATTATCAGAATCGTTAGAGCAGTTTTCGAGATAAATAAGATTTTACATTACGGGTGTATGGGGGGTACCGTTAGTTTTAGAGCTAAAAAAAAATTCTATTTCCCCTCTAGGGAATCACCGAAGACCCATAACTACTGAGTTTGAAGAAAATAGGTCCAGTGACTTAGGCTCTAGATCGAGGTACAGACATACAGACAGACAGACAGACATACAGACAGACAGACGGAATTGCCGGACCCACTTTATTCGTCTTCGCTATCATCGTAATGTCAACTTTGATCAAAATCTCGAGTTCGATTTTTTTTCCTATAGTACCTATAGCGCAAGTAAAAATGGGCTGGAATTTCAGCCGCTCTAGTAATTGGAATTAAATCATTCCAATCAAGAAGGCAAATTCATAGCATAATGCTTATTAGAGACTTACTATGCTACCATATTAAATGTCCAGCACTTCTTGCACTAGTTCCAATTTATGGTCCCGCTAGGTCTGTGCGAGCTAGAGTCTTCTTATTCCAAAGAGCTCATACGACAAATTATGGTTATAATTAAACTTTATCAAGATCCGTTGCTTATTTCAATGAAGTATCTTTAAATATTGATTTCCTTAGTCTTAATCGTAATAAATTTAAAACCGAGATATTATATTTATTCACTTTTTAATTTTGCTCTTGGAGTGCTGATATCTGTTAGCTGTAATTTTGCTTGTAGATAAATTTGATAATAAAAAATAATAATAAAAAATAAATAAAACACGTTTGTTTTTATTTATTTATTTTATTTATTTGTTAATCAAGGGCGCGGTAATACGCAGCCAAGTTGGGGGCACTACACCCTTTTTACAGGAAACAACTCAGCCAATTTTCAACCACTTCTAACTTCAGTACCAATAAAGTCAGAAACTTCAAGTTTACAGTATTTGCTGACCTTATTGAATATAAACGCCTCGCCACTTGTAAACTCTTGACTATTAGTGGTTCTTGAGATATAGGAATTCGAAAATCGCTCAAACCGTAACAGATCATCAACACTATGGCGAACTCCCCGACAACATAGAACCTTGCAATTTCGCACAATGGTAGAAATTTGGAATTTTTCGATTGTTCTAGAATCATAAAAGTTGAAAGACCGGTAGGGCTTGAAGAACAGATAAAGAGAAAAGCCGAACATTTGAGATTTGTGGCATCCATCCACTTTCTCAAAAATTCCTTAACTTTATATGAAATACTTCCGATTGTTGTTGAACAATGAAAAAAATAGAGCTTCAAGTACATACATAGAATAAAACGGAAATTTGAGATTTTCCATTTAGTGGCGGTCGTGGCAAACTACTAGCTTCACTGATGTCTTTGAAAATGTTTACCTAACAAAATAAAATCTCTGCAAAAAGGGGCGAAATCACAACGAAAATATAAATGTTAAAAAAGGGAGCAAAGTTTTCATATGTATGTACAAAATCCCTGTGTGTAACAAGTCAGCCGTAAAAAGTGGTGAGATCTAAAAGCACGCCAAGTATACAAAGTTTATAAAGTGTAATATCAATTTTTTCAAGTAGAGTTATATCGAAATAACTCCAAATTAAGAGCGAAGATTTTATTATTATTGTTACTGACTTAAATTTGGAAGGTTTAATTGGCAAGTTTTCTTTTGTTACTAACAATTTAAAATGTTATGAATACTTGTACAGTGAAGCCTGCAAGTTTAAGTGAGTATTAGTATTAAAAAAATTGTCCCTCTGAGTTTTAATTTGCTTCGATATTACTCTGCTTAATAAATTTGATATTAAATTTCATAAACTTAGAACAAAGTTTTTTCAAATTTATGAGACCTTGGCTACCCTTTTTAAAGATTTCAATTTAAAAAAAAATTGGTTGGGATTAGCTTTAATCGCCAGGTAACATTATCTGCTTATCACTTTAAATATGCAAAAAAAATTAAATCTATAACAAACATCATTGCCTTTAAATTGAATACTGAAACGAATCCGTGGTCTTAGCTCTCCTTTGACCAGATAAATAACTGAAATATTATTGTAAAACAATTTCCACCGGAATGTGCTGAAAGAGCATTGCAACCCAAAGTAGCCCTAAAGGTCAAAGTTAGGTTAATCGAGTGTTTCTATGCACAAAACAGCTTGGAGCAGCACAGCTATAATTCATTTGTCTCATCCCATGCTCCATATGCTTCCCAATCGAAAAACATTTACTTATGTACAAAATCTGCTCTTCCTTGTATATTATGCTCCTTGTTGTCCGCAAAATGCATTCAAACAAAAAAAAATGAATTGGAAATGTTTCTTTCATTTTGTTTGTATGTGAGTATTTGTATCGAATTCCCATCTGAAAATCTTTGAAAAAAAAAGAAAAAACGATTGTGCAACATTTTTACGTTTTATTGTTGCAAGGATGCAAATCTCACATAAACCAAGCATAAGCATGGTAGCACCTTAGAAATATAATAAAAAAAAATTGCATTCGATGAGCTAGCAAACAATTCCGCATCCTTATTTTGAACCTTAGGATTGCAGCCAATGAACCAAAAAATATCCGGAGAATAACTACTATGTCTGTAGGTAGGGATAGAAATATATTGCCTCAAGGGAAATATTTACTAGTGTGTACTTTCCAACAGAAATAGCAAATAAACGAGATGAAAACAAAACATGGTTTCTTTTGTTTTTTTTTTAGACGGAGTTGAAATCAAAGTGCAAAATGACAAGAAAATATCTGATAGGTATGTAAAAAAATAAAAACAAAAAGGAGAAAGCAAATCCAGTGTAAGGAATGGACTAAGGACTAAGGAGTGTTGTTTATGCCACACTTGGGACAACTAAAGAAGGATTTTCATATACTTTACCTAAATGCACTTTGCAATTGTAACCTTTCAATGCCTCCGAGCCGTAAATCTGTTTATTTAACTCTAATTAACTTGAACAGTGATAAATACCCTCGGTGTCTAAAAAATGAAGATATGTTGAATGTATCGTGTTAGCCCCTCTTCTTGGAGTTCTATTCGGTATGAAAAAAGTTGACTTCATATAACTTTTTATTGATGAAAATGCCTGCTTCATTTGCAGATACTTTTTTCTAAGCCACGTTTTCTGCAGTTGTATTGTAAATGATCAGATGTTGTCACTATTATTGAAAGGCCTTTAAAATTACCTTAAAGGAAATATTTTAAATATATGATAGAATTTTATTACCCACCCGAATATTTAGGCCTATTCGGCGAGATCTTTTATTCTTCTATTTTGTTATTCTGCTATGAATTTCCATACAAATGTTTGAGCTGTAAACAAATCTTTTATGAATTTTAATTTTGGTATTCAGCACGCTGTTATAAAATCTGCTAAGAAAACTTTTATGAACTGTCAAAGATTCGAACATAGAAAAAATCTCTTACGAATAGCATTTTTGGTATTCAGCATGCCAAAATCTGTTATGAAATCTGTTAAAAATCATAAAAGAATAAAAGACAAACTTACGTGACTTTTATCATTAAAGATTTCAATAAGTACACAGGTGCATCAAGTAAAAATGAATATTTATCTTTCATTTCGTCAACGAAATGTTCTTTAAAGGAGACAAATGAAAGAAAGTACATAGATATATTAAAACACATATCATATAAACATATACATAAGTAGAGTATGGCCATTAGTCCAGTCATTTTAGGTTTTATCTGCGGAAAAATTCCTAGTGAGCTGAATTTTTTTATACGCCTTTATTACGGCTTTGTAATGAAGATGTGAAAAATCGACATTGATATCGTGCCGGCCGTGATTAAAGATTGTCTTAAAATTTTTCTTAATCTTCATTTCAAACCTAATTTTTTATACCTATATTTGTTTTAAAAGTGCTCTTAATGTTATTGCGTGTAAATTTCTGAAGTCAAAATTAACTGTCGTACATCAAATACTTCATTAGTTGAAAATTTAAATTTCTTTTTAATATTTTAATTATAAAAAGTCTCTTAATATGCCTACAACGCGGAGTACTCGTGTGCCAAAACAAACAGCTGATAAACTGTGGATTTTAATGGAAAAGAGGCTGCAAGAGTGGGGAGATGGCTTCGAGCAAAAAATACTTCAAGTCTTTGAAGACAAATTAACGGCAGCAGTAGAACGACTCAACACCAAAATTAATGAGATTAAGGCGGATCTTCAGCAGAGTATACAGCTAACGTCAGAGAAGTGCAAACATATGGAGCTTTCTATTGATACATTTGAAAGGGAACGAATCGAATCTCATATTGTTCTTTTTGGAATTCCAAAATGCAAGGACGAAAATCCAAATGACATTTTTGGAAAATTGTGCACAGCAATCAAACTACAACCACCGACTGTTCAAAGCATTTTTCGTGCAAATTCAACCAAGTCTCCCAAATTAAATAGAGCTGATGATGGTTGCATTGCTGTTAAGCTAGCAAGTAGGAGAGCGAAAACAGATCTCTTGAGAGCATGTTCAAATTTCCGAAAAGAAAACAAATCTCCTTTAAAGCTGAGCGACATTGGATTTAACTCGAGCAAAAGCTTTTTCGTTACTGAAAGCTTAACAAAACGAAATTACCAACTTCAAAGAAAAGCGCTTAAGATGAAAAAACGATCACTGATCTCCTCTTTGTACACTTACAATGGACAGGTCTTCATACGTGTGATCCAAAACCAGCCACCACATTTAATAAATTGTTCTGAAGATTTTAGAAAAGCTATTGGACAAGCTTACGACAACATTGAGTATGGAGATTAAACAACGAATGCAACGAAAAATCAAATTTACTTTTATGTTTATATTAATTAAATTCACTTTATTTAATTTTCTTTCGATTAAAAAAATCTGGTATGTAAGAGATCATTCAATTTATATTATAAAAATAATGTTTGCCTATATTTCACATTCTTCGAGTTTGAGTCTTCCGTCTATCTATATTTATGTCTTTCAATGACATTGATAATGACAGCATGAATGAATATTCACGTTTGGTGCTAAATACAATGTGTAATCATCACGAAGGATTGCATATCTGTCATATAAATTCTCAGAGTGTTTGCAATAAGATTGATGAGCTTAAACTTATTTTTGAAGATAGTTTGGTTGATGTGGTGTGTATTTCTGAGACGTGGCTAGATTCTTCAAAAAATAGCAAATATTTCGAACTCAAGGGTTTTAAATTATATCGTGCTGATCGTGTTGGGAGAATAGGAGGCGGTACTGCTATATACATAAAGAAAACTATTAGGTCTAGAGTTGTTTTAAGTTCGAGTGATTCTTCCTCTGCCCAATACGTATTTATAGAGATCCTTGGTGGTTATGAAATGAGCATAATAGGTTGTATCTATGTTCCTCCTCGGATAAGTAATTATAAAGTAGTTGAGGATATTTTAACTGAAGTGTGTCATCTTTCTCCAAAATTGTTTGTGTGTGGTGATTTGAATATAAATTTGCTTAATTTAACTGAAAGTGCTTTACTTAAGGAAACAATGAAATCATTTAACCTCACATTTCTTAACTTTAACCAACCTACTCATTTCAAACCCCACTGTACACCTTCTCTTATTGACGTAGCTCTATTGAATAATGTCAATCTCCTAAAATCATATAGTCAACTTTCATTTCCTGCATTTCTATATCATGACCTACTTTTTATTACGCTTGACATAAATGTTCAGCGTAATTCACAACAAGAAATATTTCAGTATCGTGACTTTAGAAGAATTGATATAAATAGTTTACTTAATGAATGTCTTGCTCTTGATTGGGATACGCTCTATCAGACCTCAGATACTAACCAACAAGTCCACATACTCAATTCTAACATTAGCTATCTTTTCGAAAAATATGTTCCTCATCGAACCCAAGTTATAAGGAATGCAAATAGTCCCTGGATGTCCCCAGCAATATATAATGCTATTAATCTCAGAGATATGTTATATCGACGGTGGAAAAGGTACCTTTGTGATGACATTTTAAGAGATTATAAGAGACAACGAAATCGCGTCACATCACTGATAAGAAAAGCAAAACTAGAACATTACTCAAACGTTTTCAGTATAAACCGATCTTCTAAAGACTTATGGAATCAAATACGCAAGATTGGTATTGGAAAACAATCTCAAAGCATTATTGACGATATAGATATTGAAGAAATCAACCAAAGATTCACCAATACCAATTCATCAATCTCCGTACCCATGAATGGCACTTCGGACTTATTAACTCCTAATAATTCTGAAGATGCCTTTTCTTTATCATGCGTTGATGTTTTTTCAGTCTGTAATGCGATATTTTCTATCAAATCCAAAAGTATTGGTATTGATAATGTTCACCCTGATTTTGTAAAAATACTTCTTCCTTATATTTGTTCTCATGTAACCCACGTTTTTAATACAGTTATTATGAGTTCTTCTTATCCTTTCCTTTGGAAACAGGCACGTATTGTTCCCATTGCCAAAAAAGAAAAAAGTAACGAATATAGGCCTATTGCCATTCTTCCTTTTCTTTCTAAGGCATTTGAGTTAATCATAAGTCAACAAATCAAGGTGTATGTTGAAAGTCATAGACTCATTAATCCTCTTCAATCTGGCTATCGTACTAATCACAGCTGTGTTACTGCTCTCCTTAAAGTCACCGATGACATACGAATAGCTATCGATAAAGATCTTGTTACCATAGCAACTCTACTTGACTTTTCGAAGGCATTTGATACTGTTGAACCAAAGAATCTTTGTGTAAAACTTACTAACTTTTTCAATTTCTCCAATGTTACTAACAAACTAGTTTTATCCTATCTTACTAATCGTTATCAAGCCGTTTCTGTAAATAGAAAGTTGTCCTCTTTTTTACCACTACACAAAGGCGTTCCTCAAGGTTCATTGCTAGGTCCGTTGTTATTCACGTTATTTATAAATGATCTCCCCATATGTGTATCCCACTGTAAGTATCATATCTATGCAGATGACGTGCAACTTTACCTAAGTTTTCCATTAGAATTCATAGAAGATGGTATTGAAATGTTAAATAAAGATCTTTCCGCTATCTATTCCTGGTCGCTAGAAAATAAACTTTCAATTAACCCACAAAAGTCCAAAGCTATATACTTCTATAAACACCAGCTGAACTATATAAACTTTCCCTCTATCCAGATTAACTCTTCCAGAATACAAATTTATGAGAAATTAAAAAATCTAGGTATTTTGTATAACAGCTTTTTAAACTGGAATGATCACATCAATTCACTTGTATCCAAAATTTATTATTCATTACATTCATTATCTCTTACTAGAAACTACCTCCCAACGCAAACTAAATTAAAATTAGTAAAAACCTTAATTGTACCCCTTATATCTTTTGGGTGCGAAATTTTTGCCGATTTAGACGCTGCCTCTCTTCGAAAATTAAATCTAGCATTAAACTCTATTGCAAGATATGTTTACAGTCTAAGAAGATATGATCACGTTTCGCGATACACACTCACTATTCTTAATTGTAGTCTCTCATGTTTCCTTAAATATCGGTCACTAGGTCAACTTATTAAACTGCTCAAGAACAGGCAACCTGGATATTTGTACGAAAAATTAACCCTTTCGCAATCTAATAGATCTTTATCGATACGACCAACCACTTATTGCTACCTTATCTCGAGAAGACAATTTTTTATTCATGCTGTTATGTTATGGAACACTCTTCCACTACACGTAAGACGCAAGCTCGAAAATGGGGATGTTTTAAAGGCTGTATGGAATTACATTAAAACAGTAAATTGAATGATCTCGTCGCTTATTTATTTTTTTTTTTTATTTTCTTTATTTTTACTCTTTTTTACTCTTTCTTTTTCACTTCCTGTTTTTTTCTCATTCCTAATAAAGAATTTCGCTTATAACTTCAAATTATATTTAAAAACCTGTATATATTATAAGAATTAACTTCTATGTACAGTTGATGGTTAAATGAAATGAATAAATGAATAAATGAAAAATGAATGAATAAAGGATAAGGATGTTCGGTTTGCATCTGCATGACTTGCCTGCAAGTCTCTTGCAAATCATTAGGGCTTTTGTGGCTTTCCCGCCTATAGCTTTTAAGTGTTTGTTCAAAAGGAGTCTACTATCTGGTAGAGTTCCTAGATATTTTACCCCTCTCTGCGTTTCAATCACTTCACCAGCTAGATGGATAGGTTTTATATGTGGCAGAAGTTATTCCTTGTAAATGGTATGATTGTCGTCTTGGAGGGGTTTATTGATAATTTTACAGATAGACACCATTTCCGTGTAATTGTTAGTCCTCTTTGGATTACCTACGGCTATGATAGCACGAAATGTCCTGTCATTTCGTATGTAGTAGATTTTACTAACAACACACTTACAAACATAAATAAAAAGCAATAGAGATTACGCCTTGATATACGCCGTACGGTAACAATACCGTATGTGAGTGCATTCTAGTCGTTTTCTCTACCTACTTCGAAAACGGTTAATTTTACAGAAAAATGCACGAGACATTTTTTGTAGACAATAAATCGCGAGATATTTGCGAAAAACTGATTTTCGTGACCTTTTGACCCTTATAATTTTTTTAGATGGCACGATATCAATGTCGATTTTTCACATCTTCATTACAAAGCCGTAATAAAGGTGTATACAAAAATTCAGCTCACTAGGAATTTTTCCGCAGATTGGGGTTTAAAATGCCTAAATTGACTGGACTAATGGTATTCCCAGAAACATATGAGGTAAAATCGTATTCCATTGTATGGATACCAATAGTGCGTAAGGCTAGGCGCGCACATTCAATTTTTAGTTGCACAACTGTTTAGTTGCTTATAGAAAGATGAACTATTTGGTTGAATGTCCGCGCAGGTGCATATAATTATATGGCCAAATTCATAAACGCAATATTTGCAAAGCAAAATACCTGCAAAGCAGATAAGAAAATCAAATACGCATAAATGTAACAGAATTGCGCAAGAAATGTTTGAAATTTGCACGAATGCCTCTGCATTTGCGCAAGAAAGTAGCATTGAGACACTCTGCTTAGCAGAGATTTTTGTATTTGCATTTTGGAACTGTTTGCTTAGCAGAATTTGCGCAAGATAAGCGTTTAGGATTTTGCCCTATGTTACACAAAATAGCCTTAGGCTAGGCGCGCACATTCAATTTTTAGTTTCGCAACTGTTTGGTTCGAGCAACTAAAAGTTTGTGTTTTGATACAAACTAAGCGATTGCCTAAAATTTATTCGCTATTTTGTGTAACATATAATTATATGCACCTGCGCGGACATTCAACCAAATAGTTCATCATCTGTTTTCAATGTATAAGCAACCAAACAGTTGTGTAACTAAAAATTGAATGTGCGCGCGCCTAGCCTAAGAGTTTACTTTTTTGTTCGTCATCCATTTTAATTATGTCAAATGAAATATTTTACATAATCACAGCTGATTATGATAACAGATTTAGTTCAGTTTCATAACAGATCTCGTTTTCGAAGTAGCATAACAGACTTTTATAAAAGTTCGAACCTCTGAATACCAATCATAAAAGATCTTTTAAGGTGGAAATCTTTTATGATTCATAACAGAAAATCTATAATAGAATAACAGATGTGGCAGAATAGGCCTAATTATCTGAAAACAGATAAACTTAATTAAATTTGTAAGCTACAGTGTTAAGTACAATTACGTTCTTGTAAAACAATGAAACAGTCAGCTGATAATTATATTTGTATAGACTGGTTAAGTGTCACGATAATAACGTTACGTGACGCTAAGTTTGAAGATAGCAATTCTCATCTTCAAAATTTTACAACCTACATACAATATATTTAACCTTTTTGTATGTAAGCAATTAACCTTAAATAAAATTTGATTCGATATTGGTTACGAACGAATATAATGATATCTCCTGAAAATATATCAAATGTAAAATATTTATAAATGAATACAATAAACAAAAACGCATTCAAATTAAGGATCGTGTAAGCTTACAAAAAAAAAAAAACAAAGGCACAAAATTTTAAACATCCGAACATTCTGGTCTCACTAAATTTGTTTTAATTGTAAACATTTTTAGCAAGTATCGTGCTACGCCTAAGACAATAACAGATGCAAAGTTTCATATGAAGTAAGAACAATTATAAATAAAATGCACGACTGGGTTGCACGAACTTGTTCTTATGTAAACGACTAAGAATTTAAAAAATTAATGTTATTAGAGAAAAACTGTTCATAAGCTTAAAATTAATAGACTAAAACAACTAATTTAGTAGTTGGGGCTAAAAACAGAATGCCAGGTGATTCAAGTAAATATTAGCTTATGGAAGAACTAAAATTATAAGTCTGTACTGGTTTCTTAAAAAAATAAGCTTTTATATAGAAAATTTTTAAAATGTTTTTAAGAAAAAAAAATTGGTACGCCAATTTAAAGTAAAAATTTAAAAATTAAACTTTCAAATAAAAATATTGAGCCGTTTCCCAAAAAAAAAATAGATTTTTTTTTTCAAAAACTCTTTTGAGTTACTTTTTTTTAAGTTTCGAAATGCAATGTTTTTTAAGCTTTTTAGAAGCTTCTCTATAATAAATTTCATTAAAATCCGTTTTGTCGATAATGAGAAATTCTAAATTTGAAAAAATGGTTCTATGGTAGGTACAGTCAGTAATATCTTGATTTTTAATATTTTTTTTTTTGACTATAGATCGTAAAATTTAATCAAAAAAAAAAATTTTTAGATAGTTCTTAAAGAAAACAAAAAGAAAAACTTCAATTTATCGAGAGAACAATGGTGCGTCTAACCATGTGAACCGCACTGTACATATTGGCGCAAATTTTTAAACATGTAAAGCCAGCTCTAAATCAATTTTATAATGGGAGTCGACTCTAAATATTATGTATAAACCGAGAACCGTCTTTTTGTTAATTTTATATGAGTTAGACTATACTTTAACGTTTAACTTTAACAGTAGCAAATGGCTTCTTTATTTTTTAAAAATTTACTTTATCCAGTTTGATAAATGCCATTTCATACCAAAACAAATCGAAGTAAAAATATTTACTAATATTTTATTTGATTGTTTTAAAAGATGTTATTCCATCATAAGAACAGTCTGAGTATGGTAAAAAAGGAGTGATTTTCCGGATCAAGATATACTCATAGTAAAAAGTTCTCAAGCAATTTTTAGTAAAACGGTTGAACGCTTGATAGAACCTCAGGGGGAAATCATTCTCAGTGTTTTCCTATGTGTAAGAGGATTTAGATTACCATATATTTTAAGAAAATATTTTGGTACGCCAACTTTAAGTCTCTATTATTATTTTTGTACGAATAAAAATTAAATTTCCAAAAAAAACTAATGACTCGTTTTTGAGATATTGAATTTTCAAAAAAAAAATGATTTTTTTATGATACAGTACAGTATGTAGTGTCTTAATTTGAAATTTGTTTTTATTTAAATGAAATTTAGTGGTTTTTAAATTTTTGCAACAGTTTTTAAGAAAAAAATTATTTATAAAATTTCTAAAAGATCGGATGGCAGGTACCGTTATTTTGGTAAAAGAAAAAATCGTGTGTGGGGGGGGGGGGAAATTAAAAATGCTTTCTACCAAAATTAAAGTAACCCGGCCAAGCCGCTTAGGCTGTAGTCGAACAGACAGACATGCAGGCAGCATTGCGAGACCCACTTCTTTCGTCTTCGCTATCATCGTTATGTCAACATTAATAAAAATCTTGGGTACGGTTTTTTTTACGAATGCATAACTTGCCCTATAGTAAACAAAATCCCAGTCTGTGTCTTGGGAAAACTACTTTTACTCAACTAATGATTCAGATTTGTATTTTTATAAATAATTAATTGCATAAAATATATCCTTAAACCGCTTTTTCAATAATTCAAAAAATATTTTTTTTTTCGAAAATTTATAAGTATGATAAATTCATATATCATTTTATTTTAAAAAAATTAAACAAAAACATAGTGAATTTTGGTATAAAATTAATTCAGGTAATAACTTTAAGTTGCTTGTCAGGTTAAAAAGTAAATTTCAAATTAAGCTTAGTAAGTTGATTTAGTTACGAGTACATTAATCATGAAAATTCATTTAAAATGTTGCGATATGTAATCGCATTTTTTAAAAAATTGTATAGGTTTGAGTTGCAGTGGCTATTTAGAACGTGGAGAAGCTGCAAGCGGTAGATCACGTCACTGCAAAGAAATTTTCTTCTCTACCGTTTGAAGATTGGACAGGTTCCAACTAAGTGAAAAGTATTTTCCGAGACAAAGTGTACATATATGTACACGGAACGCTTTTCCGTTAAGATTAAGAAGTCCACAACGAGCTGAGAAGATAGAAGAAATCATATGACGAGGGTTCGAGCCTTTAAAATAGTTTGGTACTTCGGAGCAGTATTCATCACGGAATTGAGTGGTAAATTCAATCCAGTGTTTTTCTCCAAGCTTTGATAGAAGAATACTATGAAGTCCATGCCATTCGAGCGAACTTACGTCAAAAGAAAAAACGATCGACGTTTCATGAAAAAGATCCCTCCATTCCATAGCCCAAAAGATTTTTCTAGTAATAAAGGTTTCAGATAAGATTCTGGGTAATCTACCATTCCGATGAGATAAGGTTCTTCTGATATTAAAAACAGTAGCTTCAGAGGTGTTAAAAAAGCCTTAGATAGACCAGTTTCGATGTGCAGAGCATAGAGACATATCTTTATAAAGAATCGTTGTAATTTTTCAACATGGTTGTGTTCACAATATCCTCACCCAATACTTGAGATATAAGTACTGGCAGTGGCGTAACTTTATCATCTGATGCCCGAGGCAAATTTTTTGGATGGGGCTCTCCGGCGTCATAGTAAAAACAGTCATGTTAGAATTTTATTTTAATAAACCAATGATGTAAGTAGTTACCCAAAACTATTGATTATATTATGTGCATTTTAGTAGTACCCCTTGGCATAATGGTTAGTGCGTTGGACTGTCATGCGGAAGGTCTCGAGTTCGATTCTCAGCCGCTGCAAGAAAAGTTTTTTTTCAGGGGTGTACTGCCTCTTGCGAGGAATTGACAAATTCTCCAAGAATGTCATAGAAAGTGCTACTCATTAGCCGTTCGGAATCGGCAGAAAATTGTAGGTCCCCTCTGTTCCTGGTAACACGCACCCAGGAATGGTTGAGAGTTGTAAGTCACTAGGTCCTGGTTCACTTCGAGCTGTTGCACCACCAAATTTTTATTTAATTTAGTTAAATATCTAATAAGTTTTATTTTCAAGAGCATAGGCTTATACAAATATTTATAATGAAATAACAATTTACTTTCAATAAGATTTTTTTATTAATAAAAATCTTTTCTCCGAGCATTCTGTTCCGCAAAAGTATCTATAACATCATCAAAGTATAAAGATTGGGCCATAAAATTTTCAAAAGCAGAATAGCCAAGCTACGTAGCCTGTCTTGTGCCATAGAATTTCTTTAATAGGTTTTTGTTAATTTTAGTCTCGAAAATGATCGTTCAGCACTAGCTGTAGTCACAGGAATTGTCACAGATAACACTTATATTTTTTTTACCCCCTATCACCTATACCCTTCCGGTCAAATGAAGTTTTTCAGCAAAATTTTCGGTTAAATCGCGAAATTTCCTATCGAATGAACTAAAATTCATCAAAATCCGCGATAACAATAAGACATATTTTTGCTTTTTTGTAATAAAAAATTTTGTTTAATATATTTTTGGCTTACTAAGTCAACGCGTACTAAGTTGATTTTATTCATATAATTGTTAGCTACTCGTATCTATTTACATATACATTTTTCAAATCCGCGGTGACAGGACTTTCAGTGTCACTGGCTTCTAGCCTATTTGGTTAACAAAATGAGGGAATTCTCCGGCCGTCACTAGTTCGCCCGCGCAGGCGCGGATCCAGGATTTCGTTCAGGGGGGGGGGGGTAATTTTCGTGATATTTTGCTTAACTTAAAAAAAAATGGTCCATCGAATACTTACGCTTTTTTAATGATTCTCTGCATTTCTGTCTTAAAATATTAAAAAGGTATAAACACAATCGAATATAAAAATAACAAATTATTTAATTGAATTAAGGAAAGCATGTGCAGGTACATAATATAGTTCGTATGTAAATAACTATTAAATAGTAAATCAAACATCTTCGTTTACATATTACTTTAGCCTCTTTCAATAATGCTCTGTATGCATGTCTTAAAGTATTAAATAGGAACTCGTACGTATTAAAAAAATAAATAAATTAATTAATTTAAATGAAGGAATTATAATGTTGTACATGATATACATAGTTCTTAAATACTTAATTCTAATCTTTTTGTGTGGCCGGTTTTTGAAAACCTAGTAATAACTTTCTCAACATCGATCGGGATTTGCCTGTGGATGTGCATGAGTGCCAGACCGCGGAGGCGGTTTTCAGCCATTATTGATCTTAAATATGAATTTGTGTCAAAATTGGCTCGGTAGATTTGGCGTCCACCATGACGTGGGAATCTTCAACTCAACATTCAATTGATCATCTAAATTTTTTACTTTCTGCCAGATATTTTTGAAACTAGTATCTATGTTCTCCCGGCGACTTGAAATAACGGAAATTGTGTCTTTCACCAGCATAGCGCTGCTGGTAAGGTCAAGAGATTTCGTTTGTAGCAATTTGCTCAAAGACTGTGTTAAAGACAACACATCACTTAAACACAATACTGAGAGAATAAACTGGGTATTGCATAAGCTTGTTACATACGAGGAAGCTTTGCTGGCTGTACTTGGGTCACGCCACTGCGAAATCGTTTCCAATGTCTCCACAATCTTGGCTAGGTCTAAGGAAAACTGGAGCACACCTTCATACCGGTCTACCCACCTAGTCTCACAAAGTGATGTGAGTGCACACCCCAAGGTGCTCATGAGGACAGTTTTTCGCTTTGGGTGCGATTTGAAGAACATTATTACCTCTTTCATGATTGTCATAGCGCCAGCGTCTCGAATGGCAAGTACTTTCGAACTACGAGAAGTAGAGTTGTTAAGCTTGTGACTGTAGCATGGAGTCTTCACAGCATTTTTCGCTTCCTTTTGAATCGCCGTCACAGCACCTCGAACTTCCGAAGGCATTACAGCGCACGCATCTGTCCCTATTCCCACACATGATTCAAAAGGAAGTTTGAGCTTCGTTTTTAGCTGGAACAAGATAATTTGCACTATAGCTTTGCCAGTTTTCCTCATCGGACTCGTATTCTTCGTCAGTTCTGGAACAAGTCAGTTCCTCAAATACATCTACGAAAGTTACAAAATCCTCACGAATATGACCTTCATGAACGTATCGTAAGATTACACTCAGCTGGGAAAGGTGAGATACATCCGTTGTCTCATCGAAAAGTATGGAATAGTAACGTGAGGCCCGAACTTTACTCAAAATTTGATTGAAAATCTCATTCCCACAGCATAAAATAAGTGAGTTCTGTGTTGTTTTGCTTATGTATGTAGCATTAGAAGAGGCTGACTGCAAATGTTGTTCTAATTTTTTGTCTCCAGCAGATACTTGAAACCTTAAAAGTTCCCTAAAATTTCCTTCGATCACGGTAACGTCAGACTGGAATCAACTGTGTTTCTAATTATAGCTCCATCATCTCTATGACCACGAAATGCTAAATTTTGTCGTCCAAGGAAGATGATGGTTTCTACTATGGGACGAAGGCGTTCCCTGTTTTCTTCTACCTTTTTAAGACGCTGTTGGTTTACACGGTTGACTATTTCCAGGTTTGGGTTATTATAAGTGTGAAGAAACTTAGTTCCGTCCTCAACAGCTCGCTTGTGGTAAATGTTATTAGCATGATTTTCCAAGTTTTCCTTTTGTCCAGAAATATCTTTGAAGTTTATTAAGGGTTTTTTCACAAGGCTTTGTAAAGGCACGGTTTTTTGACCACCTCCAACACTTCCAGTGACGAAGAAAGGGCAGTATTTACAAAACAAACCCTGTTTTGACGGTCAAAATACAAGCCAAGAATATTTGCTGAGATATTTATGGCTAAAATACCTTTTGATCACCTTACCTTTGAGCAAATGCGAAGAAAATGGATTGAAAAAAATTAACTTTATAATAATTGTGAAACGAATAAATGCCAGAATTGCCCAGGTGGGGGCAATTGCACCCATTGCCCTCCCCCTGTATCCGCGCCTGCGCCAGCGTCACCAACGTACCGCGACAAAAAAATGAAGCAACCAATGGATGCGTTCTGAAAATCGACATCTTTTTGTTTTTAATGTGTTGAAATTTTAATGAGCATAAAGACCAATATAAGTAATTCCAATTCCAATATAGGTAATTCAGCATGTAGATCAATTATAAAGTAAAAAGAGAGCTTAGTACACAACCCTGTTGGAAATCTTTGTTAGTGGATAATTAATCCGATAAGCCCGTCCAGCAGCAGTATTCTGATAAAGAGATTTTATAATGGTAATCATCTTCGAAGAGATTCCCAGCGTTTGTAGTTTGTAGAATAAATCATTTCGGTCAACATTATAAAAAGCAGCATCGATGAAAAATGCCTAGAGTTTCTTCTTCTTTCTTAGTTGAAACTGTATAATACTTGATAATAAATTTGGTACACAGTCGATTAGTTTCTCCTAGGTATAAGCAGCCTGAAACTCGTTTATGATGTTGTTTTTGTCCAACCAAGATGTCAGTCTCTTTAAGAGAACGTTGGTAACTTACTTAGGTTTTAAGTTTGCCCAGAAAAGACAGTCCGTTATAGTTAGACACCACATTAGCATCTCCGTTCTTAAATAACGGATATATAATTGACTTTTTGAACGAACACGAGGGTATAGTTGTATTTCGACAGGTTCGAATTTTTAAAGAATTTATAAGGTATTTCGTCCAAACCAAGAGTTTTCAGATCTTTTGAGAAAGAAAGAAATAGATATATCTCGTCAAGCTCTATGAGGCAATCCAACTCAGGCAGTTGTTTTTGCAAAATGCATTTTAAATTCACAGAGTGTAATCGTTGGTGTATAGAAAGTGCCGCAACGTATACCCTTGGAGATTTTACAACACTCTCTGGCTGAAGAAACAAATTGTAGACTATTTGCAATGTCTTGGAAATATATTTGCTTTTGTACTTTTTGTGGCTTCATAGTAATTTTGCAGACGTCAAGGCTTAATTTTCGAAACGCTTTGATGGGCATAGCTGGGCACCGTTAATCAAACAGTTAACTTCGTTAATCGTTAATCCGCTACTAAAAAAGTTAGCTTCGTTAATCGTTAAAGCGTTAAATTTCGGAAGAATTAACGCAAGTTAACGTTAATCGTTAATCCGTTAACATGTGATAAAAATTGCATTTGTTATATATTTTTTTACTCTGAGCACCGGTACTAAGTAATGCCGGTCGACCACTAGGCGATCAACGCACAAATTTCGAATTCAACGCATTCATCTCTAATGTACGGTGCCTTCAATTCTGTTCAACCAACGGGTTGGATCTAGTTGTTGGCCGTTGCTCAAGGAATTGCGCAACAATTGTACGGGTAGTGTACGAGCTCGTGTTGCTCCTTGAAAATGTTCGATCAACACGTTGAGCAACTTCTTATTATTCTAATCGTGGGCGAAGTAAACTATAAAATTTAGAATCCGAATATAATGACTCCCTAGAGCAAAGTTCATGAAAATGCCATCAACGAGAAAAGAAAAATCGAATATTTTATCCTTAAGAGGAGAGGGTAGAAAATAACTCGAATGTATAAGCCTTCAACCAACGGGTTGGATCTAGTTGTTGGCCGTTGCTCAAGGAATTGCGCAACAATTGTACGGGTAGTGTACGAGCTCGTGTTGCTCCTTGAAAATGTTCGATCAACACGTTGAGCAACTTGAACATTTTCAAGATAATGTGTTGCACATTATTTGTTCAACGCGTTGATCAACTTTTTATTTTTTTTTTGGGATTTCTTCACGTAATATTGTGTTGCGTTGGCTGCAGTGAAATGTGTCTATACGTGGTTGAAGTATTGCGTTGCCGTGAACTTGCAGTTGTTGCAACTTGCAAACTGTACTTTATTTTAGTTGTTCGTCATGGAAGGTGATAAAAAATCAGAGTGGACCACGGAATTAATTTTGCAAATGATTTCAGCAATTAAGGAAAAGCCCAATATGTGGGACATTAAGAGCCCCTCTTATAAAAATCGAGATGCCAGGGAATTGGCTTGGTCTCAAATTTCCTCGAAAATGCAATTGCCTAAACTTTGAATTCGAATTCACGGGCGCGGTGGGATCAATTGATTTTAATTTCTCATTTATTTCATTGAAAAAACAATTTTCTTCGCGACTCAAGAAAAAATCATCTACCCAGAATCGTCTAGCTGTTTTTTCTTCCTTTGTCGTTTATTTTCTAATATTATTAATGCGGCAGCCACTTTTTTTTCTTAGAGGAAATCATACTCATACGGAACAAATTTAAGAATATTTTAAAGCGAAGGCGTGCGTCGACAATAAATGTATGTATGTACCGAACTGAAGTCAAAATTATTTCAGGTTTGACGTTTGAGTTTTTTGTTTATCGTGGTGCGTTCAACGCGTTCCCCACCGAGTGATCCTTGGTTAAATGTACGAAGGTAACAACTCTTTCATCAACTGGTTGAGCAACAATATCGAAAACGCAGTTGATCAACGCGCCGCACTTGTCTCATACTTGTCTGAACCTGTTTTTCGCGCCGCGCGGTAAATAGTAGGCATTGGATTAACGATTAACGGACTTAACGTGGATTAACGGATTTAACGTGTCCGTTAACATTTTTAAAAGTTAACTTAAAAGTTAATCCGTTAATCAAAATGTTAACTTCGTTAATTAACGATTAACGGATTAACGAGTTAATGCCCAGCTATGTTGATGGGTTAAAAAGGAGCCAAAAAACAAGCCACAAAACCTTCTACCATTTTTGGAACTGAGTATGTAAGGCAACAGTAGTCAATCACCGATGAGCCTGTGCTACTTACAAAAGTGTATTCACCATTTGCATCACTAGATCCTCTGTCATTAGGCATAAACGCGGCAATGTCCTCAACGAATTCTAAAAATTTACTGCACTTGCTGCCACAGATTGAAGTCCTAGAGCAACTTATTTCATTAACAGACCGTAATGACCATAAACCAACCGATAAGTTACAGTAATAGCTCTATGTTCTCCAAGCTTTCTCTGATTCTACCTATTACTTTTCATTTGTTGTGTAATAAATCCTAACACCACACAATAGTTATAAAAACGTACACTTAATAAAATTATTTTTTACAACAGCTATATAAATGACATAAAATGCAAATAAGCGTAATGCGTTTCCTTAAATGTTTCTGGTTGGGGTTTTATTTGTTTGTGTGCCTATTGTGAATGCGGCTTGGCGACTTTTCAAATTGATTGCCACTTGCCACATTCTTATTATTCTAATCGTGGGCGAAGTAAACTATAAAATTTAGAATCCGAATATAATGACTCCCTAGAGCAAAGTTCATGAAAATGCCATCAACGAGAAAAGAAAAATCGAATATTTTATCCTTAAGAGGAGAGGGTAGAAAATAACTCGAATGTATAAGCCTTAAGGAAAGTCGACAGGTAAATTTGCATTTGGAAATAACTCAAATACACCTCGCATTATTTTTTTTACTAGGTTGGAAGTTTTTGGGTTTCTATCTAATTCATATACTTGTCGATAAAACCAAACCCAACAATATGTTTTTCCCCGTTAGATTTTCTCTCAATTTCAATTTATTTTTGTTTTTTGGATACCTTTACCAAAAGGTACCTATGTATAAGTTATATTTATGAACAATACACAAACGTACTTATTATTCTTTGCTGCCCAACAAGAACACAAAACTTGAATAAATTCTTTATTAGAAAGGTGAAGAGGTGCTGAACAGCCTTTTAGCTATTCAACTTCATTTTACGAGCACCCTACTCTTCAATTAGACCGATTTGAATTGATTGCAGAGCATATTGGGGCTTTGGATTCAGTATTTAGATTTGAATTGAAGGAAACAGATGGATAAGGAAAAACAAATAAAATACGAAAAGGGGTTAAATGTTCATTGTTCATTGTGTAAATTTCACCTTTGAAAACATTCTAGAAAGGCAGATATATTGAATTAACGAGATTAATGAAGATTACCATGCCAAGTAGATCTCAACGATTTTATTCTTGGGGCTTTCGATTTAATGTATATGTATACGTACATAAGCATGTACATACATATGTACATACATATGCGATTAAGAAGAAGCCGTGACAGCAATAACTTGATAAACTAATGTGTAAACGTTGTACGGATTATTGACACAAAGGATTTGCAGATTAGGCAGGTGGTAAATAGGAGAATGAAGAAAGACGTTGATAATGTTGCAGCTGCTAATTTCAATAAATTTAAAATGAAACTTTTTGCAAATGGCTGGCACAGGCGTACCTACTTTTTAAACTGGATATCGATTTAAGGATAACAAGTTTTATTAAAAAGGCTTCATTTTACCTGATACCTGAAGAGTAGGCAATGTTATTAAAAAAACCTTTCTAGAAATACGGCAAAGTACATCTATCTACATACGATTGTATGGGTTCAGAAAAATAATATCAAATTAAAATTATTTCCAATTTTTACCAAGCATGGTCACGTGTATATTTTTATTTCTTGTGCAACACGTTCATTGAAATCCAATAAAGATTAAAAATATTCAGAAATAATAGCCCTCTATAAAGCCTGGTAGTATGCAATGCGCCAGCAGCGAATATTTTGTAACTAAATTTCAAAAAAATAAAGCAAAATAAGCGCTGTGCATGTATTTAACTTTAATTGGATTCAAATCAATGGAAAGCTTTCTAAATTAAAATGCAAAGCCGCATTAGTAAGAGCAATTTTTGTCTTACATAGTATCCATTTCGGTGGATAAAAATATTGTACCACTAAGGTTAAGGGAAAATTTTCAAATGCAATTTATATTTACTGATTTTTCGCATTTTATAGCTAAACATGGATTTTATAAAAAATAGAGATTTTAAACCAATTGCAATTTAAAACAAAACATCAAATTTTTAACACAACATTTGCTTAAATGTACCTAAGTATATTTTGTAAGGGTTGTTATAATCGTTTTCAATATAGGTATCTATTTAAAAGGGGTTTGGATTTTTGTTGGAACCATTGTGGTTTATAAGTATATGTTGGAGGACACAAAACACTATACATAAATCAATTTGTATTTCTATAAGGCATGTACATTGTTTCTTCAAGATTCTTTATCTAAAGATATTTGTTTTTTGTCAGTTCTTCATAAATATTTAAAATCCATTTTCCTCTTAATAAACTTCCTTTGACCTTGGTTTTATTTGAATTTTCATCTTCAACTGATGAGTTGAATTATTATTGCCAGAATGACCATTACAATTTAGACTCACCAATTAAAATAAAATGCACGACTGAATCGCACAAAATTGCTCTTATGTTTAAGACACTTAGAATTTTAAAAATAAAAATTGCTTGTGAAAAGTGCTTAGAAGCACGAATTTAATTTTTAAAATAAAAAAAATTTTAAAATATTTAAGAAAAAAATTTGGTACATCAGTTTAAAGTTTGTATTTTTTTTTAACCAAAAAAAGGTTTTATAAACTTTTTTCAAGCTTCTGTAGAAAACATTTGATTCTTTTCCATTATTATGGTGGTAATGAGTTGTAGGTACAATTTGTTTTATTGATGAATTGTTTCTTGATATTATTGTAGAAATTAGACAAAAGAAAAAAAATACAATTGTTCAACATTTGAACCGAGAGTACCGTTATTTACAGATACAAAAAATGTTCATACAACTTATAGACAGTGGCGCGCAGGACCTAAACTTAATGTGGGCAAGATACATTTCGCTAGGCCCTCTGATGGTGCAATTAGAAGGCAATATAAAATAAAAAATCACTTAATTAAACAGTTTTTTAATTTATGAAGAAATAAACCTAAATTTATACTCAAACTTCTTTGACAACAAAAATGAATAAAAAAAAGAAAAAATTAAAGAAACAAATTTTCTACTTTTGGTTTTACCTAACTCATTAATTATTGGTTCTTAATTTATTTTAGATGTTATATCTGCACCGAAAATAAATTCCTAGATAATATTGACAAAAACGTTTTGTTGACCTTTGACAAAACAATTTTGTCGTTTTGGTTAAATTTTTGTCAATACGAAAGAATGATTTTGTTGATTTCACAAAATTTTTATAATTCAGCATGATTTTTTGTCAGTTTAACAAAATATGCACTACAAATAATATTGTCAGTTTAACAAACCAAGTTTTGTTAATACAAAATAACAAAATAAAACAGAGATGTTTGTCACATCGAAAAACTTTTTTGTGATGTTAACAAAATGTTTGTTGTATCTACAAAAAATCTGTTTTGTAAGTGTTTATCAATATCAAAGTTTTTGTTAATTTTTTTTTGTCAATTTAACAAAAAATGAAAACATTTTTGTTAAAATGACAAATATTTTGTTTTGGGGTTGAATTATTTTGTAATATTGATAAAATAATATTATCAGACAGATAAAACTATTTTGTAAGGAAACCAAAAAATTCTGCGCGTATATTTTTTTGATCATGACATTTCTTTTGTGTATGATATAGTTCACATTTGGTTTTTGTTAAAAAATCGATGTAAGATTACTTGAACTTAACAAAAATTGCGTATTGTCCATACGCCCTCACAGATGGTTGCATTGTGAGATCGTAGGGACGAAACGCCAATTTTTGTGGACTTAAATCACAAAAAAAAATATTTTGACGAAATTAATTTTGTGGATTCAACAAAAGAAATTTGTAAAATTGACAAAATATTTTGTTGAATTGACAAAATATTTTGTTAATTTAACAAAATATAACAAAACAATTTTGTTAATATAACAAAACAATTTTGTTAATTTAACAAAAAATTTTGTTAATCCGATAATAATAATATAAAAAAAAAAAATTTAAAATTAACTAAAAAATTTGTTAATACAACAAAAGAATTGTCAATATGACAAATTAATTTTGTAAATTCTACGAAATTTTGTCATTGACAAAATATTTTTCTCATTTCAATAAATTAATCTGTTAGCATAACAAAATAATTTTGTGGATACAACAAAATATTTTTGTTGCCTCAACAAAATTCTATAATTTTTGTCAATTTGATAAAACTTTTTGTTGGACGTATATTGACAAAATTTTTGTCAGATCAACCTACATTTTTATCATATATACCTAGATTTTAATTTCAGTGTGCTTCAATAGATAAGACTGCCAAAGATGAAAGTCTTTCTTGACCCATAGTATTTCTTAAATAATTTTTTATTAGTTTCAATTTTGAAAAGCCCCTTTCAGCGGAAGCAGTTCTTACAGGTATTGTTAACAAAATTCTAATGACAATGTAAACATTTGGGTAAATTTTTCAAATCGTTCTCTATGATATATTGGAGCAGATCTTTCACGTTTTTAATAGAGTTGGATAAATTGGGGATCATTATTTTGTAACTCCTCATACAACTCATAAGTTTGGAAGTCACTGCTCTCAACTTTTTGCAGCACTGTGTGTAAATCCGGACAGTTTTTCAATATTTGCTCTTTTGGAATTTTTTTTTTAATTGTTTAAGTCATAGAGAAAACCAAAATTTTTAAAATGTTGATTTAAAGACATAAATCTCGATTCTATATGTTACTTATCACAGAATCAATCATGGTATTAAAAAAATCTGTTTCATACCGGCTTTAAGCAGACTTTGTAGATTGATCGCTACCTTCATAATCAAACATCCTTTTCTTTTTGCCTACTCTTTTATTTTTAAATTCTTTTGGTAAATCATAACTGCTTTTCTGAATAAATTGACGAGCGTCAGACAAGCACTTTTCGAATCCTGTTTGTCGATATTATTTGATCCAGTCACAAAATGTACGCAAATGTTAAAGAGTACTGCTTAAAATGGACTTGTACAGATTGCCATAATTTGCTTATGGTATCTAATGACACGCGTTAATAACTCATACCATGTGTGTAACGATATAATAAATTCCAAATTGAATAATTTGTTTAGAACGGAATCGCAATCACTGTGTGTATCCGATTGTTCCGTTTGGCGTTTTAAGTTTTCTATGCATTCAACAAATATCATCAAATTGCAATAATACGACCTTCACCGCCTGAATTCTGCTTTCCCACCTTGTGTCTGATAAAGGCTTCATAGTAAGCCTTAATTTATCTTTGATTACTTTCCAACGTTTGCTGGGACTTGAAAATAGCAAAAAAATCTGAGCAAAAAAAATGAGCTTACGGTAGTTTTTAGTTTTTTTTTGGATAGGTATAGCCCACACCGCCCACGCCTTACGCCGCCTCTGCTTATAGATGTAAATACTGTTAATTATCAAGATTCCAAAAATGAACATGGTGTTTTCGGAATACCTATAAAGTTTTTAAAAGAAGATCAAAATCAATTTTTGAGAAAATTAAAAACAAAACAAGGTTCTATAGGGGACTCATTAACAACCATTGTTGGAAAAAAGTCTTTACCACAAGCTATAGGCCTTAGTAAATTAATTTTTTTTGAATTAATTTTTTATATCAGTTAGACAGTTTTTGAGAAAGAAACTATTTTCTAAAATTTTGAAAAAAATAATTGTATGGCAGGTACGGTTATTGTTGGACCATGCATACAGGTTTGAAGAAAATGGACCTAGCTGTTTAGTCTGTAGTCAAACAGATAGTCAGATAGATTGACTTGCGAGACCCACATTTTTAGTCTTCCCTTTAATTGTGACGGCAAGTCTGATCAAAATCTCGATCTCGATTGGTTTTACGAATCCATAACGTGCTACATAGGTATATACATATGTATGTATGCATGTACTATATCTTATCTATACATACGTATAAGTATCGTAAGGAAAACATTTTCAATGCCATGAAGGTTGTAAAATTGATAAGCTGTGAAAAATGTAACAGAAATGGCGTTTATATACGCGTTTATGCAATTTATTTGCGAGTTAATTAGCTAATCACTACACGTGTTTTCCTGGAATTATTAGATGCCTATTCAATGATACTACATATACATATATCATTTAATAAATAAATCTACTCATTTATTTTATTAAATATTCGCATTTGTTCGAGTACCCGTGGAACCATTGAAACGTTTTTCACATATTGATTATCTTCTGCTCCTTAATAAATTCTTCAAAGGTAGTTGGAATATGGCTGGTGCTGCGAGGTGAACAATTGAACAATTATTGACATAGGTCCCATTGCCTCTGAAAATTAAACACTTTTTTAAAAATATATAAAGTTTAAATGTTAAGTTCACGATTAAATCTTAAGTTTGTTTCATTTTAAAGCTAACACTCTAAGATAAATTTTATAATGTTACCTACACATTTTTATAAATTAATTTACCCATTAATCTGTGAGTCCCCTATCACACAGCGACCTGACACTGCAATCTGCAGTCCATTCTAAATACTTTACAATTAACTTTAAGTTTCAAAAATTTATGAATCCCTTACCTAGATTGTTTTTGAATTTCGTTAAAATTTCAAACAAAATAAAGCCAAACAAAATTTGTATTTTTAGTAACAACTACGCCTTCAGCAATTGCGATATTCTATCACATCTTACTAACTCCTTTCAGCCAAAAGCAAACCCTTTAGATTGAAATCATTATTGAAATATTTTAAAACAAATCCCAAGTTTGATTGATCCAAAAGCCTCCGCCGCCGCCGCCGCTTAAGTACTCACACCCATAGATCCTTCATCTTTTATAATCGCAGCCTTTCTCTCTACTTCTTTCTTAATAAAAATCGATACTACTGGCTGTCTTGTTGAAGGGAAATTGGGGAAAGTTTATGATTTCAATTTTAAATTAATTTATTTACGCTACACACAAATTTTCCCTCAAATAGAAACGATACGAATTTTTTTTTCGTCCTGTTTAAGATGTTTTATTTTTTTATCTTTTCTTCTTTGAATTTCGGATTAATTATTCTACGGAATGTTTTCGATCTAATGGAAACAGCTTGTCACCATTTAAATAAGAATTTTGGTACATGAAGCATGCCTCGCCATGTGTATAATATCTGTGTGCGAAACTTTTAATTGCAACTCCCAACCGCACGAATTTACTTAAGTTCATATTTGGAAAATAGGATCCTTAGAAGATTGGATATGTTGATGCTCTCTTTAAGGATATGATTATCTCATCCTTGTATGTTATGTACAAATCTTTCTATTCAGATAATAAGCGAGCCAAGTTAATACACTTAATTGAAGTTTCATCTTCGAAATGTAAAAGGGCTCAAGAGCAGAGATGTATACATATGTATGTATGTATGTAAACATATACATACTGTAAGTCGAGTTTGAAAATTGTAAAACTATTGAAAGTTTTTTTTTTTTTTTTTGAATTTGTTTAACGTTCAAGATCAATAATAATTTAAGACGGAATTTACACAAAATATGACAAGTTTTTTAAACTATAGTTTTAGTTACATACAAATGTGAGGTAAACTTATAAGACTGTACTTTGAAATATATTTGTGTTTCAAAATATATTTTACTCTTAATGAAGATTATTCAGTTGGATTGCCAAAATTAAATTTTTTAAATATTTTTTTTTCAGTAAATAATACATTTTCAGTACAGAATACATTTTTATATCAAAATATTTTACGTCATTTTCGAAAGAAAAAATAATTTTCCTTAACGTCTGAATATAAATAAATAGGTGCTTTGTGACAACCGTGGTGAAAAAACTTTATTTAAATATTAAAAAAAGACAAACGTTTTTTTCGAACAATACAGTCGTTTTGATAAACTAACGAATATGTTTGTTTCTTTTGTTCGTACAATTTACGAAAGCCATTCGTGTTTTTTCACTAAAAAAGTTTGTTCAAATAAACGAAAATTATAATTATGTACATATATACAGACACATTTCTAGTTTTCCAATTCCCGCTAAAGGATTCTATCAAATCTTGTATGATTAATTTCAATCAGAAAAATGTCTGTCAACAAATGAGGCTCATCACTCAGAATAATTTTTGTGCATAAAATCATAATCTGGTTCATTATTTTTTAGAGCCCAAATGTTAATCTAGTTTTTTTATGCAAAATGGTTTTGGGAAGCCTTAATGCCTGAGCTCGTTTCGAAACGGACACTTCCCTGGGTTTTACCCCCACACTTTTAGCTACTGTGGTTATATTTTCACCTGAACTGGCCGGACGAAGAAATGAATAATTTGGATTTTACACATCACTACGGTTTGTATTTTGATTTTAATCCATTGGATATACACTTCATGGTTGAATTTAGATCGTCAGAGTTGTGTTTTGAGTGTTTGTGGTTTTTTGGAATGGTAAGTGATTTTTGTGTTGTGTTTATCAATATTCGTGGGCTAAGTAGGAATTTCTTTGACGTATATGGCCATTCTGTTAAGTACGTGATTGTACCGTCTCCGGAATCGTCCTTCCTCACATATGGGGCCAACAATTCTCCTTAAGACTTTTCTCTCGAACGCAGCTAAGAGGTCGGAGTGCCTTTTGCTAAGCACCCAAGTCTCGGATTCATATGTGAGTACTGGCAGGACCATGGTCCTTACAGCAGCAGTTTTGAAGTTATGTTGAGATTTCTGGATTTGAAAAGCTTTGACAGACTATAGTAGGCTCTGTTGGATTTGAGAAGCCCTCCGCGTATTTCTTCTTCTATATTGTTATCGGCTGCTACTATTGACCCAAGGTATTTAAAGGATTGCACCACTTCAAATTCGTGCTCCGCAACCTTGATTGTTTGACCAACTGTTCCTCTCGCATTCGACGCAGCCCCAGATTTTGTGCCGCCTGCTCGATCTGGATGAAGGAATCGTGTACAGCTTGTTCGGTTCTTCCGATGATGTCAATGTCGTCTGCGTAAGCTAGTAACTGGCTGGACCTATTGACGATGGTCCCTCTTGTTGCCGTGCCAGAGTTACGGATTGCTTTCTCCAACGCCAGGTTGAAGAGGAGGCAGGCCAAACCGTCCCCTTGTCGGAGTCCATTAAAGATGTTGATTGGTCTGGATAGCAATCCGGCTATTTTTACTTGGCTTGTTACGTTGGTCATGGTCAACCTACATAGTCGTGTCAATTTATTTGGGATGCCGAATTCTCTCATGGCTTTGTAAAGTTCTACCCTGGCTATGCTATCATAGGCGGCCTTAAAGTCTATAAACAGATGGTATGTTGGGATGTTAAATTCTAGACATTTTTCCATCGCCTGCCTAAGCCCTAAGGGTAAAGATCTGATCAGTTGTTGATTTGCCTGGAATGAAACCACACTGATATTGTCCGATGACGGTTTTAGCGTATGGGGTTATCCGGTCTTGTAGGATAGAGGAGAGTATCTTATAGGCGGTACTCAACAACGTGATACCTCTATAATTGCTGCACATTGTGACATCTCCCTTCTTATGTATGGGGCATATTATGCCTTTTCGCCAGTCTTCTGGCATTTCTTCCTGCTCCCATACGTGCACTATAATATCATGAATTGCTTGACGTAAGGCTGGCCCGCCGTGATGAAATAATTCGGCTGGTATGCCATCGGCTCCCGGGGATTTGTTCTGTTTAGATTAGGTTCTTCTCCCAGGCCGATTTCTTTTGTCTGTGAAGCCGTTTTTCTGTTCTTCTGAGCTCTTTATTCTTTAACTTCATGTGGCTCAAATTTACTGTCCGCAAGCACATCATCCATTATTGCTTCATTTATATGAGTCCGAATCTGGACAGCAATTCAACTCTTAATGAGTTTGATGCGCTGTCTGATTTAATTTCCCGAATTGTTTCCTTGTACCCTCACACTGAAGTCGTTATGGCGGGCGACTTTAATGTACACAATTCAAATTGGCTCCGCTATTCAGGACAGACAACACCCGAAGGAATATATGTTGAGATCTTTGCTGAGATGCACCACCTTACTCAGCTGGTGGATGAGCCCACCCGAATACCAGATGTTGCTTGGCAAAACACTCATTTGTTTCTTATTTCCAACCCTGATAAGTATACCATAACGGTAAAATCTCCATTCGGCACTTCGGACCATTCTGTAATATCAGCCAATTTCTCGTGTTCTATTCATCCAGTTAAAGAGAAGCATCCCAGTTGGACCGTTTGGCAATACGAGAAAGCCAACTGGGACGGTCTGAAAAAACTTTTTTAGAATTTTTAACTGGTCACTATGTTTCCTCGATAGTGACGTTGACGTTGACGATATGATCACAGAAGTGATTTTTCTTGGTATGCGTACGTTTAATCCTTACAGAATTAAGAGTATAAAGTCCAAAGAAAAGTCTTGGTTCGATACAAGCTGTAAAGAAGCTATCAGGTCGAGAGAAGTAAGTTTCCGCTCTTACAAAGCCAACTCAACCGAGGAAAATCGGAAAAAGTTTAAACAAATCAAAAACTAATGCAACGCTGTTATAAATTCTTACATGAACAGAAATTAAGGCAAAAAATCCTGCAATGTCCCAAAGGCAGTAGAAATTTCGGTCATTTGTCAAGAACGTAAAAAATTCAAATTCATCTTCGGTTCCAACGCTCATCTACAATGACAAACCGATAACTAGCTCTTTAGAGAAGGCAAATGTACTTGCAGCTCATTTTGCTGCTAGCTCCACGTTGCCCGTTATCAACATTGCCCCTCCTGTACTTAAGAACGTAAATCATTCAATGGGACAAGTATATTTCCCCACTCGTACGGTTGCAAGAGCCCTTCGAGATCTTGATATAAACAAATCCGCTGGTCCTGATGGTACACCCCCCATTCTTCTGAAGAGGTGTTCTTCATCGCTGCAAAACCATTGCGTAAGATTTTCCATCGCTCCTGCTGTTCTGCAATCTTCCCTAGAAGATGGAAAAAAAGCATTTGTCCAGCCTGGTCCTAAAAAAGGTGACCCTTCTTCCCCCTCGTCCTATCGACCAATTGCACTTACGTCTCTTCTTTCCAAGGTAATGGAATCGCTGATAAATCATCAGCTCAAGAAATATCTCGAAGATCGAAAGCTTCTTAATTACCGGCAATACGGCTTTGGCAGCAATCGTTCCACTGGTGATCTGATGGCATGTCTCACCGAAGAGTGGAACAGATCTTTACATTGTTTTGGAGAAAGTAAGATTATTGCGCTTGATATTTTTAAGGCATTTTAAGAGTTTGGCACCAGGCTCTCTTATCGAAAATGCGTACATTTGGCATCAACGAAACCCTTATTCTTTGGATTAGAAATTACCTTCTAGATCGTTCAATACATGTTGTATTGGATCGTTTTAAGTCTGATCTTCACAAAATAAATGCTGGTGTTCCCCAGGGCTCCGTTTTGTCTCCGACTGTCTTCCTCATTTTTATAAATGATCTCTTGTCTGAAACTTCTAGTCCATTTCTACTCTCAGCTTTTCATATGCGTTCCCAAATTCACGTCCATCTCCTTCGGAAGTGAATTTGCAACGGTACCGTATGATAAGTTCATTAAACTCCGATCTTTACAGCATTGTTAAATGGGGTAAAAAAAAACGTGTGGAGTTTAATGCTTCGAAAACTCAATGCTGTCTATTGTCGTTGAAGCAAAATATACACCCTATGCCATTGTCCTTAAATGGCACTTGCATCGAAGAAACCGAAAAGCTCTCAGGACTCGGTATGTGTGTTAACGACAATCTTCGTTGTAATGATCACAAAAATGCTGCTAAATGCTTAGGATTTCTATATCGATGTCAGAAATTGTTCACCAATTCTGATCTGGTTACAATTTATAAGGCGTTTATACGTACAAAACTGGAGTATAACTCACACCTTTGGGCAGAGGTGCAGCACAATCTTGTCTCCATTGGATAGAATTCAGAACAGAGCGTTAAAACTGATAGGAAATAGAGCTGTCATGGATTCATTCCCATTTCTTGAACACCGTCGGAATGTTTCATGTATTTCCCTGTTTTATCGCTTCTTTCACAAACAATGTTCACTCGAAGTAGCTAGTTGCATTCCTCCCCTTTATCAATTCACCCGTGATACCCGCTTCGCTAGGAATGCTCATCAGTTCACCCTTGAGCCTAACTTTGGTCGTACGGTCAAATATAGAGATTCGTTTGATAGTCACACAACACGTTTATGGAATAACTTACCCGGCACAGTTTTCCCTCGCCCGTTTCAATTTGCAAACATTCAGAACCAATGTTCATCGTCACCTCAAATACCCTTGAGCGCGAGTGAATTATAAAAAAAAAAAAAAAAAAACACATCACTTCCCTGATTGTGAGCAATAATTAATAACGAGCTATGTACATATTTGTTTTTGATTAAAAGTGATCGCAATTACAGTTTAATGTTGACAATGGATGGCCCAAGTACGTCTAATATTTCAGTAATATCTTTGGAAAGTATTTTGGACAGCAGTGTTGCCTGATCTAACGGCCAATTGAATCTACTTGTTGTGTATTATATTATATACACGCACCTAAGGCTTACATAATTTTATAAGTAAGGGCACAAAACGTCAATACCGTCAATACAAATTTTACATTAAAATAAGCAACATTCCTCTAAATCTATACAATAAAAAGGTAAAAGTAAAAACTATCTAAAACTGATCTCGAAAAATAAGTAGTTTCCATAAGTGTTCTTTGCCACTAGTTTCCGGAATCAATAGCGAAAAACCTTGAAGGGTCAAAAACAGGAATTTAAACTTTCTAAAAGGTACTCTTACAATGGAAAATCAAACATTTCTCCCCTAACGTATTATTAATTTCCAATAATAAAAATACTGGACTATAAGAATTCCTGTGTTTTATTTCAGTAATAAGTTGATTTGAGTTTGCGGTCTTACAAATTTCGCCTCAAATTTTCTTTCAAAAAATAATCAAAATCATTCAAAATGAATGACGAACTGAAACAAAATCGCCAAACCCTCACTGAGACTTATCTTAATCGTCAACGTGAGCTAATCATAACACAGAGAAGGTACAAGAAAATTATAAGTACAAAATATATAAGTCGCAAAGAGTCCATCGGTCAAGCTAGCTACCTGAAGAACATCCAAATTTTGAAGGCTGAAAAGGCCGATATAAGAGCCCAATTATGGGTTGCCAATGGCGCTACCCACCTCCGTCAAAACGAATATCGTCTAAGAAACATAAAATGTCATGTCTCATGCCAAGAGAAACTAAATTCTGATAACAAAATCCTCAAATCACAGATTCAAGTTATGGAAAATCAATTGAAGCGAGTGAACAAATCTATATATGATCTGAATAGGCAAACCATACCTGATAATCAGCATCAAGCTCATGTGCGTAAGGTTCGTCGAACAAAGGAAATCCTCGAAAATCAGCTCGACGTAAGTGTGAAGCGAGAATGTAACTTCACAGCTTCAAATCAGCTTCTTCGAGAAGACATTGTCCGAATGATCAATTTCAGGGCATTCTTTAATGATCTGTACACAAAGATGATCCAGCACCTAAGAAGTGACAACAAATATCTAACAAATCTGATTGAACATGCGCAGCTAACTTTTGAAAATGGAATAAGTGTTTACGAGAAAATAATTGCGAATGATAAGAAAGAGTCCCACGACCGGGAAGTAAGAAAAGTTGAGATGCAGGCTATTACAAGGAAAACCGCCCAGGACAACGAAAATTTTGAATTTTTGTCCAAGAAGGATAAAAATCGTGATCTATTCGACCTCGAACCAAGGGAATACAAACGACGTGATCTTTTCAAAAAGGCTCATGAGAAGAAGATCCGATTGTACGATAGTGTTCTGAATAAAGTTCTGCAACATTCAAATACTCAAAGCATTGAACAGGTGATTCAGAATTTTCAGGAGCAAGAAAGCCTCTACTACTCATATTTTAACTATTCCAACGAGAAAAACTACCATATTACAATGTTAGAAACGAGTCTGAATGATCTCTACCGCCACATTGAAAACCTTCGGATGAAAAACAAAAACACCCTTGATAACCAACTAGATACGATAACGGCCTTGGAACAAAAGTTAAAAACTCAACTCGAAACCAACAATGTTTTCGAAGAAAAGAGAAATAATTGTGATAAGACTTTGCTAGGATATTTCAAAGAAATTCTTGGTATTTTCGTGCTCTGTCGAACAGATACAACTCCACTGCAAAATCTTCTGGGCGATCACTCCAAAGTAAATATAATCAATGTGAAAGAATTTTTAAAAATCCTCGAAAAGCGTTTGAATCAAATTGTGGCGAGGGTTTTTATTTTGCAAAGAAAAGACCCAAAAGTAAAAGCTGGTCATTATGTTGTTCGTAATCTTCAGAAAATCTTAGAAGAACCCACGAAATTGATTGATATTGTCTTGGCACAACAATGTCCTGAATGTGCCGAAGGAGAAGCGGTCAATACGGATGGTATGGATTGTGTCATCCAATCATTACAAGACATTCGAGAAAAATTACATGAGAAGGTGGCACAACCTGAAATGCAATATCGTTTGCACAGCTTGAGTGAATGTCGATTGCAGCGGTCGCGAATGTTAGCAAATAGTAAATTGAATGAAAAATAATATTGAAGTTTGAGATAGATACATATACATATGTACACACATATTTCTTTAAAATTCATGAATTAAATAAATTTAATTTCAAGCAACTTTCATTGAAGAAATTTGAATTTTTCTTCCATAACTGTGGTTTTGGGCCAAAACGTATTTCAATTTATAATCTTTAAGAACATTGCATATTTTTGTTAATTAACAAGCACTCAAGAGGATATGAATAGCCATTAAATGATATATAATACAGTGCGGGCAGTGGGGAAAGAGGAGAGGAAGGGAGGTACCGATGCACATTGGTTCTGAATTTCTGTTTATCATAATGAGAGGAATGAAAGTTTGTCTGTTTCCACCGTACAACCACCACTCATAAACAGTGGCTATAACGACAAGAGACATCATTGAGTTTTCGAATCATTAAATTCTATGCGGTTTTTTATTCCCCGTCGGACAATACTTTCCATATTAGAATTTAATGAACTTACCAATTACCATATGCTGTCATTTTAAATCTTAATCCGAAGAATAGGGGTGTGATTCTTCAAACCATTATGGAAAGCTGAGATAACTATTGTCAGCAAAACAATTTCATGGATTAGAAGATTCAGACAGAAGATCATTTATGAAAATGAGCCCTGAAGTACGCAACCGCCGAAAACGAACGAACGCATTTTAGATAAGAGAGCTTGACACCAGTCTCTGCATATGTTTTTGAAATACACAACGATATTATTTTTTACAAAACGATGTAAATTGTTGTACTGTTCGGTGAGATATATCATCAGATCACCATTAGACCTTCAATTCAATTTCAATTTTTGTTTTATTGAACATACTATTTACAATTTGGCTTACAAAACTAATAAGATAATACATATGCATGAAAATTTACATTTGTTGGCTCATAGGGGGCCTAACTATATACAGTGACTTAAGTTTAATTATTTTTATATAAAATTTACATGACAAAAAAAAAAAAAAATTAAATTTAAAATGTTGGTTGACTGTCCTCAGGGTGTTCATTCCTGGTTGTCAGTGGTGATTTTTGTGGGTTGTGGGCAGGGATGGCGTTTTAGCCGCGGTGGTAGGGTGACCTAATGTCAGCGTAGAACGAGACTACATCCTCGTTGTCCATGATTACGTTGTCATCCAGAGTTTCCATTACACTGAGGTACCTCGGCTCGGGATGTCGTTGTTCTGTGGTCATCCTTCTCATAAGCTGATTCGGGTGGTCGATGATGTTCCTCATTAAATTCTTCGTTGAATGAACTAGATATTTGTCCAGTGGGATTAAATTAGCTTCTGTGTAGAGATGCTCGTTCCTGTAGTGCTTCTGTCGTTGACGGTCGAAGTAGAGTCCAGTGCAGATCCTCAGTATCTTCCTTTCGAATAGTTGAAGTTCCTTCATAGCTGTCTTCGAGATGACCTTTTATTTCTTTAGACCTTTTTGCTACGAAAGCCGTAATGTGGATAATTAAGAAGTTTTTGTTCTTCCAGACATTTGTTGAGCTAAAAATTGATCAGCGTTTCTATGACCTTGGAAACAAGGGACGTAGGTGCAATCGGTCAACAGTAAGAGGGTCAGGAAGAGTCATTAACGCTCTCAAGTAATGGAGGTGTCATGACACTTTCTTGGGGCGTATATTGTGTAGCGAACTGCCTCGCGAGAATATTAACTTTCGCGATAGAGCTAACAAAGAGGAGTGTCGTTGAAGATGGGTATTCGAACCAACGAAGAGGGATTCTCTAATATTGTGTACAAATAACTTACTATCTTTGGGACATTGTAGTATTTTATCTACTTTAATTTTCGGTCATAAGAATTTGCAGGCCTTTCTGGCACTAGTGCAAAAAATAATAAAACCAAATCAGAGGAAAACCCAAATAAATATCGGATATCAAATTGCCTATATATCGATTTAACAATTAGTTTCTTTTTGGTCGAAATAAGGACCTCACGGAGATTGGTCTTGTTGAACCATATCCCGCTTCATAAACCATGATTATTAATTATTTGAATAAAGTTTTTTCCTATGTCGAACATATCAAATCAATCCCAATTTTACCCGCAAATGATCATGATTTTATGGGGCAGAAGTTGAAAATATCCAATCCTTACGCATTTATTCTACTTCCACAATAGCCTTTTGATCAACGTAGGCAAAAACCGGTACAAAATTTAACAGCGAGAATTGTTGAGAACTAAACCGCCACCGCACTATGGGACCAGATGGTGCAAACCATCTCAAAAATCCATAACTTTTTCGTTTCTCAATATTTTTTTTTGAAATTTTCCACACTTATAACCAAGAATTTAAAATATTAAAACGTTTTAAATAGAAATAAATTATTTAATTTTATTTTTTAATAAAATAAAATAACAAATTTGTAGATTTTGTTTAATTTATATGGGGAAAATTTGTTGGACCAAGAATTATTGCAACAATTTGGATGAAATTTCTACAGTTTTTTTCTGTTACCGGTGAAAACATTTGGAAGTAGTTTTTGTAAGATCCGCCCACTACCACGCCCATATTTTTCTGATTTTTGTTATTTTCTTATTTTTAGTGAAGAGGAAGCCGAAAATTTGTATTTGAGGTTTTTTAAACTTAAGACATCGCATGTATATTTTTTCTGCCCACTTTCACGCCTACTTTCACTCCCCTTTTTTTTATTTTCAGCTTAAAGTTCATTAAGAGCAGGCATTTTTTAAATTAAGTTTTATATGTAGAAGTGAGTTTATGAAAAGTGTTATTTATTTTTAGTTAAATCCGTGTACTGCAACGCCCCTTTTTAATATATGAAAGCTTTTCGCCCTTAAGACAAAAAAAAAGGAATTCAAAAGTACACCTTATTAATAGGTATATTAATTAATGTCTAAAAGTTCTTTAGCCTCGTCAAACAATGCTTTGGTATCATTTTTTGTTCTTGGTTTTCCCAAACTAGATATGTATGTATATTGTATATGCGGATTAGATGTATATAATAAAGTGTGTACAACATCTTCGTTCGTAGCTGATCTTGAACATTTCCTTGCAAATAAATTCTCTCATTTTGATTTTTTTTTTAATTTAATCCGAATGCTTCAAACGCTTTATTGAGAATAAAAGCTTAGTAATCATCTCAGAACATTATTTTTATGAATTTTGCCTCTTGATTGATTAATGTTACAACAATTTGACATGCCAACTCTATCACATTTAAGACTCTTTTCGTATGCTTTTGTTGTTGCTTTTGGTATTGTTTACGATTCAGATTCCATATTGTATGCAGTTCTCTTTTAAGTGAACTGTTAACTTTTTGTCTTCTTCTGTTTTGTATTATTTATAACTATGTACCTACATTTGTCTTATATTCAACCATACCCCACACACCCTCTCCCACCCTCAAATGCTTGGCATTTATTTTTATTTTAATTATGATTTTTTTTAATATAAATATGAGTAAGGAAGTTTAAAATTGGAAAACAAAAAATATTTTATTCTAAAAATAAAATTTAGAATTTTAATAATATTGGAAATAAATGATAAAAACTTATAAATTTTGTGGAAACATAGTCACTTATATGATGTTTATGAAAATGTATTGCACATGTTTTAACAGTTATATTTTTTAACGTTTGACAAAAAATAACATTTTTTTTGAAATTTTGAGCTAAAAGTAATAAAATAATGATCTAAACCTTTTTGGAATACACATTTATGTGCATCAATAAAAGTACCACATTTTTGCCAAATTTTAATTTTTTTCATCACTTAACAATAAAGTTATAAGAATACGAATTTTTATTCCAAAAACATATGTTCTTTCTCATCATACGTTTTTTCTTCTTAAACAAAAATGCATGAAAATGCGAAAGTTTTTATTTTTTCTTCCAAATTTAAAATATTTTTAGAATACTAAACAGCCATTAACTAAACGGAGGCAGCCGGAGCTAACAAAGAAAACTTCAATTAAAAACAAAAAAATAAAAAAGATACTGAACCTTACTCATTTTTTTTATTAATTTACTGAAAAACTTTATTAAAAAAAATATAACTGTTTTGTAAAGAAGAGAGCTTGGGCTTTTCAAAAAGGTATAATACTTATACATTCTGTCCAGAAAAATACGAAATAATTGACTTCAAACTCTCACTACTAATAATTCTAAGAAATAAAAATATCGAAATGTCATTTTTAACGGTAATTTTAGGTACCTAAAACAAAAGTAAGATACAAAAAATTTACTGTGTTTGGAAGAACCTTATTTCTCGTATATAATCCCATCATTAGATTTTTCAAATTACGAAATTCACCAAAACCATTTTTGAGATGGATTTCATCATTTGGTCCCATAGTGAGCCGCCGATGATTTTTTTCGGGCATGTATGTTGCAGTAAAATTCGAACAAATTACTTTTATAGTTTGAGCTTAAGAATATTTTAGGAATACATTTTTGACGCAGATGTCGTTTTCGAAAAGGACACTTTTTAGTACTCAAAATATAAAAACAATAATCCCAGCTTATGAAACAAGGCAAAAAGCTTTTATTTCACTCAACAATTCATTAACTTTGTAACTAAAAATCTTTAAATCAGATGACTAGGTTATTTTTGCTCAAGCTAAATAAAACACTTAAAAGGTTACTGACCAACATACTCGTAACATGTACATTGGACAGTATAATATTTTTTTATTCAATTGAAGCTTATGTTTTGCATTCAACTGAAACGGGTGGATGATGAATGAATAAATATACCTAATGCAACCGAAAAAGCTTATTTTATTCCAATGACTCGGTACGGTACTATGAATTGTTGTTTGTACACGACTTTCGAGAGAAAATGTAAAAAAAAAATATCCAACGAATGAATTTGTATCCATTTTTTGTATCTACTTTTTCATCTGTTCGCTGTACCTATTCGTAATAGTTCTTGTGTAATACGAGTTGCTACTCGTAAAAGAGTGAGTTTTTCGCGCATAACCTTTTTTTTTTGTAACGAATTAGGTGTGAAATTCAAAACAATTTATTGAAGAGTCCTGGTGCAGGGAGTAAAATCAAAATGCATCTATGTGTGCGCTTAGAAAAGTGCTTTCAGTACCAAATAATTTATTAGGATGTTTTATAAAACATACATAAAGGTATACCTTTATTTCTCCCTGTTAGGGACTGGTGTTAATATCCTTCTTCACATGGTATTTTTTTTGCCAAATGTTTGATGATTATTAGATGAAAATAAATTAAATCTCCATCAACATTAAATATTATTGACAAAATTTGTGCTTCACCAACTATAGCCGTGTTTTTTTGCTAATGCATATGGAAATGTAGAAAAAAAAGTACATCGGGATTTAAGAGCTTTTTTCCAAATAGCTGGAAGCACTGTGTACGCTATGGCATTTGCAAGCTGTATTGACGACTAGCATCAACCAGCATCCAAAAACGTCACTTTTGACTTCTCTGAACAAATTATCGATAATATTATTTTGGCATCACCATTTTTATCGGGTCTTAGATTAAGTCTCGAAAATTATGTGGTCATAGCTAACTCTGTATAGATTTAAGTAGTTGTTGCATTTGCATGTAAAGCGCTTCGTCTCGATGTCGTTTTTTTCTACAATTCTATATGGACTTGCGAAAAAACACGCCTTATGTAAGCTGTTTTCATTATATGTATAAGAAGCCAGCTTAACTCGAAAAAAAAATTTCATCAAGATTTTATCAAAATTGGACATGTTTTAGATAGTGCTACCAGCGGTTTTTCATTTTTTTTGCTTGAAAATCCAAGGTTTTGTGATCGAAAAAATTCTGAGGTTTTTTTAATTTCTGGATTTGAAAAGGGAACCTTTTCGAAATTGTATTTTGACGGCCGGAACACAACAGAGTGCTTCTGTGGTTGTATACGCATTGAAACCATAAGGTATGCTAAAAACAAAATGCCTTAAGCAAACCATATTTATGTTACTCGTAGAATTAAAAACATTTGGGGCGCCATTTTAATGTAATGTAATGTAATTTACATACAGTATTTTTATCGATATTTTTTTAAATATATTTCCAACTAGCGTACCCGTGCGGGAACTCCCGCAAGCAAATTTTTTTTTCAACTGAAGTTTTTCAAAATAAATTATGTGTCTAAAAGTTTCTGTAGATTCGCTTAGTTTTTCTTGCATTGGAAATCTAATGTGAAGTATACGGAATGTTGTTTTTGATTTATTTTTTTTAAAAACTTTTTTGAGTGTTTTTATCGTTACTGCTTAGGTAAATTAATCAAACAATGCCCCTCCTCTGGGCCCGCACCACCAAAGTATGGAATTTCAATGCAACTACTTATGTATGTAAGATAGAAGTAGAGATAAATAATTTTGGGGTGTTTCGACCACCCAATGCCCCTCCCCTGATAATAAAAAAAAAGTAGCCTAACGGTAATCCAGACTATAACTTTTTTGTGTGTTAAATTTTATCAAGATCCATTCAGTTGTTCAAGCGTTATTGAGTAACAAACATCCATACATCGTAACATTCACATTTATAATATTAGTAGGATTTTCGAAAAAAAAATTTGAATTGAGAGAGGGCTTTACTACTTAAATGCCTTCTTGGAACGAAGAGCCAGAGATTGGCGAGAGTGGTTCTTCGTTTGATATCTGAACTGATGCCATTTTTAAAGATAATAGTGGAGCCCTTGTCTACCTAGGCCCTGTCCTTGACCATTTCAAAGTTGTACCTATCCATCGTGACGTGATGTTGAGATTCTTTTCTCGATGATGTAGCATTATACTTCGCCTTTTCCTTAGTAACAGCCAAACCCGTTTTCGGCACCTCTGATTCAATACTTGCAAACTCTCCAGTAACAGCTCCCTTCGTTCTCCCAATGATATTAATATTAACAGCATAAGCAAGCAGTTGAACGGTTTTTGATAAATTGTACCTCTGTTTTTGACTTGCGAGTTGCGTACACTGGCTTCAACGATTTTAGAGAGGTTCTATGATACCGTCGATCGCCCTGCCCCAAACCTTTCTCGAAATCAAAGGATTCGATTGTGTTTTTACCGACTTTGGTGAGAAGCTATAGATTTCTCCATCGTCATTCTGCACAAGCTGACCCGTTTGGCAGGGATGCCAAGATTTGATATGGCTCTGTATAATTCCTCTCTGTGTTAGGTTTGCGACTTTAAAATCGATATAGAGGTAGTGTGTATCAGTTGGTCGAAAGTTGATTTGCCGGGCCTAAGATCACACTGAAAGGGACCGGTTAGGTCGTTAACAAAAGGTTTTAAGTACAGTACAGATGACAGGGTTTTGTATGTTGAGGAGACCTTAATTTAAGATAAAACTAAAATGTTGTTCCTACATCTTTTAAATCGTATACAAAATTTTTAATTGTCAAGTTTCATAAAATCGAGCATGTGGTTTTCGAATTGTAGTGCCCCAACAACGCAGCGGCTATTCTGTTTTAACTAAGTTAGCCAAAATGGCGGTCGTGTATACCGAGCTGTAAAACTCGAGCTCCCCAATCTCAACACGTTGTTTCTGGGTTAAATGCTCTCATAATGAATTGTATCATCGAATAATATAATAATAAAATAATTTAATACACATTAATAGTCTGATCAAAATCTTGATGTCGGTTTTCTTTACGAATGTATAACATGGCATAAAGTACCTACGTTTATATAGCAAGTAAAAAGTTGAAAAAATTGAAAGTACTACAGACAAGTAAACAAAAACTCAAGTTTGTACTCAAATTTAGACTGTACCCGTTTAGACACCCCGATACATTATGAAGAAACCCAATTTATTGGTTATATCTGTCATCGAAGAGTTGATTTTGATTAAAACATCTAATTTTTTAAAGCACGAATCCATTACTTGTCCCATAGAGCAAGGAAAAATATGCAATTCAAACTGATTTAAATTACAAAAATACCTTAAGGAATTAAAGCATTATTAACATATTTTTTTCTTTTATACATAAACGATAGTACTACTTGGTGCTACACTAAATTCTTACGAAAACAAATTTAAAATATCCATGTAAAGTTTTAACATTTTTATATTCTTAATACCAAAAACAACAACAAGGTTGCTGCGGTACGCATAGTGTTTCCATAAATATAAAATTTTCAATCTCATTATTTTGAACAACAAAAGAATGCGTAGGTCTACTTTTCATCATAGCTATTTGATGTCTCTTTCAGCGGATTAATCCAAAAATATAGAAGCTATGCATTATTAAGACATAACGAAAGTGGAATGACTTTCGACAACTCATCAAAAATTTAATAACAAACATGTGATGAAAACTTTTTGTATCAATCTTTTTTTCTAAAAAAAAAAAATACTTCATAGAGATTTCAGACAAAGATATTTTGCTTCAAACGACTCTGTTTTGTTCTCCTAAAAATTAGTTATTTAAAATGCGCTTAGTAACATCTTCCCTTGAAAAGGGGGATGTTAAAAAGAGGGATGTTATCTTAGGCGGATTTACTTTATGTACATAAAATAAGGATCTAGGGCGCTGTTTTTGGACCAGTTATTTATTTTAGCGAGGTTTTATTGAATATGAATAACGTGAAAAGCTTGAACTTGAGTAAGCGTAATGTAGTCTTTATTCTTCCGAAGCTCGAGTATAATTCCCATATATGGGCAGGTGCTCCAAAAACCCACTTGAGTCTCTTGGACAGAATTCAAAAGAGAGCTATAAAAATGATAGGCGACCGTTGTCTAACTGAAACACTTGTAACTCTCGAGCACCACCGCAATGTTTCATGTCTATCATTATTTTACCGCTATTTCCATAAACAGTGCTCTAGTGAAATAGCCAGTTGCATTCCTCCCCTTAAACAATTCAACCGTAATACCCGTACTTCTAGGAATGCCCATCAGTTTACACTTGAGCCCAACTTCGGACGTACTGTCAAATACAGAGATTCTTTTTTTAGTCGCACTATAAGAATGTGGAATGCTTTACCTGGCTCAGTATTTCCCACTCATTTCAATGTGCAGACATTCAAAACCAATGTGCATTGGTATCTCCTTTCTAATCCTATCCTAATTTCCTAATTGCTCGCACTGTGTATTTAACATTATAAGGGTATTCATAACCCCTTGAGTGCGCGTATATATAAAAAATCAAAAGTTCTTTGATTCTATTATTTGAAAAAAATATGATGCGGATTATTCTTAAAATTAACTAAAATTCTTAAGATTAACTTAAATTTTTGTAAGTATGAAACCAACGATATCTGCACTAAACAATAACTTATTTTGAATATAATCCATAATTTTCATCAAGAGTTAATATAAGGTAAAATGCGATTTATTGAAAAAATATTGGACGAAAATATAAGTAATAAGCTTTATTAAAACCAAAGGAATTTAAAAATATTATTTTAGTTGTTCCAAAATAGGGTAAACCGACCAATCATTGGAACCTTAAGGTTACTCACCACTTATTCGGCTTATATAACTTATGGGAATTAAGAAACGACAGTTTTTTTTTATTTTTTTTTTATTTTTAATTGTATTTTTGTTTAGTGAAAAACATTAAATACCCTATTTTTTGTTAAAATTAATAAATAATTAATAAAAAGTAAAACAATGTCCTTTTACCAATGATTGGCACCATTTTCCAATCATTGGCACTGAACAAACCAATGATTGGCACATTGATTTTGTTTAATTTTTAAAGTTTATTAAAACCAATAAAAACAAAATAAACAAATAGTATACCTAACTCTTTTATATAATTTAATAAATAAAAGCTAATTTATTTTTATAATTATATTAAAGTCTTTTAAGTTACATTATGTTTACATTAAGGCCGAGATTAGAGTAGATTTTTGTTGATTGATAAAAAAGTGTATTATCAACCTAAGGAAAATTGATACAAAATTATGAAAATCTCTAACTTTTTCATTTACCAATGATTGGCACATTTCCAATAGCCAATGATTGGCACTTTTTCTAATGATTGGCATGGCATCCAAAGATTGGCAAGTGCCAATCAACCCAGTGATTGGCACCTCATCCAATGATTGGCATGTGCCAATAAATGGAAATTTGATGAATTTACGTTCCTATAGTTGACACCCCTTATAAAAACTATATTTTTAATAAAATATTAAAATAAAAAGAACTAACCTCTTTGTTATAGTTAATTCTTTTATAATAACTGCACTTAACAATGGTTATCCTCTTAAATTTATTATTAAATTACACTACAATGTCACCACTTTCCTTACGGTTTTCACAAGTTTCACATTGAATTTGGCGCGAACTTCATTCTAAATTTTTAACAGCGTTTTTTTAATTGCTATTAACTTCAGATGCCAAATCATCAGAAATAGACTGAGGCTAATATTTTTAAAAAGATTTTATTCGAAAACTTTTAAATGTTATTAATACGAGTAATTTAAACTGTGAGTGCCAATCATTGGGGGGTGCCAACAATTGGGCAGTTTACCCTACAATTGATAATTAAAGAACATTGACTGCAAGTACATATCTTAAAATTGTGAAAAAACTTCCATCAAGTAAATCCATCCATGTACGGAGTACACGAAGCTTACACGTAAAGAATAAAAAAGTGAAGCACATTATATTGTATTATCCTTACTTTTTATACTTGTTTCTGTCGACTTTGATGAATTTTGTTCAAACTCAAAGCGAAAAATATATGATAAAACCCCTCCAACCAAAAAAAAAACTGAAAAACACATCTGTTTGAATCGACATTTTCCATTCAACAAAAATTACTCCATGGTGTTGACGCTGATGTCGATGCAAGGGCATACAAATGAGATGGTATTCCGCTCAATGTCACTCATGAACGTTTTTATCCCGGCCCATCATCCAAGAATTTAATCAATATCACCATAATCATCACCATCAGACAACACTGCCAATCAGAAAAGAATATTTCATCGAAACACCTACCCCGCCTTAGATTGCTAGCAAAGTCAATTGTTTCCTCTCGCATCTTTCCCCCAAAAGGCATACACGCGGAACAAGATTTTTATGGGGGCTGACGAAAGTTTCAAGGAAGTAAATACATAACTGAAAAAAAAATTCTTTCATGACAAGAAAAAGTTTGTACACTTTATTTTCTTTGTGGGTATCACAAAGTTAAGTTTGAAGTCTGCAAAAAAACAAGTCGGGGAACTCTTTTTCCAAGATCGTCATCACCCAATAAAATTCGTATTGTAGTTCTCGGCATCATATTGTCATCGACCAAAAAATCCTTGTTTTTGGGCAACGTTCCTTGACAAAGTTGATGTGAAAATGTGAAAAATGTGTTTTCCAAAGGATAAGTGTAATTTTGTTTCCATTTACAGCCCATCACGAGAGTCCATATTGTATTTATAGATTAGGATGAAGAGTGAATGTGTTTGGATACGTTTGCGATAATGTAAAACCTTTTTCAAAAATTTACACAAAAAGACGGGACTATCTTTGTCGTGTGTAGCATTACAATGTGTATATCTGCTCGCACATATATAATTCTTAAAGCCGATAATAGCTTTAAGGTTTGTTTCTGATCCTTACAGTAAGAAGTTAAGTTGCTGCCTATCGATTCTTTTGAGTGCTTTGGATTCAGGTGTCTTATGAGGGTATTTTTTAAGGGTTGGTTAAACTTTTCTGTAGCGAAAAGAGTAGTTGTGAAAATACTTAGTTAAATGGATAAACATAAATACTCGATGTGGAAATTTATTAAAGATTGACATCTGATTGACTGTGCCTTAACTTGTAATTGAAGTCGATGTTAATAAAATGAACTACTGGGTGGGACGAACGTTTGTATTATTAGAGACAAAATCATGAAATTCATTTGTTTTACAAATATATGACTATTATAGTATAAGATTTGTTTTGGATTTTAATCAAGCTTGGAATAATAAATTACAGAGAACACGACAAAGTGGCTCCCACAAATCCGTTTATCGTCTTGTCTGGGACTGTAGTCTAGAGCTGAAGTGGTAAGTAATTTCCTAAGAAATTTTGTTATAGTTCCAAAACAAAACAATCGACCAAACAGTTTGTTAGGGGTAATTACCATAGAACAATTTTGAGTCAGCGTGGCCTTCCATCTTCTAAGATGCTGTGTACGCTGGCTTGGTCCTAAAATCGAAGGTTGGGTCATCCTTATCTTTATGTGGCTGTATGAATGTAGTCGATGTGCTCTGACTTTCTGGACTTAAGCTCAAAGACATCCCAGCTGTGTCTACTCGATTATTACTCACAGAATTCCATTGTTGCTCACAAGACTAAAAATCTGTCGAAGAATTTTTTCAACACCGTAAACCAATTCTGACAGTTTAAGGGTTTTAATTTGATCGCATTTATTTCACCAAAGTGAAGTAACAGCGTCTTCGTACGATATTCTTTGGTGAGGTATCCACTTCATAGAGCTTATGTTAACTCTGAGATAGATGAACTTCTTAAGTCCATACTTTGTGGCTATCAATAGTGACGTTTTATCCCAGTTTGTGGAGAGATGCCTGCTTGTTTGTTGATACCATGAGTTTAGTTTTCTCTTCGTTGACTTCAAGGCCATCAAGTTTCTTCTGATCTTCAATGGGTCCGTATACTTCAGTAGTAAGGTATATTTGTTTAATGCAGTGCTCCTGCTGTTAACACCTGCCCTGTGCACTATCTTCTCTAAAACGAGATGGAAGAACTTACGTGATAGCCCATTTACGGCCTTATCCCTCTTTATGTTTGGAATAGTTTAATACTTATAGGTTTTGAGTTCACTGTGACCTATAGATCTACTGAAACCTAATCTAAAGCTAAATGAGATCGCTCATTCTACAGTTTGTTTCTTTGAGAAACTTATTTATGTATGTGACGTACTATAAAGGTCTTTGATGGGTACTCGTAAGTCCATCACATCTATACTTAAAAATGGTTCCCGTGATTCATTGTGAACATTGCAGAATGCAGAATCTGCGTAGGTATGGCACTGTTAACTAGACCAAGAAAATTGAGGTGATGTATAAATCAACAGTGGCGAATTAGAAAACAATGGCGCAAAATTTTAAACAGTTCTCGTTTAAGGAATAAAACCGGCTCTACTTAACGCAGTCGTTTAGCTTGTAGACTTCGTCTAACTTTTGCATTATTTTAAACACGTTAGACAACTCTTCTAACTAATGTGGGTTTTACAACAGAACCTAAGCGAATTTGCGTTGAACAACCCTTAATTTGACAGATGCATAACTCACACAACTACAAAAAAAACAAAAAAAAAAGTAAAAAGAACAGACAACTTTAAACCAAATAATTTTTCGCCGAAAAAAGTACATTTTATATACTACCTCGGTACAGATTTTGATTGTTTATAAGTTATTTACATTATTTTAGATGGAAATAAAGTATAAATCGCAAATTCACAGCATAAAAACTCAATTTGTTGTTGGAAGGTGCAGATTCATTTAGCTATACTCGTCTCGGCTGGCGGCGGCGCGGCGGCGGCGGCGCGCGTGCATACATAAGATATGTACATATTATGTGCCCTACATACATTTGTATTTACAGATTTGTTCATCGTAGAGCACTTTCGTACGATTATTTCAAATTTATAATATTCAGTTATTCAGTCTATTTACAAAAAACATCTTTAAAAAATCGAATAAAACATCAGTAAACATTTTTTCTTCGATTTGCTTTGGTATGAAATGACCATTGTCAATATGGATAAAGTATACTTTTAAAAGATAAACTAGCTATTTGCTGCTGTTAAAGTAAGACGAGCTCTTTAACGTTAAAGCATAGTTTATGTTCTTTAAAATTAACAAAAAGTCGGTTCTCGTTTTATACTCAATATTTAGAGTCGACTCCCATTCTAAAATTGATTTAGAGTAGGTTTTAAATGTTTAAAATTTTGCGCCAATGAGTTTTTCGGAGGTTGATCCTGCTTGAAACGATGGAGCATTTAAAGCGTTCTTATGGGCTCCTTTTCAATTTTGATTGTTCTTTTAATCAGATTTCCCCTGTTTTTGACAAAGTCTGCCTTTTCATTTCATATTAAACCTTCCACACATTCACATACTAGTTTAGAACTAAAGTCACAAGGGTTTTAGTGCCACTTGGCTATCTGAAATAGTTTAGAGAAGCTATTCCTTAATGTACATTGCCAATATCAAATGGCACAATTGGTTCAGTTTTCCCGGGATTCTGAATTCTGCCATCTATACAGCGATGAACGCTATCATATGCTGGTTTGAGGTCAAAGGAACATTTTTCTTAATATATATGGAACTATAATTCCATAGTTATCATGCTTGCATCTTTCCACAAATATTTGGATTATAAAATGATTTAGACATTTGCAAAGCTTTTTTATTAAGCGCCTGCTGGTGTTGTCCTCCTATTTTATCTTTTGTTAATATTAGCAAAACTTGTGCTTTTTATAAACGTGTTACTAGCTACTGAAAAGTTTATTAATCGGAAGCCCTTATCTGTTAAAATCACAGCCAGAGTATCACTTTAATTCATTTACTTTGTTGCCTTAATTTATTTTCTACGACGAGTCTCCATTCTTACATACTTAATCTATTATTCCATTATATAATAAATGTCTCATCATGTGAGGGTGAGCACAGACTGAAGTAGCACCCGGGTTGTAAAGTGTTCCGCTCGTTCCATGAGAACATACCCTCAGGTCATTATCCCTTCCACGTTTCGGATCTTGTTATTGTTTCTGTTTCTCTAGTTACTGATAAGTTTTATATGGTATGAAAATAGTCCCTGATATGCCAAGAAAAGGGGAGACGAGGGTATTACTTCAGCTAACAACAGCAGGCCGGATAATTCTAAGCCAATTACATCGACCTCCATTTCATTTTCAGAAACCTGGTTAGTACTTACTATTTTCAGCCCTAAATATGTCAGACTAGTTGACATACAGTGAGCAACGAATCATTCTGCCTAAAACTGGAGTCACCACAGTTCAGTCGATTCAGAGAATTCTTCCGCTACTGTAATTTTGAGAGGTTCTACTCTTTCTTAGTAGAGTAATTTCAAGTATAATTCTAGTCCACTCCTACTCCTATCTATCTAAATTAGGAGGCCCTTCTGCAAAAATGAGTTCGAAGATCGAATAGTTCTACATTTCATATTAATAGAAACCATTAGCGTTGGGTCAAAACATTCATAAGCCTCCAGAATCAATTTTTAATTTTTTTTTAATATCAATTAATGGATCTTAAGATATCTGCCACTTATAAATACTCCCTTTATTCGTTTTGTTAGTTCTTCCTTGGGGAAAGAAGACTAATTTGAACAAACTCAATAATTTTTCAAAACACTCGTCTTGGGTATGTTTTTTACCCAAGATTTACATCAAAAACATATATTAAATTTAAAATGGACTGAGGTTTTACGGAAATTCCTGAATTAAGCACTTTGAATTGAACAAAACCTTTTTTCAGGTTAATTTTGTTGATTTTGATTTTCTTTCTTCTACCAAAATTATAAACTTCTTAGCATTTTGCTAATTGGGGTTTCCAATTAAGACTTGACCAGCTTATTTTTAATAAAATGGAAACGGATCCGTACGTTCGTACGTCCGTACGTTCTTGTACCATTTTTCGTCGTCGATATCTCAAGAACGAGTAAAGATATCGACTTCAAATAAATTTTGTTTAATAGATAATAACTTCGAAAGAGGCTGAAAGGGCGTTTATTAAAATTTAGTGAGTAGTTTTTTCAATATAACGAAAAAATAATGCTATTGATTTCAAATAAAATTTAATGTACTCATTATAAGGTCATACAGATTTGGTATGAATTTGGAAAAAAAATTAACATACCGTTATTTTTTTAAATAAAAAAAACTGAAAAAAAAATTTCATAACCCAGATATTCTAAGAACGGAAAACAATTTGAAACTCAAAATAATTTTATTTTACGAAAAATAATGTGAACAACTGGTGAAAATTTCAAAAAAAAATCAGTTTACAGTTTTTTTACAAAAAATAAAAAAACTATATAAAATTCAATTGAAAATTGGTAAAAATTGTTTTTCGACTCAAATTTCTCGAGAACTAGTAGTCATATTGACTTATAAATTAGTTTATTTTATACATAGTGTAATTTTGTACAATTGGTAAAATGTTGACAAATATTGAATTAATAGTTTTTTTTTTAAATAAAAAAACTATTAAAAATTCTAGTGAAAACTAGTTAAAATTGTATTTCAAGTCGAATTTCTTGGGAATGAACACCGATAGTGCCTTCTAAAGTATGTATGTTGTTTTATACATCGATACCTTCCCGTAAGATGGTATACTAAGCGACATTTCTAAAATTGTTCAGGAAACGAAAAAAATTAAGAAAGATCTAGTTGAATCATAGTGTGTTAAGAGACAATTTTGGTTATTTGAAAAAAACTAAATATAAAGTTTTCAAGACCACAAATGGGAAGTTATCAGTGTGGGTCGCACCCAGCCTCTTTTTTTTTTTTTGTTGATGAAGTGGTGTTTCTTGAAGCAAATGTGAGTTTTCACTTAACCATTACCACATGTTCTGTTTTTGACGAAGTCGTTCAGTCGAATATGCGTTTGCGCGAATAACGACCAAAAATTGGCGATAACGCTATTAAAGTTTCACCGTATAGGAATTTCGGTAGTTAATTTTAATGATCTATAAAAGTTCTTCATTCGGGAACTTCACCATGATGGTAATGTTATTCTTACTGAAAGTTTTCAAATTCACAGTTTGGTCATTGACTTGAGGGTGTGTTCAGAGTAATAGTTCAAAGTTGTCAAGCCTCAATTGGAAAACCATTTATAATGTCTTATTGAATCGAAATTTTAAAGAACTTTTTGTGTCTTCCAATTCGACCAAGTTTTTTCACTTAGGATTAAAATTCTATTATAAAACTCACAAATCTTTCAAATTAAAAATTAATCTTTTAAGGTCGATTTTTTTGATTTTTATATAAAATCTTAATTTTCTATTTGAAACTTTTTGTTTTGTATATTAAATCATGTATCGTAGATAAAATGCAAGCCTTATACAAAAATCTTATGGACACGTTTTCTTTTTATCTTCCTTGAATAAAAATTTGTCTGTGGAACACTCTAAATTTTCAAACTTTCAGATTGAATTGGGCATGCCATTTTGATGTAAAAAATCATTTATTAATAGACAAGCGGAATGATATTCTTGCGGAGAGATGAACTTATTTCTTCGTAGAAGACTTGAATATATACATAAGATAGGGTGTCCATAACGTGTTTAAAAAAAAGAGGACATTTTCGGAACTCCAAACATCTACTGTTAAACCGCTTCCACCCCCCCTCAAGACTTCATTTTAAAAAAATATAGGTATGTTTATAAAAGTAAGGTAGGTACACAAATAGCAGCAGTTTAGTTACTAATAGTTAGTTTATCTTAACATCTAGTTAAGGTAGGGTTGCTATCCGTCCGTATTTTCCCGGACATGTACTCTTTTTTCACTGTGTGGGGGAGGTCCGGGATAGTTTTTGTTAATTGTCCGGGATTGTACTCCTTTTACCCATTGTGTATCTATTTACTTTTATGCTACTTATAATTAAATGGTTATTCAAAAATGAACCGAGGCCCATTAAAATTAAGTGAACGAACACATCCAATATATGAGAAAAGAAATTATAGAACAATTGCCCAACTTATTGTTAAAGCTCTTACATAAAATAACTTATTATCAAAAGTATGTAGATTTTCCGCTGACAATTATTGCAATACCAATTTTAGTGGAAGACAAAGGAAAGGTTCGAACAATGTCTATTCAAAGTTAAAATCTTTAGTCAACCAAAACATGATAGGTGTAGGATGTCCACCACATTAGTCAATGCGATCTACCATGGATTTGATACTTTACCAGTTGACGCCGATATCATAATTGTAAAAATATACAACTATTTCTCTATCTACACAGTCAGAACGGAAAGACTTCGAGATTTTTCTGAATTTCTTGAAAATGAATATAAGCCTTTCTTATACCATTCGAAAACCAGATGGCTTTCTCTCTATCTTGCTGTTGAACGTCTTTTGCTTATGTACGAGAATCCGCCTACAATATTGCAAACATTTTTTAAAGACGACTTAAGCGAGGCGTATTTATTTTTGGTTTATTCTCTCATGTCAACATTCAACGTCAATATTCAAAAACTTGAAAAACAAGACATTCCTATTATTGAAACCGTGGAAATTTTACAAAATATTGTCAATAATATTTACAAGCGAATCGATAACGATTTTGTTCCACTTAAAATTAAATCTATTTTGAAGAAGCTTGATGATTCCATCTGTAAAGAAAACGTTATTAAATTCACGGGACAAAAGATTGAAACAAACTGTTACCTGAGACCGTCAAAGGAATTATTTTAACAAAGGAATTAATTTAACAAAAAAGCAACAGTGATATACTTAACAGTATTAGATGTAATGAAAAATACAACAAGCACTGTAAAGGCTATTTATTAAAAAAAAAAACAAATGAAGTTCCTTTTTTTATTTTTTTATACATCAAAGATGTTTTGTAACTTAAAAATGTGATTTTTAATCTAAATATTTGTTTTTATTTAAATGTTAATACAATTTTTTGTTTCCTCTTACAATATAAATGTGTTTATTCTGTCCTTGTTTTGTACTCTTTTTTCAATCCTCATTTGTCCGGGAAAGTCCGGGTTTTTGAAACTCCAGTACTAGTTTCATCTAAACATATCTGGCTACCCTAAGTTAAGGAAAACTCATGACATAAATAGGTATATAAACGCTTAATTGCGTTAACCTCAAATTATCAAAACTAAAATAAAAAATTAATGTTAATGTAGCCGGGTTAAAAGAGTACAGAGAAGGTGTGGTGAGTTTTGCATTCATGACATTAAATCGGTCTGTTCGTTTTCACGCATGTTAAATGTTCGAAACAGGGTTCGGCGCGGGATCCCGAATGGATAGGTGCGTACTTCAGTGTGTTAATGCTTCATTTTAGGAGACTAATACAAAAGTATATAAATGAAAAGTGAGTCAGATTAATATTTTGGAAAAAAGAATTTGATGAAAAAAGAAAGAATAAGAAAGATCGGAGTCAAAAAAGAGAACATGTTCTCTTTAAAAGAGATGTTCTGGAAACCCTAACATAAGAGGAAGTACATACTGTTTATTTTCATTGATTTTAATTTAATTTAATTTTATATACCCATTTCTTATCCGCTTATGTCTCCTCGTGTCGCGTTTTGGTGGCCACCTTTTCGTAGTGGTTGTTGTTTTGTACATACCAAAACGTTCCAGGTTTGTTCTTGTAAAAACTTCTGAACGTTAAATCGCATGATATTACCGGCTATTTGACAAAACCCTAAATAGTTTATACCACAATAAATGAGAGATTTGTTTAATTTTCAATCTTGTATTACGAGTATCTTAAAACAATATAATCAGGTTCTTCAACAACACAAATATTTTTACTTGCGACTTATAGCTACTATAAAGCAAGATATGCATTCGTAAAAAAAATCGAACTCGAGATTTTGATAAAAGTTGACATTACGATGATAGCGAAGACAAAAAAAGTGGGTCTGGCAATTCTGTCTGTCTGTCTGTCTGTCTGTCGGTTCGACTACATCCTAAACGGCTCGGCCGATTTTCTTCAAACTTGGTAGATATAGGTTTTGATTTTTTCCCCCCAGACGTTTTTTTTTTTTTCTAAAGACCAAAAATAACGGTACCTACCATACGGTTTTTTTTTCGAAATTTTATAAATATTTTTTTTTCTCAAAAACTGTCCCACAGAATTAAAAAAAAAAAATCATAAAAATTTCATTTAGTTAAAACTAGGTAATGGTTGAAAAATTTTTCCAAAAAATTGTTATTTTTGGTAGCTCCTCTGGGTCCATTTATTTTGTTTTTGATTTTCTCGAAAACGGTACAGCCGATTTAAACCATTTTTTTATGCTAAAGCTCCTCCAAAGTTTAAATATTATTACATATTCAAATTTTCAATTTTTTATTTTTCGGATTTAAAAAAAAAAATTCAAATTTTTTTTTTGGAAACTCAATATTTCGTCAATGGTCAATTTTTTTCAAACTTAACAAATAAAAGTTTTCTAATATAATCTACAAGATTTGAGAAAAAAAAAATTGTTTTATCTAAAACTAATGGTAGCTTCCATACAAATGTTAAAAAATGATTTTCGAAAATCGTATTTTTCTCGAAAACGGTTCCGAGAATTTTGCTAAAATTTTTTTTCTTTTGGTTAATTTTTACGATCTAATTTTGAAATATAGATATTACTAACTGTACCTACCATAGAACGATTTTTTCGAATTTTGAATTTCTCTCCGGTATAACGGATTTTGATGAAATTTTTTATAAAGAAGCTGCTAAAAAGTTTAAAAAACATTGCATTTCAAAACTTAAAAAAAAATATTTTTTCAATTTTTAGAGAAAAAAAGTCGTTTTTTTTTTGGAAAATTTGATATCTCAAGAACGGCTTAGTATTTTTCTTGGAAATTTAACTCTTATTCAAACAATAATAAGGACTTAAAGTTGGACTACCAAAATTTTTTCTTAAAAATGTTTTAAAAATTTTGTACATAAAAGCTTATTTTTTTAAGGAACCACTACAACGACTTATAATTTTTGTTCTTGCATAAATTCATGTTTGCATTGTATTCTGTTTTTATCTCTTACTACCTACTAAAAGTATTTAAAAATTCATTTTATCCTTATGAACAGTTTTCTTTAATAACATTCGTTTTTAAAATTCCTAGTCTATTACATAGGAGCAAGTTCGTGCGACCCAGTCGTGCATTTTATTTTTATTCGTGCAATTTGAAACCGAAATATGTTTTGCTTTTTTATTTTTATTTGTAATGATGTTCCTTTTTGTATAGTTTTATAACACACATTTTTAAAAATGGTTTTTATTAGCATCAGTCGTCCTCTAGAAATGCTCCAAATCCCTAACCAAATAAATCAATAGGTGCTTTTTAAATAGCAACAAGGCGATATATTGAAAAAAAAATAAAAATACCAAACAAAAACCAATTGAAGGAGAGGCAAACGAGAAACCATAATAATTAGGACTTACTCGTATTCAAACGACAAAATATATAAACGTACTAAAATCCTTTTTTTCGAAGACATCTCAAATAAAAGAATCCTGTTTGTGGTCCAATTTTCAATGAATTCCTTCAGCTTTAAAGCGATTATCGCGGTTCGAAATAAAACAAATAAATTCAAATTGAAATCCAGCGCGCTGATCCTTAAAAATAATTCCAATTTCACACAAGGGTCCTTAGTACATTTACACTACCGCAATGGCAACTGTTCGTCTTATCATCCCTCAGATACAACACTATACAATCCAAATCCATGTCGCCAGCCGAAATGTTTTAATCCGAATAATACACACTCCTAAGCTTGCTCGTAATTTAAGCAAAAGCAGATTAGCACAGTCATTAGTCGAGAAACCTGCCACAATATCCTGAAAGCTAATTACTAGGAGCTTAGGCATCACTGTTGCGCCAAGCGCGTCTGCAAGAGACGTGTTGCTGATAGCAGGGATTGAATCTTGAAAGCCTGTATGATATCACAATTTTGAATTATTATAGTTATGATGTTTTGAGCATTCTGATTCTAAAATATCTTCTTAACTAAAAGTTTTACTGAAAAGGAAGAGAAACATACTCCATTCTGTGTTTATTAAAATATATGATCAAAACTGCCGCCATACTGATAAAATCTATTAGAACCCCAAAAATACAATATCCCGCTGGGATAAAAGCGACGAAGATCCATGAGATAGTTTATCATTTTTGACATTAATTGTGTGTTAATTATTGTTCTGTCGCCGATTGTGTCGTGAGGACTTTTTTGTTGGCGGAGGTGGTGAATGGGACATGTATAGAATGTTGTTTTATTTTAATGACAAACTAATGGATTTCTTTTTTTAACTTCTTGGGTTCTGTCGTCAGATGTGGGAATGTTAGATTTTGATTTTTATTGTCTCTGACTTGAATGAATGCAAGGCATGTTTAGATGGTGCTTGTTGGAATTATTATCTGCGATAATTATACATTTTTGTTGCACATGATTTGCTTGTGTGTTCTTATAGATAACATCTGTCTTGAATAAGTGGTGTTATTAGATTTTAAAAAAAATATAGAAAGATTTTTTTCTAAGAGATTATTTAAATAAAAAAAAATAAGAGCACAAAATGAAATGCATTTATTTGAATTTTTGTTATGTATGAACAGTAACCAAAAGCAATGTAGGTGTGTAAACAAGCTCTAAGAGCCTGCTTCATAATATTTGTTTTAGCAGACGGCCATAAATCAACCGGACAGAAATGTACCTACTTTATTATTTAAACTGCTCTTTCAATAATTAACTAAAATTTATTGGAATCATATATTTACATTAATAAAACTATGGGGTAGATTATAGGTAGAATATGTATAAACGTTGTCTTTTTTTAGACGAGTAATAGATTGTTGGTGAAAAGTTTTCTACCACAGTCATTGGATTTGATTATCTAGTTTTTTGATAAATTGACATTTAATCTTATTGAATAAAATATATTTTAACCTTTTTTTAACTTTTTATGAATTTATCTAACTAAACAATGGTCTGACGAAATTTAATAAATAACACTGATAGTTTTTTCTTAATGGAAATGTGCAACTTTGGGAATTCAATTTAAAAGTTACTCTAAGTGTGCATACTAAGTAGAGGCGGGGTATGTTGTTTTAATATCTTCAAAAAGGTAAGGACATATAAATAATTAAGGCTCAACGCTTTACTACATGTATTTATCAATTTGTACAGTACTTTTGAAAAAAATGCAATAGTTTTTGCACCACAGAAAGCAAGCGAATATAAAATTGAAACACACGTCTTCAAGTCTTTAATTCAAGTACAGTACTTATTCATACTAAGGGGTATTTATAGGTTAGGAATAGTTGCTTATTTTAATTTTAGTATATACAATTTTGGCTGCAATTAAACTTGACGAAGCGTCAGTACTATAATTAAATTTAAATTTTTAATGAAAATATGAGAAAGAATTAAACAAATATAATAATATTATCTATATTTGCCCGTTAACACAAAATAAAATAACCGTGTAACGGTTCAAAACAAAACTGCAAATACAAATTCCAAGGCTTTATAATTTCACCAAAAGTAAACACAGGCTGACATATTGCTTAATTCAAATATTGCTCTGGGAATCGAAAAATAAAATGCATAAATGCACGTACTTGTTCTAAAAATTTTAAAAATAAAAATGTTACCGGAGAAAAATCATCATAACTTAACATTCATTTTTTAAATGAACAAAACTTTAATATTTGGAGCAAGAAACAAAATGCCATGTGATTTCTCAAGTAAATTAGTTTATGCAAAAACAAAAATTATAAATTGCTGTAGCGATTTTCTAAGCTTGTACATATATACAAATAAATAAACAAAAATTATTTGTTTTTAAATATTTTTTTTAAATTTTGAAATGCAATATCTTTCAATTAGATTGCTAGATACTTCTGCAGAGGCGGATCGTGAATTTGTGGGGCCCTGGGCTGAAACTATTTAGTGGCCTACCTAAGTACTCAACTAATAGCCATGTCAAAACAACTGTGTCAATAATGATATATTATTATTATTATATTCTTTATAGCACAAAAAAAGCATAAATGTTACTTAAATCTACGCAAGCATTAGTTGTGCAAACGGCGACATTATTGCTGTGGTAGCAATCTCTTCCAGGCAACCTGATAAAAGGAAATTGAAAGTTAAATACTTCATCCCGGCCTGAATGTATTCATTTTCATACCAGAACAATAACTTTCAGCTGTTAGCTCTTATAACTCTTAGGCTTCGGCCACGTACTGAGCGATTAAGTGACGCAAAAAAATTAAAACACATTAAATTGTATGGAGCGATGCAAAAAAATTAAAACACATGAAATAGTGTGGAGGTGGCCACATAAGCCCCAAGCGACTAGCGATTTTTTAAGCGACAGACCGAAGTCGCTCTGCAATAAAATAAAATTTTTAAAAACTCTTTTGCCATTTAGGGCAAAATTTAACGGGATCAAAAAACTAGAGATAAAAAGTGACTTTCAGAATGTTATTTTGGCAAAACTAAGGATAAAAATTAAGAACACAAAAATAAAAAACTAACATAAGTAATAAAATTAGCAGCTTTTCTGCACTAATTTAATTCCTTTTCTTTGTATTGTTAATCTTGGCCGAACGTTTTCCAACAGAAAATCAAAAGATTCTATTGACACACGACATTATTGCCAAAATCAGTATAAATGTCTGCAAAGATTCAACATAATTTTCCCTTTCACCATTAAGATCGAGAAAACGAAGATTTTATATGCACCCCATAAAATCTTCGTTTTCTCGATCTTACATAAGCTCTTTAAACATGAACGCGACTTTCCACTAAATACTACGACGAAGTGCACCTGCACTTGACAATGACTTATCGCTCAGCGATGAAGCTCTGTAAATGGCCACCCATCGCTCAGACTCGTCGCTCTATCGCTCAGTCGCTCAGTGCGCGGCCGAAGCCTTAATTAAAGTTTTCTTTTCACTTCTTGATGGCGTCTTGCTTTTCTGTCTCCTTATCGATCAGCTTTTTTTTCAGACAGCGCATCGTTTTGTTTACTAAACACTAAACTGTAAACTTGTGGATGTGATTTGTGATTGCAGTTTTTCGTCTGTGCATTTTTAAGATATTTAATTTCTGAATTTTAGTTTTATATTTAATTTGTTTTTGTATAAGCTGGTGCCGCAAAAATGGACAAGTAAAAGATTTAGTTTCGTCATTACAATACAATACAATAGTTATGCATATACTTTTAAAATAAAGATACGAGTATTATTTTTGTCTGTGATGCAGCTATTTATATACACATATTTATATTTTTTATAAGAAGACAAACTGATCATTTTTGCTTTGGTTTTTTTAAATAAAATACTTTGGAAAACTTTTAAGTGGAATTATTGATTTTGCTTTTTTTTCATAAAAAATTCGTTTTCGGTACAATTGACATCATTTCAGTACAATTTTTTTCCAGATTTCAGTACAATTGAAAAATTTCATTTTCCATCCTTGACATACACTATTCGGCATCAAACTTAGCACGATTTTAGAGAGAGAGAGAGAAAGTTCGCGCAGCGCTTTTTCCAGGTAAAAGCGATGCGCGAATTTACTCTCTCTCTCCAAAATAGTGCCATCTAGCTTGCCGGGGAGCGTATTGCCAAACTGTATATCAGTACAGAGCTCCGACGCTCTATAATAGAATAATATAATAGACAGAATGCTCATTCAAATTAAGAGCATACTTATACTGTGTCAGATCAAAAGCAGATTTTTCTGTGTTGGTATACATTTTGCTCAGGAAACTCAGAGCAAAGTACCTGTGATTACAGAGCCATCGTTCACGTGTTGGTGTGGTTATTGTGTGTGGTGTGTGGTGCCGCGACATAAGGCCAAGTGACAAAAGGCCAAATTTGTTTGTGACTTAAGGCCAAACATAAAATGTTTTGTCTTGAGCAATAGTACCTTGTGTGGCCCGCTTCGCGGGTTTTCAGGATTTTAACTCCCTTTTCGGGGATCACACCCGCTCACGCAACTCCGTTGCTCCGCTTAGGGTATATTCAGTCGCCAGGCAGGCGCCTGTAGCAACAGTTTTCCTGAGCAGCAGTACATAACTGTTAGTTGTTTACTCCAATTAATGCCTGTAGCAACAGTTTTGTATTTTACATTAATTGGAGTAAACAACTAACAGTTATGTACTGCTGCTCAGGAAAACTGTTGCTACAGGCGCCTGCCTGGCGACTGAACATACCCTAAGCGGAGCAACGGAGTTTCTTGTTGCTCAAGACAAAACATTTTATGTATGGCCTTAAGTCACAAACAAATTTGGCCTTTTGTCACTTGGCCTTATGTCACGGCACCACACACCACACACAATAACCACACCAACATGTGAACGATGGCTCTGTAATCACAGGTACTTTGCTCGATCTGAAATAGTATATAGTTTGCTTCAGCTTTTTTAATATTTTACAAGCAAACTGCATGTGACCACAGAGCGCTCTGTGGTAGCATACAGTTTGCTCTACAATACTTTCAAATTCGGTGAGCAGAAAATGGCTGAGCACAGACAAAGGAGACCTGTGCTGATATACAGTTTGGCAATACGCTGCCGGGGACTATACATTAGTTGATTGATCTCAGGGTTGCCATTGCCAACCTTATGGTAGGTTTTTTAATTTTAGATTTTTGTTTAATTCAAATTATCGCCTATTGTTTTCAGCGGGGTCTGGGGCCCCTTGTGACCTCGGGGCCCTGGGCTGCAGCCCATACAGCCCTTAGGTAGATCCGGCCCTGTACTTCTGTATAAAAAAATTTCATTAAAATCCGTTATTTTGAAATACCAAATACTATCAAAAATTTTGGGGAGCTTTAGCATGAAAAAACTATCAAAATTGGCTGTATCGTTTTTGAGAAAATCAAAAACAAGCCAAATGGTTCCAGCTTTAACTAAATGAAACAGTTTTTGTGAAAAAAATATCTTATAAAATTTCGAAAAAAAATCGTATTGCAGATATCGTAATTTTCGGTCCTAGAAAAAAAATGTGTGGGGGGGCGTAATTTTAAATGCTATACCAAGCTTAAAGAAAATCGGACGAGCTGTTTAGACTGCAGTCGAACAGACAGACAATACTGCGAGACCCATTTTTTTGTCTTCGGACGTACAGACTCAATAACTTTATATCAACTTATGCAGAACTGGAAGACACCACGTTGGTTAAAGTTTTTGTATCTTTAAGAAATAGCTTTCTGTATGTCTGTCGAATGTCGATTTAATTATTTGTTAGGCTCAATTTTTTTAATTCAATTATTTAATAAGATATGGAATTCAAAACATAGGTCAGAACTGGACGCCAAGACGTTTTTCAACTAACTAGCTTACCGAGCAGTTGTTTTGTTATAAATAGATTAAATATTTATGACAAATTTTGTTCAATACGTCGTTTTACATGCGGCAGACGCATTAGATTTCAAAAAGGCATGAGTGGCAGGGCATAATTATTATCAATATTATGTATGTCTATCTTATTAGTTTTGTGTAAAAAAATAATAAAATATGAATTTGACGTCAGATTTATGCTTTTTATATTTAACAGATTCTATATAAGTGTACACAAGGACATGCGACACATCCATTTTAATGGATTTGTAACTTAGGAATTTTTTTTTTTAAATTTATAATTTTGTATCTTTAACATAATTTTACATGATTTTGTTTGAAAAAAAAAAAATACAATTCCTTGCTCTCGTATACGAGCAGGTTATAGTTACATACATATATTGATTAACTTTTAGTTTTTTGCCTTTTTAATTCTTCATTAACACAATTAAAAATCTTCAAGTCTAATGTTCCTTAAAAAGAAGAATGTGTATATTTACATACGTAAGGCGATCCATTAATCCATTAACTTACTTTAAGTATTTCCACTTAGTTTTAAAAATAATAATATTTTATTTCATTTAAGAACAATTCATCAATCATTCATTGTAATAATTTATTAAGTTTTTTTTTATCGAAGTGAAACAAATTTTTAGTACCTTTAAATAGTGCTTTGTAAATAAATAAAAATCAGTTCTAATTAAGAATTCAAAGAGTTAACTTCTTACCTTCAAGAATTTACTATATGCGTATGTATTATCTTTCTTGAATTCAGCCGCCTTTTCGGTTTCATCCATTTCATCGTAAATTGCTAAAAAAACATGTAAGTATACCCTTTAAATATAATCTTTTGGGCAAAAAAAAATTGTTTTTTAATTGGGCTTGATGTTTCTAGAAATAAGCCCGAGAACATGCAAACAAACAAAGTAACTTTTCGAGTACCCGCATTGAATTATGTAGTTGCATTCAAATTAATTTTTGATAAATAATACCTGAATTTTATTCGACAGTTCTTTCTAAGCAACATGAACATTATTTAGATTTAAAAAAAAAAAATCTTTTGAAAAAAGTTATCATCATTTATCATTTCCTGTATAATTGTTTCATAGTTTGAGTACGACTTGCGATATATTAAAGGAGCTTGAATCGTTTCTGTCATTCATTAAAGAGACTTATACGATTTTTTTGTTACATACTGCTAAAACGTGCAACACATATCTATAACATTATCTACAACAACCTAATTTCGCATGTTTTCAGATTTCCTAGAAAATTTTGCGAAAATCCTTACCTTTAAACTTAAAATCAATAAGCCTTTTCAAATTATAGTTTTCTTATGCACTTGATTTTGAACATTTACATGTATTCCAATACCTCAAAGCATGTGTCTGATGGTGCAGGTGAAACTTTTAGCTCAAAAAGTTTTCAAGTGTCATTGGTCCATGATGGCGTTAGATTCTATCAATCGTAGCCAAATGAGTGCCTCTAATCCTCGAACAGACAACACACAATCTACCTCAGATATGTAGGTTCTATTCAAATATCCACCTCCAAGTTTCACCTATCTTTCTGTTGAATTTTTTTAATAATCTTCTGATCTGGAAATCATGGGCCTCAATCTAAACACAACCACCACCATCACAAGGGATTTTATTCATTTCCCGCAGAGTATCGTATAATACTCAGCTACCAAGGTGTAACTCTTAATATGTCAAATCCCTACTCCGATAAATTTCATTCAAATTCCGACTAAGATTATTCCAAACGAAGCGATTGTGCTGTTCTCTTAGGTTTGGCTACACCTTTTCAGTGACGTTTTTTTGATAATTTGATACTACTGCAAGAAAACCAGGTCCGTATTTGGATATAAGAATGCCAAAGACAAATAACAAAATACATAATCCAAAAAACTTGAATCCTTGTTTTTAAGTCTAGAAATAATATCATATACATGTTTATGGTTAAAGTTTTGAAAGAACATACATCGTGATCTGCTCGTCAAAAAAATTGGTCTCATAGAAAAGAAATTGACTGGAGTTAAAAGTTGAAATATGATAAAGGCAGATCATATGGAGGAAATATTTAATAAAAAATCCAACTATCTTATGATACTAAATCTGGAATTAAATTGTGTTTAACAAACCTTTTTTTTTGGTATTTCTTACTAATTAACACCACAGTCTTAACAAAGTGTTTAAAAGTGTATATGTACTTATTTCTTACTATTAAATTTAAGGTTTTAATATCGTGGATAAGAGATACCTTAACTATTAAAACACTTTGAAAGGTCAAGGTTATGGTAATGTGGAAAAGGCACTTTTTGGATTGGACCGGCCCTGTGGTAGTAAATTTTTAAATGGATTTATTATTATATTTTCACCCAAAAGTTAGTTACCTATCTGAAAATTAATATTTAAATTTTCAACAATTTTGCAATCAGGATGTTTAAAATAAAATGTATTAAAAAAAAATATTGTTATTTTTGATTTTTGTAATCCAATTTAAAGTTAATGGTAATTTATCGTCAGAATGAAGAATCAAAAGAGCCAATACTATTAAGGAAGGGTGTCTTTTGCGAGGGAGTGTTTAACCTGTTATACTGAAAAAAAAATAACTAACGGTAACGTTTTTGAGGATGTTGAATCACCTTAATTTTAATTTTTTTATGATTTGGTGTTGAATCAAATTTCTCTCCCACTCAAAAATACTTTTTCACCAATTATAAAAAAAAAAAATAATCGGCAACGAAGAGCTGGGAACGTATCGGCAGAAAGCCGCTTTTCGGTGTGGATTGTGAAGTATCGGTCCCTACTTCTTAAATCTACGATTGCGATTTGCGATCCCCGGCAGAGCTGCTGATTTCTGTAAGCCCAAAGCAGATTATATGGATGTGCATGATATGTGATTCCGACAGGATGGTGTGCCCTACATGCCACACAGATTCTACTAACTATTATGAAAATTCTGCACGATCGGTTTAAGGACACGGCTATAACAGGCAGAAAAGACGTGAATTGGCCATGGAGATTATGCGATTTGAACTCATTAGACGTTTTCTTTTGGATATTTTTTTTAGTTGCAGGTCTTATCCAATGAACTAACAAACAACCTGTGAATTCAAAGCCAACATAGCATGTGCCATCGGTCAAAATCATCCTTATCTTTTTATATGGCCAAGAGTTGTCGAAAAATCACCTCTCAGATACGCGCCACTCAGCGAAGCCGCAGCGGTCATTCGGACGATGTCATTTTTCATTCGACCATTCCAATAAAAAAAATATTTGTTTATATCTCACAAACAACCTTTTTTTATTTTATTTAACGATCTACACGCTCCTAAACTGTCAACTTGTGTGTAATCTGTTTCATATTTCTTATCTGTGTTTTATTGTTGGTTGCTTTAGTAGTGCCTTTTTAAACTCAAATACAGCCCTGGTCAAGATAAGGTTTAACGTGCAAAACATGTTGAAGTTTCGGATGTTCAACTACTTGAAAGGTACAATGAATCCCTTCTACGCTTCCGGCTGTTAAATTTTGTGGATCCTTTGAAACACGGATTGGGTACCAGCACATGCATCTTTCAGCTAAAAAAATGAACACTTTATTCAAAAATGCCGTTTACCCTTTTTTAGAATGAAGACACAGTTTAATTTTTCTTTTCAGACAACATGGGAATCCGTGTCTAGAAAAAACTTATCTACTTTTGCGAGCAGGTGATTTTGGTTCCAGTGAACCAATTTTAAATTTTGTTCCTATCAGATTCAAGTTTCTTGTTACAGAAAAATCTGTTTTATTCACTTATGTACCATAATGTTATCCCCGCATGGCTTTCAAGGCTGAATTGTGTTAGGGGTGTCAATGGGAGAATAAATAACTCAAGGGAGATACAGTGGAATACAACCCACCCAAGATGTGTATTGTCAACAATTGTATTGTGTGATCCGTCAGTAGGTAGAGATTGCATAGCAAAGCTGAGTTCTGAATAGAATATCGAAATAAACGCAAGGATTTGCGTTTATCAAGTTCAAAACGATTTGTTACATAAAATTTAAGGCAAGCCCGCTTAGACGTGACAAATTTGTATTTGTCATTTTTCGTTTTATTTTTCGTAACGCTTTTGGGCCATAGGGGTTGGTTTGAGATTGAGAGTTACCGCTTTTCTCCGTAAGCCAATGAGGAGGAGATGAGATGACTTGGGTCTTTTTTTCTGTTTTGTTGTTTGTACCATTAAATACATACATACAATCTGCCGGCATTAGAGTTAAATGTTTTTCCCAAAAAATGAGAAATTCAACTTAGTAAATTTATGTATAATTTTTTTTTCCTTCTGTACATTTTGGGGGATAAAATTTTGTACTGTATATTATTTTCTTATATTTGAGTGTTTATTTACGCATTAGATTTAAGATGAGTGTTATAACATAGCATGATGTCCTTGGAGCATGTATTCACTTGACTGACATACATAAATTTCAAGTACATGTTGGAGAACAGACATAAAGAAACTTTAAGGTCGTTAAAGCAAGCAGGTATGACAATTCGTTTATGCATGTTTTGAATGCCGGCCTATGATGTATAATTTAAGGAACATGATGTGAAGGTTAAATTTTGCTGAAAATTTTAAATTTTAAGTAATCTTAAATGCTTTGTATACCCATAAATGTGTTTTGTGTTATTTATTCTAAGTTGCAGATTCAAAAAGTAAAAAATTGGTTGTTCTACATTTAAAATCTTAAATTATAATAAGTGTTGGATGCTTCGATTTAGTTGGAGCACATCAAAATATTATCATAAATTATTTTTAATAATATTAATTTGATATTTAATAAATGGCAGGCACAATATGATCGCTTCCTTATCAAGCACAATATTTTGGTCCACCAAGCCAAAGTTGATGACCTCGAAGCACATGACAGGGTTTGGGCCAGATTGAAACGATGTACAAACGATTTTTTTCAAGATAAACTATAAACTTATAAACTTAGCAAACTTCGTCAGGCAGTGGACGCAGCAAACTTAGCCTTGGTTGGTTGTATGCATTTAGAACCTGGAGGATATCACGAGGTTCGAATTGCTTTAAAGCAGCGGTTTGATAGCCCAAAATTGTTGGCTGATGTTCATATCTCATAAGTCTCGTTTCATTAATATAAATCCAGTATCATATGAAAGCGCAAAGGCTTTACTTTCAATTCTTAAAACTGTGCCAGAGTCCCTTCGAGCTTTCCGCATAATGAAGCTCCCGGTTGATAAGTGGGAAAGTGGGATGCATTAGCAACGCCTAAACGGGAATGGTGCATGAGTTGTTCGTCAAATGAAATCTCGAAACTTTCTGAAGCGTTTTCCTTTTTTTTTTTTGAGAAACTAGCGTACAGTTTGGCCACTGGTAAGAGTACTATGCCGATCTAATTCTACGAAAAATTGCGGTAGCAGGACAAGTTAAAGCTATACTACAGCGCTTTGAACTGCTAAATAATTCTGATTTATACTTCAATTGTCTTTGCCTGGGTATTGTTCGCGCCAATGCCCATCAGAAATCGTCAGTGCGGTCGGAAGCACCACACATTATTCTATCGGCAGCCGCAATCACAAGCACTAACAATAGCTGCTCCAACTGTTGATGCCTTGAACCAGGACGCTCCAACTGGATGGACTACGTCATCATTCGTAACACAACAAACAGCATGACTAGCCGCTCCTGATGTAAAATGCAGCATTAAATCTGATAAATCAGGACATTTGAGAAATCAGCAGCGCTTAGATCGCATCATCTGTGATCCCGGATCACAAATAAGTTTTGTTACAGAACACCCTGCTAATTAATTACATCTTCGCAGAGTGCTACAAAACGTAGTGGTAGAAGAACTTGGAGTTTACTGTTAAGAGAACAAATAGCAGCGCCTTGCTTGCGATCAGGTCTTAGTACAGTGACTTGTATACGTGTAAACGTATTTGTTATTCCTCCAATCACATCGTATACTCCAGCAATGGAAGTACCTAGTTGAACTTCACAAAACATTAAACTAGGCGAGTTCCGATCCTGAAGATTTCGGAAACACATATCTGATAACACATAACATTAAACTTGGGAAATGTCAAATTTGACATCTTCTTTGATCTTCTATCATATTTCCGTTTGTGATTTTCTTGAACTCGGATAATTTGAACGACGTGGTTCTTACTTAAGATTTGTTATTTCGTTGGTAACAGAATCGTTCACTCGTTTTCAAGATATTGAACTTTCCCTTTTTTTCAAAATTCCAAACAAAATTAATTTTTCCAATACTTTTATATATGTACATATAATATTATTTTAAATTTGAACAAACTCCTGTAAAAAAAGAATTGGATCGAATTCGGTTCTATGAAAGGTAACATTAATAAATTTTTTTGTTAAACATTTTTTTTTCACCAAAATATAAATCACGCTTACTTACCTAATCATATGCATACTTGAACTTCATTTGAAACTCAGTTAATCCAGTAACTGCAACTGCTTACATTGATGCGTATCCCCTGTTGCATAATCATTTTTCCTCATATACATATCTAATATTATCTAAATAATGAAATTTCATCTACCAAACAGAAATACTTTCCGGGTTCAAAAGGATCGTCTGGTTTGTTTTTAATCCCTACAAAGACATCACATCAGTTTGTATATTGTGACACTACTTGTGTTCTCATTAGTTGGACAATTTTGTAATTCCATTAATTACTTTTCTCGAATTCATGTCTACATCTGTATAGAAATCTCACGTGGAGTTTTCCAGATACTTTGATACTTTGCCCCTAGCCGTGTCATTGCACAGTACACAAACAGCTCAGTACACGTGGTTCAGGTATTGCTTGACATCAAGCACAATGGGTGTCCCACTGTGCACAAAGTAAGTCTGTGTGATATGAAAACAATTACTTCTGCAACCAACTTGAGTGAAAAATTATTCTAAAGAAAATCTTCTCTTCTTAGGAGACAAACGACAAGCCACAGGAATCATACCCCCAGCGAAGTTCGACCCACAACAAGTAAAGTTGTTGCATAATTCCCAGGGCTGGAGTTATGTATAAAATATATCAACTTGCTGAGATTCCTTAGCATATAGTAAGAGCTGCCTTAAAATCCGAATGTGAAATTACATAGACGTGAAAACAGATTAAAAAGGTACATACTCGTATATCAAAACATGTATACTAATCTCGATGTGGAAACATGCCGATTGTATGGCAGATACCTAATTAAAAATGTTTTAAAATCAATTATGGAACGTATATTAATTTACTACTGAATTTTTATTTGAATATGAATTTTAATTTATGATTTACGTAATTATCTAGCTAAACTCTTAATATTAAAGAGTATATGAGTCATTTATTGGAGAAATTTGACCAAACATAAAATATTTTAGCGCAACATTTTTTTAGTAAGATGTTAGAACTCTGTTAGTATGAAGTCAAAACTACGATTGTGTAAATTCAAATCGAATTTAGCATTATACTTTCTCAGCTCATCATTTATCGAAAACCTTTTTTTAATTTCATATGCCACCAAATGTTAAGAAAGGTATGTTTGCTCGATTGTTGCACGAACTGTTATTGTTTAAGGTGTGTTCAGAAGCAATTTATTAAATAAAACTACTTTAGTTAAAAAGTTAAATTAAGGAAAATTTTTTAAATTGGATGAAAATTACTAAATTGTTAGTTAAGTATTATCATAATAATACTATTTAAAACTTTGCGCCTAGGCATGATAAATTAAATTAGAGCTATACTCGTAGTTACCTTAATATTGCTGTGACTGTCCCACAACCACAATTTACTTGAAAATTATATCATAGTGTTGCTTTTTTTTCATATTGTAATATCATATCCATACAAAATTGGCGAGTGATTTTCATCATCAGAATTTTCTTAAGACAAAGCCACTTGATCATTTAAAAATCCCAGCTAGAGTTTTTTTTTTAATACTTTTGAATTACGGAGGCTGTTTGAAAAGTTCTCGGCCTAACATAGAAGGCGTTGTTTTAATAAATAACTTTTAATTCCTCAAACAGCCTTATATATAGATATAATAATTGTATGTGAAGTTTCATTAAAAAGTGCAATTTTTTGTTTGAACGAACCTATTGCTAACAACGAAAATGGAAACAAAAAATGAAATTACAGCCGTCATTACATATTTGGTCAAAAAGAATATGACACCAAATCAAATTAAAGATGACTTCGATGAGACATTGGGGGAATCTGCGCCTTCGTATTCCACGTTCAAAAAGTGGGCAGCCCTATTTAAACATGGCAGACAGAGCGTCGAAGATGATCGCAGAAGCGGAAGGCCAACAACATCCACCTCTTCAGAAAACGTCGATAAAGTTCATAAAATGGTTTTAGACGACCGAAGGTTGAAAGTGCGAGAAATAAGCAACACCATGGGGATCTCTTCTGAGCGGGTTTACCACATTTTGACCGAAGAATTGGGGTTGAAAAAATTGTCCGCAAGGTGGTTGCCGCGTTTGCTGAGCGAATAACAAAAATTCAATCGAGTTGAAATCTCTATAGAGATAATCTAGCGTTATTTTGGAGGAATACCAGCGATTTCTTGAGAAGATTCATTACCACCGACGAAACATGGATTCATCACTATATTCCTGAGACAAAAGAATAATCAAAACAATGGAAGCATAGCGGTTCTCCTCCACCGAAGAAAGCCAAGTCGTGTGCTTCAGCTGGGAAAGTGATGGCGTCAGTCTTTTGGGATTACAAGGGAATTATTTTTATTGATTACGTTCCCAAGGGCCAAATTATCACTGGTCAATACTATGCAAATCTGTTGGACAAATTTGCTGAAAAGTTGCCGAAAAAAGACCAGGATTAGCCAAAAAGAAGATCCTTTTTCATCAGGATAATGCTCCAGCACACAAGTCGGTTGTTGTCATGGCTAAACTCCATGAACTTCGATTTGGTGTACTGAACCACCCCCCTTATTCACCTGATTTGGCACCATCAGACTATTAACTCTTTCCTAACTTAAAAAAGCATTTGGCTGGACGCAAATTCTTCACCAACGAGGAGGTGATTGCTGAGACGGAGCGGTTTTTCGAAGAGTTGGAGGAATCGGCCTATAAAAAGGGTATAGAAGCACTGGAACACAGATGGAATAAGTGCATTGATATAAAAGGAGAATATGTAGAAAAAGATTAAAAAAAAGTTTGGAAATGTATTAAGTTTTATTGGTCAGGCCGAGAACTTTTCAAACTGCCCTCGTAATATCATAGAACTGTCATGCATGCTTTTAGGACAGTTGGAAAGGATTTACATGGAGATAATAGGCGTTTTTCTTTTTTAGCTCCGAGCAGGGCACAGAGCGGGGCCTGAGCGCTCAGAGCTCGCTCCGAACCGAGCGTGACCTGAGCGCTCTGAGCTAATTAAGAAACACATCTGAGCACTGAATTGTCATTGTATCATTTTTCAAATAAACCAAATGCCGAAATTATCTCCAGCGAAATTTCCTGGAACGCTATTTTTTTTCACTCCGGTGTCTATCCGCAACTTGTTCCTTTTTAATGATTCTATCAAGAACAACATCATCTGTTTCGTCCACTTCACCCCTTCGAAGACAAAAAATATTATACACTGCTCATAATTACATATATTTATTTTTCCTTACCTTCACTGGGAGAACAACCAGCTTCGCCCGCCATTTCCATTGTTTTGATTTTGTATTTCTTTTTTTCTTTTACTATCATCCCTTCCAAAAAAATTTAATGAAGTTAGCCGCGCTCAGCTTTTTGCTCCGTCTGCTCGGTCATTTATTATCGAGCTCATCGAGCGAGCCCCGTTCAAGCTCTGAGCTAAAAAAGAAATGCAAGTTGAGCGCTCAGGGCGCTCTGGGTTAAAAAAGTAACATAGTTCTTTTTTTGACAGTTCAGTGCCCCGCTCGGAGCTAAAAAAGAAAAACGCCTATTGATGAATATGCGTTTTAAATGTCTGAATATCATAACGAAAGCGAAACATTGAGTCGGCAAAGACATTCCACATTCATGTAGTGCGGCTAAAGAAATAATCTCCGGGTAAAATGGTGAACATTCGCACGAGTATTACAGTTACATTGTTTAATTTAATGTAACTGACTATTTTGTTAGAACAGTTTATAAAAATAAGGATAAATTAATGAAAGACAAGAAACATTGCGGCCGTGCCCGAAATTAAAATTTGTCTGTTATAATCGGACTGATTAATGGACGATATCTTTCGTTAGTAAAATATTTATCATTACTTTCATTACTTGGAAAGTTCAATTTTATATGATTATATTAATTGTCTTGGGACCAAATTTTTAAATAATGCTTTTTCCAGACCGAAATAAATTTGTTTTTCTATTTTTGCAATAAATTTATAATCTTTCTTAATTTTTAATATTTTTCCTGTAGAATTTAATGATAAATTCAAAAATCTTGAAGAAGGGTCAAAGATAAATGATTTGTTATTAAACAAATAAAGCTTAAAAATCTTTTTATTATGAAATTAATTTTTTATATAAGAAATTTCTTTTAAATTTTTCAAGAAAAAAATTTGGGATGCCAATTTTAAATATTTCGTATTATAGATTTTAGGAAATAATTGCAAAAAATAATCGTTCACACGTCTGGATGATTTTTCAAAAGAAAAAAATTGATTTTTCTTAAGAAACCCAAAAAATATTTTTTTCGAATATTCTTATAAACAATATTATTTTAAATTTAAGGGAGCTCCTGTTAAAGAAACTTTGTTTAAAATCGTTAGAGCCGTTATGAGAAAGTCAAAAATATAAAAAAACAGTTAGAGCCGTTTTTTGAGATACCTAAATCAGATTTTGCATTACGCAATGGAATGACTGAAGACCTTTAAGTACCGAGTTTGAAGAAAATAGCTCCATTGGCTTAGATTGTAGGGAGAGGTACAGACATGCAGACACATAGTCATACAGACATAAAGACATACAACATACACACAGACGGAATTGCCGGACCCACTTTTTTGTATTCTCTATCATCGTTATGTCAACTTTGATCAAAATCCCGAGTTCGATTTTTTTACGAATGCATAACTTGCCTTATAGTGCCTATAAGTAGCAAGTAAAAAATATACAACTGAGATCAAATCATAGAAATCTGTAAATATTCGAAAATTTGAGATTTTAATTTCGTGTTTTATGATCATTTTTTGAGTCCGCTTTTTGAAATAGTCTCTGTTTATAAGATAAAATTGAGAACAAAATATTAGAAGTACGAGTATGTATGTACCTATATTATATTAATCCGCTCCTGATCAATACTTTTTTCTTTGATAAAGTAAGGGCAGGAGTACTGGCATTATTTTAAGTACAAGTAGGAAACATAAGAACAGCTTACAAACCATCGTTAAGAAATATCAGAGTGAGAATGTGGGTTGATGTTGAGAAAATTGCAATTTTCAGTCCAAAAGGCGCACATAAATCCTCAGGTGGCAAACAAGACTAACTAACACGTGACTTCGTGCCGTTTCCACTAATATGGCTTCTTATGGCGATGTCTTTTTTTCACCCGCTTTATGGCGGTTCGAACAAACCGTAAAAGTTTTCAATGACTTATCATTATTATGTAAACTTATTTCTTACTTGCCATATAGTGCAAGCATTGGTTTCATGTAATAAAAAAAATGCTGAGATTTAATATTACCATGATGCAGAAGTCCAAAAATAGTTTTTAGTATTTCTTCCTTGGGAAAGCGCGCGAGACGGTCGATCGGTCTGTCTGAGTGTGTGCTTAGGCTTACTTCGAGCCTAATGGAATTTACTAATTTGCTTCAAAATTGGTAAACTTCTTTCTTATGAAATTTTTTAAAGAAAAAATGGTATTTCTTTATTAAAATAGGATTGACGTTTTTTTGTTGTTGAAAGAATGACATTATTTTTGGGTTCCTCAGTTATTATTAGCTTCACGGATTATTTTATAACTTTCGAATCTGACTTTAAATAATATCGCTTTTAAAAATGTGAAAAATGAATTTTTGGAGTAACTCGTGAGGAACCAGGGTTTATTAAATTATTACTCTCAACCGTTGTTGTACTTGTGTACGTGTTTTTCAGCAGCAATAAAGAACACTTAGAATATTCTGACGAGACCGAAAAGCTAAGATGAGAAACACTCACTGACAAGAGATGCTTTAAGTGAATACGTCACTTTCTCCTGAAAATCAGTAGTCCTGTAAAATCATTTATTTGCAATTCAATTCAATTCAATTTTGTTTTATTGAACATACTATTTACAATTTGGCTTACAACTAATAAGATACTACATACATATGCATGAAAATTTACATTTGTTGGCTCATAGGGGGCCTAACTATATACAGTGACTTAAGTTTAATTATTTTTATATAAAATTTACATGACAAAAAAAAAAATTAAATTTAAAATGTTGGTTGACTGTATTGTCCTCAGGGTGTTCATTCCTGGTTGTCAGTGGTGATTTTTGTGGGTTGTGGGCAGGGATGTCGTTTTAGCCGCGGTGGTAGGCTGACCCAATGTCAGCGTAGAACGAGACTACATCATCGTTGTCCATGATTACGTTGTCATCCAGAGTTTCCATTACACTGAGGTACCTCGGCTCGGGACACATCATTTATTTGCTTTAAGGTGGTAGTTGTAAAGGAATCCAGTACCCTTGAGGGACACTATACGACTCAACAATCTTTATGCGATGGGTATTTTCTTTATATTTCTTTAACAAAAATACAAGGAAGAAAATCATTTTGCTTTGTATTTTCGACTTTTTTATTAGCTACGTTCTCAAAGCCTAGCCACGTTCCTGCTTTGAACCATAAGGGCAGAAGTGTTTGATCTAGTTTCGCATTTCATTTTTCTAGTTTTTCAAGTTATTCTGATTTTGTTTTTAAATACTTAAAATTTAAGTTAAATTGAAACAATTTTAATATATAAAACTTAGTATATCATGCCTCTCTCAAAAATAGAAGTCTGAGACTTTTACTTAGTAATAATATAATTTTTCAGTATAACTGACGCAAACCTACGAAAACATTCTGATAATTTAAAATAAAATATTAATGTCGAAATATATTGAAAAAGAATATATCAATTGCAAAATATAATATTTTCTTAATAAATTTAAGTATATGCACTGAAAAAATTTTTGTACATTCTTTTTATGAATGGCGATCATTCAGCCAAAATCATTAATTTTTAAAGAATATTCATATGAATAATGCACGAATTCATAAAAATTAATTTTTGTTTTATGACCAAGTCATGATTTTCGTGAAAAACCATTCATAAAATCCGAAGCAATAGAATTGTTGTTGGAAAATCAGATTATGATATTTTACATTTAAAATATGAACAGTTCATACAAATTTTATTGTAAAGTTTTATGAAAAATTTCTTAAAATGCTTGAAACTGTTCTTTTATTGTAGAAACAAAGTGACTAATTATATGAAACCACATTCATCAACATGAGCAACTGAAATTTTATGAAAAATTACTTTAAATTCTTGAAACTATACATTTTTTACATGCAAAATATCATAAAATGCAGGAAACCACATTCATAAACATTTTTTTGTTGTTGCGAATTCCAAGCAGGAAACTTACATTTGAAATATGAACAATTCATACAAAATTTAATATGAAGCTGTATGAAAGATTACTTAAAATGTATGTAACTTTTCATATGTTACATGCAACATATTTTTCAATGCATGAGTAACGGACGTTTTAAGAAAAATTGCTTTAAATGCTTGAATCCATTCATTTGATGCATGCAAAAATAGGCGGTCTAACATTCTCAAGAAAACGTTTGACAAATATGGCTAGATGAATAATCGACGGATTGTGAACTAGCGTACGCATTCATCAAACATGCTGTTAAACATCACTTCCTTCATTTGTGAATGTAATAATATTTAACTTTAATAAAGACATAATATAATTATTTAAAAAAGAAAACCAATTTAATGTGGCTATGAAAGTGCCTACTACTATACTACTATAGTCTGTCAAAGCTTTTCAAATCCAGAAATCTCACCATAACTTCAAAACTGCTGCTGTACAGGAAAAGGCACTCCGACCTCTTAGCTGCGTTCGAGAGAAAAGTCTTAAGGAGAATTGTTGGCCCCGTATGTGAGGAAGGACGATTCCGGAGACGGTACAATCATGAATTGTACGCAATCTACCTAGAAGCAGATATCGTGACAAAAATTAAGCTCGGTAGACTCCGGTGGGCAGGGCACCTAGCTCGCATGAGCGAAGAGGAACCTGCTCGGAAAGTTCTTTGTGGTACATTCTATGGTAGACGACAGCGTGGTAGACCATGCTTGCGCTGGAGAGATGGCGTAGACCAGGACGCCCGAAGCCTTGGGGTGCGCAACTGGATGGCGTCGGCTAGAGACCGGGATAGGTGGAGAGACTTGTTGAAAGAGGCCAGGACCGGAACCCGGTTGTCGAGCCGATGATGATGATGATGAAAGTGCGGTTATAGAAATCTGGTGTTTTAAGAACTAATTCATACAAAATAAGATTAATTTGGTGTTTTAAAAACTAATTCATACAAAATAAGAATAATTTGGTGTTTTAAAAACTAATTCATACAAAATAAAATTAATTTCATATTTTGCATAACTAACACTTCAATTTTAGGAACAGTTTGATTTTGCCCACTATTGTGAAAGAATTTATTCCTGAATCGTAGGAATTTTTTCATAAACTGCAAGCTCATTACTTGCAATTTATGGAATATTTCTTTAAAGTGCAAAATATTACCATTATACATCTATGGCTGTAGTCTGGTGTTTTAAGAACTTATTCATAAAAAAAAGGAACATTTTCATGTTTTGTATGACTGACTTTTTAATAGTAGGAAATATGTCATAAACTTTGCGGTTACTTCATGCAATATACTTGTAATATCATATCAAGAGTTCATTTCTTGTTTGATATTATCAGTGTTAAAACGTGATTTTACAAATTTCCCAAAAAGTTTTCTTTTCCAAGTTTACTCGTATTTTAAAAATATGTATAAATTTTTCAAAATGTTGCGCATTGTGGACGACGATAAATTTATTCAACTACTTGATTTATAAAATTTGTAAGTATTTAGTCTATAGGTAGCGAATATTTTTCATAAATTCGTTATATAATATTATTTAATTTTTCTAGATAAAAATGGATTTTGATGGACAAATCAAGCCATCCGGCTCAATCAATTTTTGCAACAAGTAAAATATTTAAGGGACAAGGAGATGAGGGCAATGCTGAAAAAAATAGATGAAGCATATGTCAAAGTGGTAATTTTATTTTTCTTAGTTCATATATATTTATTTCAAAACACATTAAACGTTAACATTAAACCTATCATTTTTGATTGCCAAAATTGCTTTTGTTTTAATGATTACTTTAAGAAAACCACGTTTAATATCCTTGATTTATTGACTTTGTATTTTTATTTCTGTTTTAGATAATGCTGCAGTGAAATTAATGTGGTGCCTGGGTAGAACATTATTCACCCGAAATAATTTTTCACAAAATGTTTTTCGACTGTCGGACACCCTGTATATTTTATTTATGTGTTGTACGCAAGAATTTGATATTCAAAAATATATTCAATAAATAATTGTTCTATTTTTAAATATTTTTCTTTTCTTTTCTTTAATTTTTCAGGTATACCATTTTCTTGAAAATAATTTGTCATCGGGGCTTTTGTATTTCAGGTGGACGTGCACGTATAATTATTTTTTCTTAACACGAATAGAAATCATTGGAAAAAAAAAGAAAAAATTCATTAGTTTTCTGAAAAAAATAGCTTAGGTTCCATAATTTCTTACATAAAACTAATGAAAAGATTCATACTAATATAAGAAAAGTTGCATTAAATTAATAATTCTTCCATTTAAAAAAGAAACTTTTCTTACAATTATTGCAAGCAAATGATTAAAATCATTAAAAATAAAACTATCATTCATTTAATCAATGAAAAACGTCATACATCTTAGGAAACTTTTCCTAGAACAAGTGTCAGAGTTTTTAAACTAATGAATAAAATCATTTAAAACACAGACCGATTTCATAAAATTAATGAAAAACATCATGAATTCCATGAATTTTTACATACATAGTCTGAAATTGCTCACACTTTTTAAGACAAATAAACATGATTTTCATGATTTTTTACATTAAAACAGTGGATCTTTTCCTTCAATTTATGTCAGAAGGTCATAAAATAAATGAAAAATATAGTAACATTGAATGACAAAATACATGACAAAATGAATGACAAAATACATGAAATTAAAGCAAAAAATTATGAATTTCATGTTTGTTTACTTACATCGAATGAAATAGTTCATATGTTTTGTGAATTATCGAGAGAATTTTTTGATGACTTCCAATCATTAATTTAATGCAGGAATCAATAATTTTAAGAACCTTTTATAGTCGTAGGAACAAATTCATAAAACGTATGTTCAGGGTTTCTTTTTTTTAATGAACTCGATTCTTGGCCCGTTTTTAATGAAGTTTTTCTTTAAAAACATGCAGTTTTTCCTTCGAATCATGTACCTTTTTGGTTCAGAGTGGGTACAAAGATATATGGGTGATTATTTCCTAATTGTGATTTTATATGTCAAGCGCTCTACCTATTTGTAATTTATTAAGAAGTGAGTAAATGACAGTTTACTCAAATTTTAATTAGAAACATCAGTAACGCTACATAAAAATATTGCTGTTAACGACGTTGGAATGCAATATTTGCCTAAATTTTTAACATAAATAAGAAGAAAATAAAAGGCCATTACGACTCGTAGAGATCTTAAACCTGGTGACTGTGCGTATTACCAGGAATGGGTGAGTTATTTTCTGTCGATTCCTAACAAGAAATATTATCAGAGGATTTGTCAATTCCTCGCAAGAGGCAGCAGACCCCTGAAAAACTTATTTTCAGTGGCGGCTTTGAATTAAACCTAAGACTTCTGCATGGCAGTTCAACGCACTAAATTTTAAACATATGAAGTCAAAATATTAATTCTTGAATTAAATATTTCTATATAAATTTCAGTATCGTAGTATTCAATTTTTTATTGAACATTACTCCACAAAGTGTCTTTTTCTTCAACCAGAAGAAGGTTTGTAATCCATTTAAAGTGAAGCTTTCCTCCATCTCGTCACGTTTGCGAAATACATATTTTAACATTAAAGTTCAAAAACATGGTTTTTAGGTATCTTTACATTAAGAAATACTTAATTTGTCTTCAAAGGCCACGTTAATAATTTTTCAAACATTTGCGAAAATCCTTAAAACATAATGAAAAGCCGTATTTTTGAACATTTAGGCATATACATATGTACATACTCGTACATACATTATCTCAAAAACCATGATTTTTTTTTTTTTTTTTTTTTTATAATTTACTCACGCTCAAGGGAATATGATGACATGACAGAAAAATTTTGAAAGGACATTAAAAAAATACATAGACTGCTTTATCAGGAAAATATGGAATAACAATCACGTAGTAATATCTTATAAATTTAAATTCATATTTGTTTATTAGTTTAATTTTTTGATTAGTTTTCTATTAAGAAAAAAACAAGAAATTTAAATGTGTAAGCTATATTTGTCGCTGACGACGAAAAGATCGTACCAAGTAGTTTTATGCGTCAAAACGTAATCCACAACATCACCAACAATATTGACAAATGGCCAGGAAACGAGTTTATATATTATATATTTCTGCTGATTCTTCGAAAATTGTAGTAAAATTATTTCACAGATTTTAAATTTGAATAGCACAAAAAATTATTTGTTAATAAGTTTCAGTTCTTGAATGATGTTGATTGAAGAAATCATATAAATGATGTAGGTATGGTCAAAATTTCCTTTTAATTTTACCACTTATGGCAATGTTACTAGAATGTTAAATACTTTGCCTGTCTCGATGTTTCTCTCTCAAAGTTGTGTACAAGCCCTCAAGACTAATGCGTTTCATCATCTCCTATTAAATCCTCTCCACTTTACCTAAAAACTCGAACTGTGTTACACCAAAACTTTATATGGGCTGTCATCTTTTGTATGTGCAATTTACATAAAAAACCTTCAGGGGTACTGTCACTAGTGATGGTTTGACAAACCCTACAAGAGAATATTTCAGCACAAGAAAAGCTTTCCTTGTTAGTATTTTTGGTCTTTAGTTACTGCTTGTATTAACTCTATAAAGTTTTTTTTACCCAAATGTTAGTCTTAGGAAGCTGTTGACTATGGTTCCTAGCAGTTGCGTAAGTGAGCCTCCCTGATCACAAAGAGGGTGTCTTTTGAACCCTTTGTTATATTAAAAAACTGATCGGGATCTAAATTTATATTTTCCGATGATTTGAGTCCGCGTATTCCCAAAACGCTTGTGAATATTTCACATTGCCATACGCTTATTTCGGTCTTAACAGGCCTCAATTCCTTAAGTGATTTTCTATTTCTATTTGGAATTGGATTGAAATCCACCAAACCCATCCATCAAATGAAACTTAAACCTACTAAGCTTAAATTTTTGAATTAAGACTGCCTCAATTTTCAAATAAAACTATTTTCATTTCAGTTGTACAATGTCTTAACCGAATTTATATCTATTCAAATATAATCCAACCAAAACTTCTTAAACTATGTATATCACTTCGTTTATCTCCTATGAAAACAAAAACTTTATTCAAGTTTTTGGTAGAACGTCAAACACAAATTGCTGCTGATCCTTTCCATAGACACTAAAATCCATTCTCCAAGCTGCGCTTTCCTAATGCACCTGTGCTTTTCTTCTTTTAATTGTCCTTCATGTCTTCCTTCCTCACAATTTGCAAATTAATGTTTCGTAATGATGACAGAGAAGCTTTTATATATAATACCAGGACCAGCTCAAAAAAGACCAACTAACTCCTGCCACCATACGAAGTCCTCAATTAAGAAATGCATATGTATATGAGTATAATTGTTCCTTAGAAGAACATTCTGTGATTTTAAGTTGGTTGGAAATCAATCCCTTCATGTGAATCTTAGGATTTATTCACAAGGTAAAGTTTTAGTCGAATTCTTTGTTCTTACAGGGTGTTTCGATTTCTTCGTTCGATAAAACTTTTAAAACAATTTAGAGAATACTCAAAGATGAAGTTTCAACTCGCCTGAAAAAAACCTTGTTAGGATATTTTAACATCCTATCTAATAAACATTTCGGAGACACCCTTTGAGTAAATGTATTGTTTATTTTCCCATTATACCCCCTACTCTACACGATACTACTCGTACACCGACAGCAGTGTAACTTTAATTACGTGCACGATGCGATTCTCTCAAAGATTTATTATGGTATTGGTGTCATGGTGTCGTCGGTGACGTCGTTGTCAAACAATATCTAAAGGTGAATACGAAGTTCGCTGGGCTAAAAGTTTATTTGAGAATCCTTTTTGTCTTCTGAAAGTCATAGAATTATTATTATATGGGTAAACCATCTTCTCCTTGGTCTTCTTTTACTTCGACTTCTTCTTAGTTCGTGTATATCTTTCAAGGATTTGGATATAAGGGACAAGTTTTTTGGGCAAACTATACAACCCACTCCTTTATAGGTAACTTTATTACTTCAAATAATATAACGTCATTATCGTCGCATGAAAGTTATGGAATGTTTTTGCAGAAGGTAACGAATTTTCAACATTAGTATACATGTATGCATATACAGATACACGTTGAATACATTCCGCGTCATTTGATTCAAGTCTTAGTTTTTACAGCCAGGGTCTTGATTTTTCTAAGTTTGTTTTATGTCTCCAATAAACTACCCTTAGAGTTTATATGTATAATGACCAATCACTTTTTAACAAAAAAAATACATCTTAAACTTATTACTATTTTTGTAAGGTCGAGAACTGCAAAAAAAAAAGTGACAAAATTATTTTAGAAACGTTCACAAACTAATAATTGTGTTATGGAAAAGAGTAAATATTGTATAACTTCCCAATCCAATGTATGTTCGTACATTTTCGAAAATTTTGTAAGTACTCGTATTATTATTGTAACCAATAATAATTTATACATTTATAGAAAGTTTTCTCGACCTCAAAAAAGTATTTGACAGTGTATGATACAGTAACTTGTCTACAAACTATTTAAACTTAGATTTTCGTGTTCACTAATCAAAGTTACGAGTAGTTTCAACTATCTTCATTACAGACCATTCTAATACGTTCATGTAGGAAATTACGAATCGGCATATCGGTGATCGGGATAACCAGAGCCAGAGTTGCACAAGGATTATAAGCTAGGACCATTTCTCTTCAACATATTTACATCATATTAACCTGAGCCAGAATAGACATAGACTTTTCTGTTTGCCGATGAATCACTAACGCACACTTAGTCAATGTGACTTATTTTTCTGATAGAAGACTGAAAGTCTACATCAGCCGACTTTACGAATTTTATAAGTACTTGGGCTTCAAAATCAACCCGGCCAAATCCAAATTGATTTTTATCAGACGATCAAATGACTCAAGAATTATCGGACTAAAAGCAAATATCACCAAGAACTAATGTCAAATTCCCATACATACGAGTAGTTCAACGAGTTATACGGACGGAATGCTAGAAATATAAGAAATATCTCAAAGAACGAAAGCTTCTTAATGGCAGTATAATGGCTTTCGTGTCTTTTCGTTTTCTTATAAAAAATGTTTTAGTGAAATAACCAGTTGCATTTCTCTCCTTAAATAATTCAACCGTACAACTCGCGCTTCAGGGAGTGACCATCAGTTTACCTCTGTATCTAACTTAGGCCGTACTGTTAAATTAAGAGATTTTTTTCCCTAACCGCATTATAAAAATGTGGAATGCTCAGTATTTTCTTCCTATTGTGATTGTGGTATTTGGACATTCAAAGCCAATTTTTATCGGTATCTCCTTTTATATTCTCTCGAATATTCGTTTCAAGGGCAGTCATAATGCCTTTAGTGCGCGCAAAATATAAAAAAGCCGGTCATTACTTATTGTGTTCCCATCTGGTATACGAAAACTAAATCTAACATGAATAATCTGACAATCTCCGAGAGGAAGATTTTTCGGATCTGCACAGGTATACAGTATACACTAGGACAGGGTTCGTAAGAAACACGTCAGCAACTAGAGGTTGTATAAAGAAGCCAAAATTCGACAACTCGAAAGATACTTCATCGAGTCGAGCAGAATATCCTTGCATAGTGCAGACTGCGACTATCCACCCCAATCCTCTTATAGAAAGGCAGGTAAAACAGCCAAGACTTCCTGACCAGCGGTAGCTTCAGCGATATAACTGCTAAATGAGGATGATATAAAAACCAACTACTAAGTTCATCGGCTTCTTCGCTTCTCACCTCCCCCGCAACAAAAACCATCATTATATTAAGATCCAAATTTAATGTCGTTGTATTAAAATTAAATATAATTCAAACAAATTATCCAATGTAAGAAGATAAGCCTCCTTTTGCGCTATCATATCATTTATAACCATTTTGTACTTAAGATAACTAACGTCAAGCAAATTTCAAATATTACGATCAATATAAAAAGTCTTGAATCTTATGAAGTGACGCATAAATGACATTTTGTTTCTGAAAAAAATTATAAGTGCTACTAAGAGCTTAACATTCTTGTGGCGATCACTTTGCACAGAGCAATGAATACTAAAATTGTCAAACAAACTATCCACAAAGCGAAAATATATTATAACCTTAGTTGATTTATCCCACAGGACTGTCCGAATTTCTGCCACAAAACAATTTTTTATTGCTTTAGATTCGCTGCGTGGAGCTCCAAAAAACATATGTTTATGAATCTTTTTACCAAGGCACGCGCTATTTGAGAAGGGTGAATATCCAAAAATCAGTTCTAGTACTCGTACAAAGTTTTTTGGCCCATTTAAAGGTCAAGGCATTCACCATTCAAAAAGTGCTTCGGAATTCGATTTTTAAAGAGTATAGTTTTCACCCGTTTAAGAAAAAATTTCTGAAAATAAAATGCACGACTGGGTCGCACGAACTTGCTCCTATGTAAACGACTAAGAATTTCAAAAATGATTGTTATTAGAGAAAAACTGTTCATAAGCATAAAATTCATTTTTGAATAGACTAAAACAACTCCTTTATACTACGTTTTCGTCAAAGGTAAATCCGGGATTTGAATGGATTTACCATAAATCTCCTTTAAATCTCGTAGATTTACCATACAAATATAAATCACCTCAAATGAAGATTTAAAATAAATCTACTTGAAATATCCTCGCAATCAGAAGATTTGCAAAACAAACGAACCATATTTTGATTTTTTAAGAGCTTGAGAAATTTTTTTAAAAAAAAAACGCATAAAATTTGCAAAATCTCATTGATTCGACATTTACTTTTTGAAGATAATTTCATTTAAATGTTGACCGCGGCTGCGTCTTAGGTGGTCCATTCGGAAAGTCCAATTTTGGGTAACTTTTTCGAGCATTTCGGCCGGAATAGCCCGAATTTCTTCGGAAATGTTGTCTTCCAAAGCTGGAATAGTTGCTGGCTTATTTGTGTAGACTTTAGACTTGACGTAGCCCCACAAAAAATAGTCTAAAGGCGTCAAATCGCATGATCTTGGTGGCCAACTTACCGGTCCATTCCTTGAGATGAATTGTTCTCCGAAGTTTTCCCTCAAAATGGCCATAGAATCGCGAGCTGTGTGGCATGTAGCGCCATCTTGTTGAAACCACATGTCAACCAAGTTCAGTTCTTCAATTTTTGGCAACAAAAAGTTTGTTAGCATTGAACGATAGCGATCGCCATTCACCATAACGTTGCGTCCAACAGCATCTTTGAAAAAATACGGTCCAATGATTCCACCAGCGTACAAACCACACCAAACAGTGCATTTTTCGGGATGCATGGGCAGTTCTTGAACGGCTTCTGGTTGCTCTTCACTCCAAATGCGGCAATTTTGCTTATTTACGTAGCCATTCAACCAGAAATGAGCCTCATCGCTGAACAAAATTTGTCGATAAAAAAGCGGATTTTCTGCAAACTTTTCTAGGGCCCATTCACTGAAAATTCGACGTTGTGGCAGATCGTTCGTCTTCAGTTCTTGCACGAGCTGTATTTTAGACGGTTTTACACCAAGATCTTTGCGTAAAATCTTCCATGTGGTCGAATAACACAAACCCAATTGCTGCGAACGGCGACGAATCGACATTTCACGGTCTTCAGCAACACTCTCAGAAACAGACGCAATATTCTCTTCTGTACGCACTGTAAGCATTCGTGTGGTTGGTTTAATGTCCAATAAAGTAAACTGAGTGCGAAACTTGGTCACAATCGCATTAATTGTTTGCTCACTTGGTCGATTATGTAGACCATAAATCGGACGTAAAGCGCGAAACACATTTCGAACCGAACACTGATTTTGGTAATAAAATTCAATGATTTGCAAGCGTTGCTCGTTAGTAAGTCTATTCATGATGAAATGTCAAAGCATACTGAGCATCTTTCTCTTTGACACCATGTCTGAAATCCCGCGTGATCTGTCAAATACTAATGCATGAAAATCCTAACCTCAAAAAAATCACCCGTTAGAACGCACCTATGTAAACCCACTTTCTTCATTGACAATCAATACAAAATAGAAATATCTGTTTTTTTCCTGTTTACTATCCAATTGCAATTTTTTTTTTCTCTTGTCCAAATTGACAATTGAATGACAAGACAGAGTGAAAACGTCAAATAAATCTCAGTTTCTTTGGTGAAAACACTTCAAGATTTATTTTAAATCTGTATAGCGGATTTACTCTTGATGAAAACGTAGTATTAGTAGTTGGATCTAAAACCAGGATGCCATTTGATTCAAGCAAATATTAGCTTATGCAAGAATAAAATTATAAGTCTGTACTGGTTTCTTAAAAAAATAAACTTTTAGATACAACATTTTTAAAACATAAGAAAAAATATTGGTAAACGCCAATTTAAACTTTTTATTACTTTTCAAAAAAAATTAAATTTACAAACAAAAATATTGAGTCGTTTCTGAGATTTTTCGAATTTTCCAAAAAAAAAATAGATCTTTTTTTTCAAAAACTCAAAAATTATTTTATTTAAAGTTTTGAAATGTAATGTTTTTTAAAATTTTTAGAAGCTTCTCTATAAATTTTTTTATTAAAATCCGTTCTGTCGATAATGAGAAATTCTAAATTTGAAAACATGGTTCTATGAAAGGTACAGTCAGCAATTTTTTAATTTGATTATAGATCGTAAAAATCAAAAGGAAAAAAATTTTAGCAAAATTCTCGGAACCGTTTTTGAGAAAAATACGATTTTCGAAAACCATTTTTTAGCATTTGTATGGAGGATACCGTTATTTTTAGGTAAAATATTTTTTTTTCCATATGTATATCTTGTAATTTATATTTAAAAACTTTTATTTATCAAGATTTTAAAAAAATTGACCATGGGGTTTTTGAAAATTTGAATACACATAATATTAAAACTGCTAGGGAGCCTTAACATAACAAAAATGATCAAAATCGGTGGTACCGTTTGTGAGTAAATCAAAAACAAAAAAAATAGTTCCAAGGGGGGTACCAAAAATAACCATTTTTTTCAACCATTACATAGCCTTAACTAAATGAAATTTTTTAATTTTTTTTTTTTTAATCTGTGGGACAGTTTTTGAGAAAAAAAAATATTTATAAAATTTCGAAAAAAAATTCGTATGGGAGGTACAGTTATTTTTGGTTAAAAGAAAAAAGGAAAAAATCAAAACACATATCTACCAAGTTTGAAGAAAATCGGCTGAGCCGTTTAGGCTGTAGTCGAACCGACAGACAGACAGACAGAATCGCGACCCACTTTTTTAGTCTTCGCTATCATCGTAATGTCAACTTTGATCAAAATCTGGAGTTCGATTTTTTTACGAATGCATAACTTGCATTATAGTACATATAAGTCGCAAGTAAATATGAACTGCTGTAACTGTGTTGTATTGGAAAAGGCAAACAGGCTCTACATTATGTTCATGTTTATAGTATACTGGCAGATCTTATACCATTTGCACCACCAAGTCATAAATCTTAAAAAATGGTGTTATGTTGCTTTTACACGACTAACAAATTGTCAGAATTTCTGAAAAAATAATGGATAAAACCAATGCCTTTATGACATCCTTTTATAAGAACCTAAATAATACTGGCCCGTGGCCCGTAAGGCTTTGCATTGTATTAAAAAGAAAAGAAATTGAAAATGCATCTATGTAGAATATTGACTCAAGATTCGAAGCGAGAAGCCTTAACAATATGGCACAGATAAAACGTCAACTTAAAGATAAAGATAAAATGAAAAGATGTCAACGAACACATGATTGAAAGTCGTTCTATTCCAGATATTCCAAAACTTTATCTTAAACTTTAGCTGACGGACGCGACGGTGGAAAACGGATGACAGATTTGAATTTATAACGAATTGGTGCTCTTTTATCGACTCTCATATGCAAGTGTTAAATAGTAAATCCATATTTCTATATTAGCAAGTAACTAATCATTTCATGATCAGGACAGAACAGAGAAGAAAAGAGGTTAAAAAGATTCAAAAAAGAGAAGATAAGCTGATTCTGGAAAAAAAATATTTACTTATACAACATAATCTCAAAATAAAAATACGAAAATCTTAGAAGTTCGGGTTTTGCAAGAACTAATAAGTTGAATTTTTAGACCTGTATAATCATTTACGAAAAACAAAGTTTCCCAAATTTTAAAATTCAAATAAATCAGTCAAATAATTTTCAACGGTAGATTTAATAAATCCCTTTAATAGTTGATAAAATTCTACACATAGTAATGCCCCTTGGCATAATGGTAAGTGGATTGGACTGTCATGCTGACGATCTAGGGTCCGGTTTTCAACAGCTGCAAAAATATTTTTCCACGGGTCTACTGCCTCTAACGTGGAAGCGCCAAAACCTCGAAGGTTATCTCTTGTCATGAAAACTGCTGCTCATTAGCCATTTATAATGGGTATCCTCCATTCCTACTAATATGCATACATGAATGGCTGAGAGTTGTAAGTAGCTGGGTTTAGGCCCTTTACAAGCTGTAATGGCTCTATATTTATAATAATATTACATGTACATTAAACAGAACTGCATTTTTTGTGTATTAAAAATGTTCGTATGTATACTTTTTTCGGAATCAAATAAGCCATACCGAAATAAAACATCGATGTACCTTTTTTGTGAAGCAGAGTGTCTATGTTTTTTAGTATTTTCAAGATATGGCACACTCTACCGCTCCGATTTCAGGTTTAGCTTCCTGGTTAGCATTAGAGTAGGTGGGGACTTTGTCGGAAAAAGTTTTCCATAATTTCACGTTAAAATTTGTACTTTAAATCCTAAAGTAATCTCATATGATATTCCAGAATAGAATTTGCAAAGACATAACATGCAAACCCAACACACACGAACCAACTTTTAGAAAATATTTCGTCATTTAAGTGCATAATAAATGAAAGGCATTTACCATTTACGTGTTCTATACTACGGAAAGTGTGTATTAGTTTTTAAATACTTCAACCTGAAATAATTTTAAAGGAGTTCATAATAAAAATTAACTCAGACATGGATTGAAATTTGATCATGGTTTTAAAGGCTTTCAACCTAAACGGTTGTGTTTTATCATTTTAAGAATCTTAATTAATAAATTTTAGTGATAGGTTGAAATTTCTGGCGGACGAAAAAAAAAATATTTTTCTAACACAATAAACAAAATCTAAAATGCCTTAATCAAGTTCCTAACAAATTATTTATTGCAAATCCTCATAGACACATTAAATTGAATTAATTTGGTATACCAAATTAGTATCACTTTGCTTCAAATTCGATAAATAGACCTGCTCTCAAGAGGTGAAATGATTATGTCTTCGTTCACCTTTGGACAAATTGAGAAGGTAATTTCCGTTATGTTTGCTTGAGTGGAGATTCCTTCTTTATAGTTCTGATAAATATATACTTAACATTTCAAAAAAAGAAAACCGTATTTGCTAGCAGAAGTTCCTTATTATTATTATCAATAATCGAACTGTTCATTCAATTAACTATCGTTTACTAGTACTGTTGCATTGTCTTTGTACCTAAGCAAGTTCTAAACCTATCACCAAACATTTTTATTTCATCTTTTATAAAAGCTACACAATCTGTGAATACATTACGAAAAAAAGCATTCACGATCGCTTTCAATGGTCAGAACCTTGTTATGTATATTTATTGTTACGTCTACACTCTACAATAACTGGATGCTGAATTTGGAATATCTTCTAAGAACTTACCTCGTGAAATTGATTTGATATTTTAAAAGAATCTGAAAGTGTCTAGCACGATGTTTTTTATCGAAAATGTAAACTTTTGATATCGATCGTAACTCTTTTGTTGGATACTAATCATTTCCATTTTCACAACGTTTTTTTAGTGACTTTAAATAGCATTATATAACGGATTATTAATAACGGCGTGATATTTAATATTTTAAAAGTATATATACATAGATTTTAAGCGAAATATACCACCCAGTCTCTTATGCATAAATGGCACTTGCATCAAAGAAATCGAAAAAGTTTTCATTGGCGGTATGTTCCAATTCGATGTTTTTTTTTTTTTCAGTAAACTTTGAATAAAATATAATTTTATAATTTATATTTTATTGTTGCATTATATAGAAAATGATGTCAATCAAGTGGGATCCTCTGGTCATAGCGGAAAGGTATGAGCTCTTTTAAGTATACGAGACATTCCGTATTTCTGCGCACTTCACCGATTAGAGAGGTACCCGGACATTCAGCAAAACTCTGCCATCTGCATCTTTTCTATCGTACGTTGGCTTACTTTTCGCCCAGCAGCAAAATGGTTAGGTGTAACAATATTCAATACATTTGGCTCCCCTTCTGATCCGGCTACCATCTATAAGGCGTATACAAATGTAGGTACGTACTACAAGAACTTGGCTATATGACCCCATTACCCAGTTCAATCTGTTGGTTGAATACAGAACAGAGTCCTTAGGCTTGTTGAATACACCCATTAAAGAAACCTTTGTTTCTTGCAATGCATTCGTAACAGCTTCTGTCTTTCATTCTATCAAATGCTCAAATGATATATTCAGTTGTATTCCCCCTTTAAAAAATTCTGCCGTAATACTTGGATAGAGGTTCTTCTCGTATGTAGTATATGTACTTTGCTGATCTCAATTTTTCCTCCTAATTGCGTTACACAAGATTATAATATATAGTATGTGCATCTCCAGTTAAATCTCTTCCACGTTTTTTTAAACTCTCGCTCTGTGTTACATCATAAACACACTATAAAAAATTATTATAAATTATAAAAAAACTTCTTATTTGATAACCCTGATATATATTTACTGTAACCATATACCTACTCTTATTATTTATTTTCAGGTAAGGTCAATTGTTAGTATTTCAAAGGGGTGAGTAAAATTAAAATGATTATGATAATATCAAGTTTATAATACCCCAGTTCCAACAGGACCTTTCAAATCAACTATGTTTGATAATTATTGGTGCATCAGAAAATATGAAAGTAATAGAGTCAGAGTCACTTTACCGTAATTTTTCGGAACTCGCTAAATCTGAATGCATTATTAATACTATAACAGAATTGGAAAACAGATCAGTATGCATATCAAACAATTTTGCTATATTGGTTTGGGGGTAGATTCCTCTATCTGTACTGAGCTTCAACCGAAACTAAATAACTTAAATTTTTTTTTTTTTTTTGAAAACTCAATATTCCTTAAATTACATGCTTGATTGTCTCAAAACTTGATAATTAACATTTTTTTTCAAGTTAATTAATAAATTAAATCATACTTAACATTCGCATCTAAAAATTTTGTTTAGAACATTTAAAAAAAAATTCTTATATAAAAAATCAGTTTAATAATAAATCAATTTTTTAAACTTTGTTTGCATACATTCATAATTTTTAGAAATCAGATGGTAATTGAATGCAGTTTCTCTATTTAACTCCATGACTTAATATTTATAAACAATTAAATTAAAAACAGGTGCTCTAACATAAAAGCAAGTACCCCAAGTAACATTTTTCATCTCATAAGATGCTCCAAGAGTTCAACTAGATTAGTTAAGAGGAGCTAAAAGTAATCTTAAAGAATACTACGAGATTCTTTTAAAACTGTTAAAAGCCTTAAATGGCCTAGTTATGAGAGGCTCTTTCTACTCATAGCAGCAACAGAAGTTTCTTTATGGGATGACAGATGCACGTTTATATTAAAATTGCACTTCTAAGGCTCCAATAGAGATCGGCAAAATCCTATTATGAGAAAGCGTCTCTTCCAATAAGAGGTGATAAAAAGAGAACAGAATATTTGTTAACTTAATAAAGAATGAAACAAAATACTTTTTAAGTTTGTGTGTATACATGATTTGCTATGCCAACAAACTGTTAGGCTTGATGTAGTATTTATTTTGTAAGTCTATCAACTATTATATTATAATGGCGATGCATGATATTTATTATGTTGCACATATGGGAACCGAAATGTAAATGCGGTTGAAATTGTATCTACTAATTCTAACATTTTACGTCGAAAAAACACAAAGCCTCTTTAAAATAATGCATATTTAAATTATTTTATTTATAAGTTTTATCGGAAATAGGGTTACCATATATTTCTTTCGCAAGCAAATAAAATCAAAATTTACTTTGAAATTTGTTTTGTTTTTATTTAGGTCATGTGTCATTTGCTTCTGAGAGTAAATAGGAAACAGGAAAGGTCAAATTTAATATAAAATAGGTATTCCAAATTACACACTGAGAGTCTTATGCTGCATTTACAAGAGTAATAAAATCTCATATTCTCTGTAATTTTCTACTATTACTCTTGTCACAAAAAAATTACTACTCGTGTAATGCAACATAAAGAATACAATTTTTTTGTTAATTTTGAATGAAAAGATAGTAGTAGCAATAAAATTCCAAGATGATAATGTATTTAGTTCAAATTGAAAAAAAGTTCCACAATATATTTTATATTTTCTATGTAATCACAACAATGCTAAATGTAAACTTGAAAATGCTACCTAATAAATTTAAAGTCAGTGCTACAGCCAAGTTATTTTATCGAGATCATAATTTTTTAAGTTATGGTAACCCTCAAATGTACAGGCAAATACTTTGCTTGTGTATAGAAATATGGCTGCTGCTGACGCGACACTAACTCTTCTAGTAACATCTTTATTCTTTCTATAAGATCATAGACGCTTCTTTATGATTTATGTGTACTTACGTGCGAGTGAGAGGAGAATGTTGACATCAGAAAACTGAAGTTTGTGAATAGTTGTGCTTGTTGCATTAAGGATCTTATTAGGATCTTACTGCAAAGCTTATATTCTTTGAACTCCAAATTGTTTCTTGATATAGGAGGATTTAAACTCAAATTCTTTTAGAATTTTCAAAGTGGTATACAAATAACTTTACTCTTAAATATGACTTGTTATGGAATTATTTGGACATATTTAGAGCTCAGTTTCCAGAAAGGGATTCTTATAAGACTATAAGTTTTTATAATCTAACTACAAGAAGAGAAAATAGTTTTGCTATAAGATTTAAGTTCTTTTAAGCTGGAAAAGTGTTTAACTCTTAAAATAAAAGTGTTATGACATCCAGTTGAGTTTCATAACAAGATATTAATACTTTAGTATAGCAATGGGATATAAAAGAGTTGTATGAGAGTTTTTTTTTCAGATTTCAAGAGCTAAGCTCTGGAGAGTATGTTAGTTGGGACGTGCGATCCAGATTTGCATACCAACTGGCATACCAAAATTTGTTCTTAAAAAGGTTATAAGAAATTTATATACATATAAAATCTTATTAAGAAAAAACGCTACAAAGATTTACATATATGTATAACTTTTGTTCTTCCATAAATTTATGTTACATAAGAAATCGGCATACTGTTTTGAGCTCCGATTAATAAAAAAGTTCTTTAAGCTATTTAAAACTATAATTTTATACTTATGCTCATAATAACATACAATTCCATTTTCAAAATTATAGAGATCTTCTAAACACAAGAGCAAGTTCGTACGAGCAAGTCATGCATTGAATTTTTATAAAACAACAGAATATAATAATACTAAATTCCCGCTCTGTTTTTCCAAATTTTGTTTTAAATTTTATCAGAAAGCACTGCATGACTTTTATTGAGCTTCCCACCTACTTAAAATATTCAGCATTTCTTAGAAATTTTATTATATAATGGTATAGGCAACATTTTATAAAATAAAATAAATAAATTTGGTGGTGCAACAGCCAGGACCTGCTGATTTACAGCGAAGCGACCAAACTCATCTGCTTCCGAACACCAGCCTGTCATTCGAAGAGAGTTTGCAACACAAAATTACAGACAGTCAAATCATCAACGAAGTACTTGGGAATCATAATCAACTTTTCCAATAAATTCAAATTCAAAAGGCATGCAGACTTGATGTTGAAGAGAGCCAACTATTCTCTGCATTTGGTTCATACGCTACTCAGGACTCAGGAGCAGGGTTGTCAGATGTGGCGATTTGTCGCCAAACAGGCGATTTTAAATTTCATTTGGCGACACGAAAATCAGTTTGGCGATGTACTCCGAAAATGGCGATATTTTTTAGTTTGGCGATTTTTCTTCTTTTAATCGAATATCTAATATTTTTTTGTAATTTGTTTAAACTTTCAATCTTTTTCATTGCCATTTACTGAATGGAGCCATCAAAATACTAAAACGGAACGCACACCAAAACTGAATTTCGTTTTCTTTTCCCTTCCTACAACAATGACGTTTAGCAAACTTCCTTCTATCTATTTTCAAGCTACAAATATCAACTTTTTAAAAGCACAAAAAGAAATTGAAATTGTTGCACGCTGCTTTGCAAATAAAGTTTTATCAAGTGTTCCGCCATTAAATTCTGACTGTGATGAAATATTACAACTACTAACGAAGCCAGAAAACTTGAAAGCTTGGAAAGATATTGATTTAGGGTCGGAATTTGAAAGAAACGCGAGAGAAGATTGTACGAGTATTAACACAGAGCATCTGATTGAAGTTAAGAAGCAAATTAACGATTTCATTCTTGCGTTACTTGGAAAAAGATCGTCTCAGTGCAATAAATTTTTTGTTTTTCACCAGGCGTTCATTTGAGCCAACTGCGACCCTGTTTTAAGAGTCTGTCTGTTAGCTTGATACCTCCCAAAAATTTACAACTTGCTGAGTCTCAATGGGAAAAATTAATTTCTGTAAATGGGTCAAACGAATTTTATCCAGAAAATGTACTCGAAGATGACCCTGAGAAATTTTGGAATAAAATAAAGTTTTCAAAACGATGAATGCCTTAGGACAACCGGAGTTCTTGGAGCTTGCGGAATTTGCCTTGAGTGCACTTTCTCTGCCAGCAAGCAACGCAGTGGTCGAAAGAGCCTTTTCATATATGAATGCTATTAAAACAAAAAAAAATTAGCTCAAAAATGGAAATTGAAGCATTAAATGCAATAATGAGAGTATGGATTCATTCCAAAGTCAAATAAATTTGCTGCAAAAATTTTGAGCCGTCTGCTGAAATGCTTTCGGCATTTAATTCGAAAATATGAAAAAAATTCAATCGACGAAGTTATTGACACTAACATCGATTTTATTGGAGAAAAATAAGAATAAAACTAATTAGTTCTTTTTTGTTTGTTTTTTTTTTTCGGTTGAAATTCCTTATATGTACATATGTAGATATGTTATGTAAAGTTTGTTTTTGTTTTGTTTTTAGTAAAAGTGATGTAATAATTACAAGTTGCATGATTTAATTTGATTTTTATAATTTATGATTCAGTGAAAAATTTTGAAATTTGGCGATTTATATTTTACTTTTTGCGATTCCGATTTTTGAAATCTGACAAACCTGCTCAGGAGTAGGGATGGCGGTTTTCATTTTTTCCGGTTATTTTCTCACTCGATTTAACCTGACGGTTTTAACCGTACAAAAAAACTGGTTTTTTCAATAACCGGTTTTCGGTTTTTTATATACAAATTTTTTGAAGTCTTAAAATACCGTCATATCAAATTAACTATGTATATGTATATTCAAACATACAAACATGTACATATATAGATAAGCTTTTTTCAGAAAAGAGAATCCTCTAGTTAAAGTGTGTGTTACATCATACTATTGTTTTAATTGAAATCGTCCTGTCAAACTTTCAATAAATTTGTTTCCAAATCGCTATAAATGAAAACAAAATTTCTTAGATATCATCGTGCTTATAAACGATAAGACATGGAGGATATTAAATAAGAAAGAACGATGCAGATTTCATTTTCACTTTTATCCACAATTGAATGAAATCAGTCCTTCAACCTAAGTGTGTTCCCCTCAAAAGATGTACAAGCTAGCTGTATTCCTAAAGCCAATACCAATGTCAATGTAAAATTGCTACTGTTTCTGTTTTATTTTTTTTTTTTAATTTAATCTTTAATAACTGCCGTCTGTAAGGAATATTTTGAACCTTAACATCCAATATAACGAAAATACCGTTTTTCGATTTTAAGTTCACAAAGAATTTTTCAAATTATTAACTTGAAAAATCTGAATCTGAACTGGACTCGGAATTTGTTGGGCAGTATAATTTCCTCTTGAACATCTCCATCCGATGGTACAAATTTTCGATGACGCTGAGGCATAATTGAGGTTCTATGCCGTTAATGTGCCGAGTTATCTCATCCTTTAGCTCTTGAATTATTGCTAGCTTATCGACGTACACCATTTCTTTCAAATAATCCCAAAGAAAGAAGTCCAACGGTGTCAAATCACATGATCTTGGCGGCCAATTGACATCGCCACCACGTGAGATAACACGGCCATTGAATTTGTCGCGCAAAAGAGCCATTGTTTCGCTAGCTGTGTTGCTAGTGGCAGCGTCCTATTGAAACCACATATCGTCCACATCCATATCTTCCAATTCGGGCCATAAAAAGTTCGTTATCATCTCACGATAGCGAACACCATTCACAGTAACTGCCTGACCGGCCTCATTTTGGAAAAAATACGGCCCGATGATGCCACCAGCCCATAAACAACACCAAACAGTCACTTTTTGTGAGTGCATTTGTTTTTCGACAATCACTCTTGGATTATCATTCTGATGATTATCTGAAGATGATTTTCTTCGAAAATTGATCATCCACTATTGCCATTTCTTGCCACCATTCTGACCATTGACGACGCTTGAAATGGTCAAGAGGCTTTAGTTCTTGAGTCAATTGCACCTTGTTAGCGTGTAAATACAAGTCTTTATGTATAATGTTCATCAACGACGAGCGTGAGTTGGGCACGACGATGAGTGGAGGTGGACGGCTCTTCAGCCACACTATCGTCATCGTGAACAGCAGCAATATTTTCTGCAGTACGAGCTGTACGAGCATGCACTGGTGTTTTCACATCTCCTACAGACCCGGTTTTCTCAAATTTTTGCACGAACACATTTGGACGATTAAATTGACCGAAAAAATCACGAAGTGCACGATATGCATTTTGATTTGAACGCCCATTTTCATAATAAGCCTGAATAACTTTAACGCGTTGCTCGATTGTGTATCTTTCCATGGTTCAAATTGAGTTAGTCTGAAATTAAGAAATGTCAAATGAAATGCAGAAAAAAACTTGACGTTTAGGTGTGGCTCACATTCAACATCGGCCCTTAAAATTTAACCAACCTTTAACTGTAATCAAGAAGAAGGAAAAACGAAAAATATATAAAAAAAATGTTTATCTATAGTTTAAAAGGTCGCAAAAACTTTTAATTGATTTAATCAATAGAGTCCACAAAAACAAAAACTATAAACAATTTTTTTTTGTTTTTCGTTTTTCCTTCTTCAGGGAGACCGCGGGCATCATTTTCTATGTATCTGAATTTGACCGAATTCCCATAGAAAAATATAATTTACATTGCATTCACGCTATACATTTTATTTGTGTTGATAACCATCGACTAATATATTGCTAACTAATAAGGGTACGCCACCATCTAACTGATGAGCCCAACTGTAGTGCCTGGGCGAAACGCATTTGGACTAAAGGTCGCAAAAACTTTCAATTGATATTACTTACTGTAATTCTTTATTATGAAAACAATAAAATAATGGGCAATCTATCATAAGTTGTTATAAGAATTTTATTTCTATGCCTTTAATTATACTTAAAAAAAAAAACGAACCATTGTGTGTATGAAAATCAATTTTTTCGCATTTTTCGTCTTAATTTTTTTTAAATATTATTTACTTGCGAACTCGAGATTTTGATCAAAGTTGACATTACGATGATAGCGAAGACAAATAAAGTGGGTCCGACATTTCCGTCTGTATGTCTGTACGTCTGTACCTCTACAGCCCCTTAAGCTTAAAATAATATTGTGTATAAAAACATTCGCAAAATTTTTTTTGGGTTTTTAAAAAAAAAATTTTTTTGAAAAATCAATATCTTGGAAACGTGTGATATTATTTTTTGAAATAATTTCCTAAAATCTATATTGTACAAAAATTTTAAAGAAATTTGTTATATAAAAAATTACTTCAGTAATAAAACGATTTTTAAACTTTGTTTGTACAAATTCATAATTTGCCGGAAATCAGAAAGCAATTCCATGCAGTTGAACATTTTTATCTCATTAAATTCATGTTTTATATTTATAAAATGTGTTTTAAATTCGAAAGTACTTTTACATAATATAAGAGCAAGTTCGTGCGTTCCAGTAGTGCATTTTATTTTCTATTGATTCCGAATGTTTGACCTTAATCTATGTGTTAGTGATCATCTTTTAATGAAGCTTATATAGGTAATCTTACGGTCGCAATCCTTCATGCCTATACAAATGTGCGTACTAGATAGGAACCTTCCTACTTCTGATTTATTCCACACGGTTTTAGAGACAAATATTTAAAAAAAAATTTTAAACTTGTTTACAACTAAGATTAATCATATGGTTTCCTTCATTTATTCAAGTTCAAAATTATTTTAATTTAATTGGTTTTAAAAATTAAAATATCACTTTTGACGGCTTTTACAATAAACCCTTTTAATCTAAAGTGTAAAAAGGTTTTAAAAACAATACATACAATTTGTTTGGTCTGAATTTATTATACAAAAAATAAACCATATGTCTCTCCTTTGAACGGATCCAAAGGCACATATAACAATAAGGTTTACGAGTAAAATATACATCGGAAAGGGAGTGGCGATGGCTGGTATGTAGGTATTTTTGTATTCAACGCTAAGCTAAAATTAGCTATTCCTAGAACAACCTGTTGTTATGTTTAACAATTAAAAAAAATCAAAAACGTGTCAAGAAGTTAGGTCTCTTTAAATCCCTGTAAGTATATTCCTTTTATATATACAGTGTGTCCCACAAACACGGTCGCAGACGAAAACCATGATGGGTTTCTGAAATAATTTTATATCGAAAAACTTCAGAGGTAATTTTTTTCTTTTTTAAGTTAAAATGGTTTTTATGATTTTGGGTCGCATTTGTTTTAACTAATTATATTTTTGTTACATTACGACCTTAATACTTAATATATTTTTTTCTTATTCAAAGAAGAATAAATTGAAACACCGCCCAAAAATTTGTCTTTTGCAAATAATGGATTCCGACCACTTCTCAATATGTTTTATTTTATTCAAACAAAAAATAATAATCGTGGTCCAATAACTTGTCCTTTGAAAAATTTAAGTTTCCCGCAATTTATTTTTAAATTTTCTATAATTATGAAAACCCAAAACATTTTAAGAATCAATTGTACTTGGTAAATATACTGCCAATCAAAAGAAACAAAACTAAAAATCTTAAGAACCGTTATAACTCAAAAACAATGGGAAAACCAGAAAATCTCTTCAGTTTTTCGACATAAACATTTATGTACGAGTATCTGTAGATATCCATTAAAATGTAAAAAAAAAAACTTGGGGGGTGGCAAAAAAGTTACTCCTGGGATAAAAGTTTGTATATTTTTATTTAAAATTTCAAATTGATATTATTTTATGGTGATCAAAAATAAATGAAAAATATTTTTTGATTATAGTGATGTTTGTCACCATCATTTTATTTTTATTATATTCTTACTGAATCTACTTTCCTTATTCAAAAGCCACAAACAAATATGGGTTCGTTTCTATGCTCATTTCCATATTGCGTGTTAAATACCTATTGAAAATGTTGATCATTCCTCTGTGGAGTTTCTTGTTTGTGTGTTATTTCCTGCCACACGACACATTTAAAAGAAGGGCTTACTGGTAGACGACCCACTTACGGAAGTTGAACTGATATGATAATTTTTTTTGTTAAACCGGGCAATACAAAGAATTACCCTCCATATGTCAGGGCTGCTTTTAAAATGTGTGCTTGTAGTGAGTACACAAGGGCAGAGAACAACAAGACTTTAAATTGATAGGATGACAAAAACAGAGGCAGCTTTGGCTTTGTGGTAACCCCACTCCTGTGGCCCTAATCTTCTTACATCGATAGACAGCAGAAGAAAATGTATGCTTTTTTGTTCCTGATAAAGTGTTAGGATAAAATTTATTGAAGATTCCTGGAAATCAGCTTGACTTACGTTTATTTTTGTCGAATAAAAATTCAGTGAAAATTGTGCTATCCTTGAAAAAAGTATTTTCAATATAATTCAATTTTTAACGAATAGCATATCTATATTTAAGGAACTTCTAAAAGGATATAACTTTTACTGATGACGTAATGTAATGGAAAGTGATATGGAATAAGGAATAATATGCTCACCCTTGTGATCCTGCTTCAGCCAGTTCCAGCCCCCGACACGTACTTGCCGAATATCAACTTAAACATACCTACTTGCAGGCAAGTTCGCATTATCGAGGAATTGCTTACGAAATCTAAACCATTTTATGTGTTGAACACAAGGCTGACGTTACAGAGATATTATCGCATGCGAAATGTGATTTTAAATTGCTTGGGGGCACGAAATAACATTTACATTTTTCGTAAAAAATCTCATATGCAAATAATTTGTTTGTTGTCTTGATTTCGTAAGCAAATACGTATGCATGAAAATATCGTATATTTTGTATCAGCTGGTAAGTTCATGGCAGATTAATGATATACTATGTATTACCTTAGATACGTAACTTTTAATTGTAAATTAACATCATAAATTTTAATGTCGAGAGCTTCTCGGAAATAATTATAGATACATGCATAAACTGTAGATTTAACAATATTCCTTGTGTGCATTATTCCAAATTTGTTCAGTAAAAATCTGTCTAAAAAAAGATATAGTCTGTGAGACAAATAACAATTCAGTGATAACAATATTTGCAAGTTTAAAAAATAATGCAGTTCTGTCTCCTCAAGAAAGTGTTAGAATTTGTTCAGAAAAACATAATTTTTCAAAGAATGATGCAAAAGAATAATACGTTTTGTGAATGCAATCTTCAAGAAGCATTCATTGAATTAAATTAAAAGATTAAAAGATTTGAGACATTGCTTGTTTAAAGAACAATGCAGTCCCTACTTAATGCAGTGGTTTGGTGAAAAATAGTTATTCAAATTTTTCTTAAAAGCTCTTAAAGAGTTAACACCTTACCTTGTTTTCGCTCGTTTTCTAATATTAGTCGCAGCTACTGATAAATCTTTAAAAAACTGTGTACATATGTATTTATAATGGCTTTTCACAACAGCTTAAGGCTCTCTTAAAAGCATTGTGCTCTATAAATGTGCTCTTTGACAATGTTAATAAGGATTGTTAGGGAACATTTTGTCTATTTAAGCTTTAAAGTAGCTTTTAAACATTGATTGATTGCCTCTTTAATGCAGCTAAGCGCAAAGATAATCTTTCGATCATTTAATTTGACTAAAATACCCAAATAATCTTTTTTCTCAGTATGTTGTATAGTAATTATTCGAATCTGAAAGTAAAATGACCCTTATTTTGTTAAAAACAAAAAACAAAAATTGTAATTCGTTTTAGAAAAGTGTTCATACAAATAAAAAACAACTGTTAAAACGCGTAAACCAGCTATCGCTTTCTTCAAATTCCTACTCCATCTCTCGATTCTCCGAAATTGAGGGACATAAGCACAGGTTTTCAATCGTGTAAGCCCAGCATAAATAATATTAATTCCACCAATTTGTCGGTATTTCCAGTCGTATAAGTTTTTTTAATGTTAAAGTTTTATGATGGGGAAGAACTTAAGATAATTTCATTAACAAAGATTTTCTCTGTTTCGCTGCCAGGTATAAGGCACCCTGTTTCTTGTCCATTAAAATAGCTGTAGTTCAGTTCTTATTAAACATTCCTAAGATTAGGTGATAAAGGAGCTCTATAAAAAAATTTAGTTTTGATTAGAAAATGGCGAGAATTTAAGATATTTTATATAAAAAAAAAACAATATGAGTTATAATTTGTGTGTAAAAACAGAATCTCCTATAAAAGCTCCGCAGAATTACATATTCCATCTAGAAACCCAATATATGAATAAGCTTTTATTAACTAAAACTAATTATGTTGGGGGCGCGAAGTACAATCTAAACATCTAAGCCTTGATGTTTTTTTTTCAATAAGTAAAATTATATGTTGCTCTAAATTTTTTTTAACCTTTTAAAAACAGTTTAAAACTGCTAATTGTCGGAATTTAAACAAATCGATTAAAACATTTCTGAAATACAATTCGCGATTTCAAGAAGAAAAAAAAATAATTTTTAAATAAAAAAAGAAAATTTCTTCAAAAACGTTGGTACATAATAAGAACTTTCATTGGTTTCTCCATACGAAATTTTATACAAATCCTTGAAATCGTTTTTTAAAAGCCGAGCATTAAAAAAATGATCCATTTAAAGTAACATTAATATCATCTTTCCAAAAAAATAAAATAAAATAAAATAAAATAAAATAAAATAAAATAAAATAAAATAAAAGGGAAGTGTTAAACTATAGTAATATATTAAATTTTTTCATAAAAATTGCTTTATTCATTTTAAATTAACAAAAAGTCGGCTCTCACCTTGGACAAAATTTTTATTATTTAATATACTAGATATATAAAACAAGTAAAATGAAAATTTGTTTATAAGTATAATGTAGATTTATTGGGGTGTATTCATTGAGAATTACTAAAGTTGTGATTGCTAGATCCTTAGTTTAAGGCTTGTTGGTTAAATAAACACAGCTACTATTCATAGTCAGTTTTCCAGATGTGTTTGGTAGAACACCAGGTAAAGGCTGTGTTCTACTACAATTATCCTTCAAATAATGACGGGTCAAAGAAAATGCAAATTTTGTGCCGTACGCCTTGGCATAATGGTTAGTGCGCTGGACTGTCTTGCAGGGGTTCGATTCTCAGCCGCTATAAGAAAAAGTTTTGGTAATTTTACAATTTCGCAGTCCCCTCGTTTTTTGGCTCTAGGAAATCGAAAAATCATCCGTTTTCTTCGTTTTTACGGCTGATTTATGAAAAAAAAAACAAGAGAAATATCTCACCTGAAGATTTCATATAGTTTTATGACTTTAAATGTGATCATAAACGCACTTCTTCGAATATAATCGTTCATAACTTTTTTGCAAAGCATTAAACGAAGTTCATTTATTTTTTTTGTTAATCTACACAAAAAAAACGAACATTAAAAAAAAACGTTGAAAAATGGCGCCTGAAGCAACAGTTTTCTTGGGCAACAGTACATAACTGTTAGTTGTTTACTCCAATTAATGTAAAGTACAAAACTGTTACTACAAGCGCACAGTGTGTGATTTCACTAATCTAGCGGAATTAAATTAATGGCGCTTATATTTTTTTTTCGTAATTTTTTTTTGTAGGATTAAAAATAAATTACTGAAATTTAACTATAATTTTATTCATAAATTATCATTTTTTGTTTAACTGAGCTTTCAAAATACCCATTTTCAAAATTGAATAACATGCACAAAAAAAATAAACTTTTTGATATTTTTTGTGTAGTAGGTATTCATTATAAATAACTACAAATTGATTTAAAACATCAATTATTTTTATAGTTTGTCAATATAAAAAAAAACGGAGCTCTGAAAATACCTATTTTCTGCACTGATGGGAGGATGGGACCTTTGGAAACTTTAATATAACTATAAACATTAATAATAATAAAAGATCTAGGTACATTATTTAACACATAAAATGAATATTTTATTATAATTCGTGAAATTTTTACAAAATATGCGCATTTTTAATTTATTTTTTTCCCAACAATATAAAACATTGTTTTTTTTATAATTAACGCGTACATCATCATCGGCTCGACAACCGGGTTCCGGTCCTGGCCTCTTTCAACAAGTCTCTCCACCTATCCCGGTCTCTAGCCGATATTGCTTCAAGTAAAAGAAAAAAGATTGGGCCCATGTAAACGTATATGTTCTCGAGTTCAGAAGGATTAACCACAAATTGTGTTGCAGTTAAATTGAAGTTATGTAGTAGCTCACTATATGTATATGTATAGGGGGTGTAGTAGCAAGAAACCTTGGAAACCTTCAGTAGCTGCTCTGCCATTTTATGTCTATTTTTTTGCTTAAACTGCTAACAAAATTTTTTAGACTTCTAAGGCTGTGATCTTCTACCTCAACATTGTGTTTTTCTATTATATAGTTATAAATTACGTTATTTCACGATTTTTCACACTGTATACATATCATTAAAAATTAAATTAAAATGTATGAGTGCCGCAAATATTCAAAGCCAAATTTCACACAATTTTATAGATAGTGAATTAACAGTTATAAAAAAAATTACACATACAAATTACAGATACACGAGGATACATTTTTAAAACTCAACTTAAAAAAAGGTTAAAATTGATTCTTCTCAAATTGTGTTTTCAAAATGACTTGCTTACATTTTAACATTTTAAGTTATGCATTAATTCTTACCTTGCAAGATGCTCAGGACTCTAAAAAATAAATTTCCAAACTTTGATACTTATAACTTTTATCACTGAGAAACACGCGTAATTGCAAGATCAAAGAAATACTCAGTGATTTGTTGGAATATAAACAAAGGTTTCACTTCCAGCGAGATACCTCTTTGTTAATATATGGATAATTAAAAATTTGAACGCCATATTAAAAACCGGTTTTCTATGAATCGTATTGCTAACTTTAATTATATATTTGAAGCAAAACAAAATTAATTAAGTTCCGCTAGATTTGTCATTTCCCACACTGTGAGGTGCCTGCCTGGCGACTGAACATACCCTAAGCGGAGCAACGGAGTTGCGTGAGCGAGTGTGAGCCCCGAAAAGGGAGTTAAAATTAAAATCCTAAAAAACCGTTGAGAGGGTCACCCACAGTACTGTTAAGCTAAAAAATAAAATAAACATTTTTTTTTTAAATGTTCGTTCTTTTTGTGTAGATTAACAAAAAAAAAATAAATGAACTTCTGTAAGGACAATATGATCATAACTTCTTAACAATACCTTACAATATAATATACTATATACCTAGCTCTAAGTATACTATTTCAAACTTGTTATTAAATTATTCTAAAATAAAATATTGTTTGAGAAAGAATATAAAATAAATGTTTATATATAGATTGGTTTCTAAACCTCTTTTTCATTATTAAGAAGACGTTATACTTCGTTTATTTTTTTTGGATAATCCGCCGAAGATTTAAAAAAAAAATCATCGAAATCGGATGATTTTTCGATTTTCTAGAGCCAAAATAGAGGGGGGCGCGAAAGTATAAAATTACCACAGTTTTTTCAGTGGTGTACTACCTCTTGCGAGGAATTGACAAATCCTTCAAGAGTATCTCTTGTCATGAGAAGTGCTGCATATCTATTACCCGTCATGATAAATTTTGTGTGGTATTTTTTGATATTGCACATCAAAATTAAGTAAAACAAAATTATTAAATAAAAAAGCCAAACAAGAAGCTCAAGCAAATATTCTATAATAATTTCTAAATGAACAACAAAAGCAATGCTGTAATGCAAAGGACTCATAAGAGTCTCTGGAACTTTTTTTTATCAATCAAATTTGACATTTGAATTTGATAATAACTACTTAAACACAGCATATCCTATGTTTAAAGTTAGACCACAGGCCTAGCCCTAAACTTAGAATTAAATTTATTTATGAACTCTGGAATTGCTTAGTAACAACATAGCAAGAGCTTAGCAAACATCTATGAATATGCCCGATTTAGTTTTTGAAATTATCACAACATTTATTTTTATTTTTGAGCGACGCGTTTCGGATTTTATTTATTCATCTTCGGGCTTAACTTGATGACAAAAGGTGTTGTTTGCCAAACTTAACTTTGTATGTGGTTGTGGTATTGCTTTTTTGTTGATCGTGGTCTTGTTGAAGGTGTATTTATCTTATTTTAATTTGGTTGCCTGTTTTGGTACTTGATTGCAGTCTTGTAAAGTGTATTTGTTTTGATTGTTAATTGTTCATTGAGTATATTGTCTTGTTCAGTCTTGTCTGACAATGGCAAATTAACAATCAAAACAAATACATTTTAAAAATGATTCAGAGCCGGTTTTAAGTGTTCAAAATTTTGCGCCAATAAATTTTCGATTTTGATTTGAGCGTATTATGTACCTGCAAACTCAATTTTTGTATTTATATTTTTAAAAACCAATGAATTCAAATTCACACAGATTCCTGGGCTTGGCGTCCTTATATTATTCCTTCAAACCCATCTTTTCTTCCCATGCGTCAGGTTTCCATAAAAAGTTACATCCGAATATCTTTTCCTATACGAGCATTGCACCCACTTGTCATGTTACAAAGTGAAAGTCTGTTATTCTGGCTATATTCTGAGAATGTTCGTACATATGTACATACCAGTATATCGTGTTTAATATAACTTTAGACAGAAATTGGTATGCTAGCAAAGAATAATGGAATGAGTTTTCATGCAAATTATATTTACAAAAGTTTTTCTGAGCATTCGAAAGATATATTAGCTTGTCTCACAAGATTTGTGAATTTTTTCTCCAAGTTTAAGACAAGTTGATGAAACCAGTGACATTGATAAATAAAATGTGTTATTGGATAGTACCTACTTGCCATTATTATATTTCATACACTACCCTTGGATTTTTAAGATCAAAAAGTGTTTAAAAGGGAACAACTTGGGAACAATTCTTCGAGAAATGCCCATCAACAATTTTTAACTGTTTTGAACTATTTTAAAGGAATATCTTAAAAATGAAAGAAATCAAATCAAATATTTTTTGTCCAAATAGGTTAGCCTCTTCGCTTTGTTTACAAATTTTAATATACGACTGTATGTATTATTTTAGAGTACTTATTATTCTGGTAATTTTTGAAGAAATTTCTCAAGATAAATTACTTGGGGTTTCCGACTAACAAATATACATATTTATATATATGTATATCTTTTTTAAAGATGGCAGGCAAAATAAAAAATTTAAGAAAGCGATGGATATTAAAAGTTCTGATTTATTTCAGTGGTATATAGAATTTGTATTATAAAAACCATCATAAAACTTCTAATATTTAATGCAAATTTAATTCAATTTTGAACCAACCTTTGGTTTAAGGTAATGAGGTGAATATTTTTGAGCTTTGTTGAAAGGTACATATTAAGACTAAAAAGATGAAATTTTGTTAAAAATTATTTAAAAGATGGATTTTAATATGGATGGATGGATTTCAATTTGAACTAAATATACCTACCTTTTATAATAAATTCAGGACAAAATATTTTTGTGTAAAATTTAATGCAAAACGTTGAAAATTTCCATACTAAAAATGTGATTAAGTGCGCAATCAATGAGAATGTTAAATGGAAATCTTATTCGTTCTATTGTATCTACAACTACAAACATTATATCGCAAGTATAAAATGGAATCGCCATGGTCTGACTAACAAGTTTCTATTTTACATATCTACAGTTTGAGTTGAAGGTTTGTTTTACCTATCAAATAAATTCAACTATTTATATTCGACCATGTTGGAATTTTTCACATAGTTTATAGTCATTTGCTTTCGCATCAAAAAGGCAGCCGTTTTTAATTAAAGTAAAGACCACATAGTGCGAGCCTAAGGCAAAGTGGCAGGAGGTACCCATGTAGTTTAAAAGACTAAAATCAGTTAATAAAATAGTCAGTTTACTAGTCAATGTCCAGTTAGGAATAATATATTATATCGCAAAAACTTGATGAGAACTAACTTTGTTGATATATATTTGGAAGGTTGAAGATCGCAATCATTTGAAACAATATTCATCGATTTATTTTAACCAAATTAAATAAATAAAGTCTATACTTGAGGCCACTACACTGCACAACTCGGCCATGGAAAAGTATACTTAAAATATTGTTGGTATAAATGCCCTTCTCTCCTACATTTTTTTGGTATTGAAGTTTATGTAGCCCCATTAAACCTCAAAATAAATACAAACCATTTTTATGGAATGTATTCTACGAGTGCCTTAACAAATGTTGGGAATGAAAACATTGAAAAGTTGTCCCAAAAAAGTTACCGCGACAAACGTAAAATCCGAAATAAGAAATACCACAATGAAAAAATAAATAGGAACAGTATACAATTATACAAATATACAATGTACACAATTTAAGTTGAGTCCTCTTTTCAAAACAGACAACACCCGAAGGAAGATATGTTGAGAGCTTTGCTCAGATGCACCAACTTATCCAGCTTGTAGATGAGCCCACTGAACAAAAGATGTTGCTGGGTAAAACCCCACATTCTAGTCTTGTTTTTTACTTCCCACCTTGATAAGTATACCATTAAGGTATCCTCTCCAATCGGTACTTGCGACCATTGCCAATTTCTCGTGTCCCATCCATTTTGTTAAAGAGAAACGTCCCACTAAGGATTGACAGTACGAGAAGGCCAACTGGGGCGGCATTAATAAGTTTTTTCGCATCTTCAAATGGTCACTATGTTTCCTCGATAGTTACGTTGATGCCAGTGCCGATATTATTTTTATTCTTTACAGGGTTAAGAGTTAAGCGAGTAAAATCTAAATAATAGTCTTCGTTCGCTACAATCTGTAAAGAAACTATCCAGGTTGAAAGAAGCGAGTCCCCGCTCCACAGTGCGGTATTTTGATTAAAAACCTGGCCATAAATCAAAAAAAAAAAATTTTACCTCCCAGGATTAAGCTTGTGTCCGATAAAAGGTAGATAACCAGGCTACTCTTTAGTGAAGTCTATCTATAAATTGGTCACCCCCGTTCGCGACACCATCAGTTGCAACTAGTACTAGTTGAGTAAGCACGATTTTTTTTGCGGTTTTTAAAAAAAAAGTGTATTTTTTGCGCCTTTTTTTTTCAGTCTTAAAAGTGATTTTAGTGAAAAAATTTGATATGGATATCGTTAATCAAGGTATGTATAGTATTTTTAACAAAAATTTATTTGTATATCCATATTAACTTTTTCATATCCATGAGTTGAAGTAATCACTTAAAAAAATTGCACTTTTTTCGCTGTTTTTTTCAAACATTAGTGTTTTTGAAATAGCGCAACACGCCGCAACATAGTCTATCATACATTTTATTAAACTGCTGGATATGTAGAACAATCTTACATTTCAAGAGTTTGCACAAGTTTGCACCTAAGAAAAAACAGAGGCTTTGAAAAAAAACCCTTTAAAACGACCTTCAATAATAGATTTGTATATTATTCCAGATGACTCTAATTCCACCTTAGCTATGACCAGAAAACAGCTTCACGAGTTAGTAAAAGGAAGCTCACAAAGGTGTTTTGACGAAAAACTTGAAGATTTGAATAAAAAACTTATGGATATAACAAATTGTCCCCCAGAGAAAGAAGATGAACTTCTCAACATTATCAAGGCGTTCAAACCAAATTATAAACGAAGATGGCAACTCTGCCACAGAATAGAAAGCCGTTTCTTGGATAAGAATGAAGAGTGGCTTAGCGAAGAAATAATACTACCTATTGGCATACTTCCCGGAAGGTCTAAAGGTCGCCCAAGCAAAGAATTCGGGGAATCAAGTGACCGAACAAAACGTCGAAAAACAGTGGAACTTCGAAGGAATGTGTCTGTTGATGAACTGACATACGCAGCACAGATGAGTCAAAGAGCGACGGGAAATAATGATGTAGCCAAAGTGATTCAAACTGTGACAAAAACTCCAACCAGGGCTATGAAGTTCCGAAAAGCAGCTGCGATTGGCAGTAAAGCCCTGAAAACGAAGAAACACACACCTGAAAACGCCTTGAGGATATTCGTCGATGCCAATTTAACTGTAAGTCAATACGAAGTGATTCATCAAGCCAACAAAGATATATATCCGTGCTACACCTACTTTTATAAAGCTAAACAAGAATGTTATCCACCAAAAAGCGTCAGTGAGACAGTTGCCGAAGTGAAGCTCCAAGATTTAGTGGATCACACAATATCGCGATTATGTAAATATTTGGAACCAGAACTCTCACAGTGCTTGGATAACAGGGAAACCGATTTAGAGCTAATATATAAGTGGGGATGCGATGGATCTACTCAAAGCCAATACAAGCAGAAATTTGAAGATGACGACAACAGTGATGCAAATATATTTTTGAGTTCCCTTGTGCCTCTTCGTCTCAAGTCTGGGAGTGAAATTATATGGCAAAATATCCACTCTTCATCACCGAGGTGGTGCCGACCAATACGGATTCGTTATTTGAAAGAAAATAAGGACATAACCAATGAAGAAATCGAATACATTGAAAACCAGGCCCAAAATCTTCAAGCAACAAAAGTAAGCGACAACATAAGAATCAACCATGTACTGCTTCCAACAATGCCAATGGTCGATGGAAAGGTGTGTAATGCAGCTACGAATACTTCATCTACATTACGTTGTTACATATGCGGAAAAACTTCAAAAAGTTTCAACGACTTGTCTTCTACAGAACCAGAGAATCCAGAGACTTTCAGATTTGGGCTATCAATACTACACGCCAGGATTAGGTTTTTCGAATTTCTGGTGCATCTTTCGTACAAACTTAAAGCGGACGTGCATAAGGGACGCGTTACAGATAAAAGTGACCGGGAAAAAATTCAAGCGGCCAAGAGACAGATACAAAAAGAGTTCCACGACAAATTGGGCTTACTGGTGGACATTCCAAAAGCTGGGTTTGGCAACACCAATGACGGCAACACCTCTCGTAGATTTTTCAATAGCCAAGAAGAAGCAGCTTCCATTACAGGCGTGGATTTATCATTAATTAACAAATTCAAAACTATATTAGAAGTGATATCCTCTGGTTATGAGATAGATCTTAAAAAATTCGAAAAATTCACGATGGATACTGCTAAACATTATGTTAGCTTATATCCATGGCAGCCTATGTCTCCAACAGTGCATAAGATTTTAATTCATTCTGCTAGTGTCATATCCCATGCATTGTTGCCAATCGGTCAGTTGTCCGAAGAAGCCGCGGAAGCTAGAAATAAGCATTTCCGCCAATACAGAGAAAAATTTTCACGAAAATTCTCCAGGACGGCATGCAACGAGGATGTGATTAACCGGCTTCTATTGACGTCAGACCCTCATCTCAGTAGTTTAAGGACAAAAAGTAAGACCAAGAAACAGTCGTTTTCAAAGGAGGCTCTCGAATTTTTGACTGTTAATAACAATGATGATGATGACGATGATGATGATGATGATTATGATGATGATGATGATGGTAATAATGATGATGATGGTGATGATGATGTTTTTGAAGATGTTTATGATGATGAATAAATAATAAAATATAAACTAGAAAATTCAATTATTCCAGGTCTTTTTTTATTACCTACTTGCATATAAGACAAAAAAGATTAATCTTTTTATTGAGTAATTGACCTGTAATCATAAAATATGCAACTAAAACTAATCCCCTTCTCAAATTTTGGATTAAAAGGGTCGCAGGTATTTTAAATTGGCTACCTGCATTAAGAAAATTTCCACTCATAAAAAAATCGAAAAAAGAGGTTTTCTGGGAAAAAAGTATCTTTCAGTATTTTTCTAATTTTTTAGAAACTATAATATTTATTGGAATAAGGTTTTTAGTATTTGAATACAAATTTATTAGGCCATTGAAAATTAAAATAAAAAATGTCCTAAAAATTGCAAAACTTTATAAAAAATCAATTAAAAAACTATTTTTTTTTTTTTCTAAATTTCATCTTTAAAACTTAATTTCTCAAAAACTATTTAATGAAACAGCTTGCATCAAAAAACAAAATAAAGAATGAAATATAAGCTTTAAAAAAAGTTATAGCAGAGTATTTTACGTGCTTTCTTTGATTTTTAATAATTTTTTTTCTCTCGGCTAATCGCGAGGTAAGTGGGTAAGCACTTAAGTGGGTTTTACTGTACCCAAAAAATGAAAATTTATCCTTCCAAATAACTTTTTAGTCATTTGGTACCTATTTGATGTGAAAAATGTGCCCAAATATTTTTGGCCAGGTTTTTGATCAAAATACCGCACTGTGCGCTCTAACAAAGCCAACTCAACTGAGGAAAATCGGAAAACGTATAAACAAGTCACGCTGTTATAAATAGAACTAAATTTTTACATTAAAAACAAAAACTCTGCAATGTCACAAAGGCAGTAAATCTTTGTCAAAAACATAAGAAATTCAACTTTATCTTCATTGAGCGTTAGAAGATCATATACATACAAACAAGCTCTTCAGATAAAGCAAAAACAATCGCAGCTCATTTAGCTACTACCTCTACGTCGCCACTTTGCCAGACAGCAACAATGCCCATCCTGTACTTGAGAACATACGAGTAGATCATTCAATAGGACTGCACATGTGTAATTCCTTGCCGGTATAACCATTGCTTTAGCTTTTCCTTTACTTCTACTGTTCTGGAATCTACAAGAGCGAAAAATTTTAAAGAGCGGTAATAAGGCAATTATTCATCTGCTGATCTAATGACAAGTCTTTTCGAAAAGTGGAACGGATCTTTACTTTGTTTTGGAGAAAATTGTGGTACATAGACCTAACATATTTGATAGAGTTTGGCATCACGGTCACTTACCGAAAATGCGTGCTTTTGGTATCAATGCAACCCTCATTCTTGGATTAGAAATAACATTTGGGATCGTTAAATATTATGTTATATTAGCCGTGTTTTTTTCGCAAGTCCACATAGAATTGTAGAAAAAAACTACATCGGGAACTAGGAGCTTTTTTTCCAAATAGCTGGAAGCACTGTGTACGCTATGGCATTTGTCAGCTGTATTGAGACTAGCATCAACCAGCATCCAAAAACGTCACTTTTTATTTCTCTGAGCAAATTATCGATAACATATAGATAATATTATTTTGGCATCACCGTTTAAATCTCAAAAATTATCTGGTCTTAGCTAACTCTGTATAGACTTGAGTAGTTGTTGTATTTGCTTGTAAGGCGCTTAGTCCCGATGTCGTTTTTTTTTACAATTCTATATGAACTTGCGAAAAAAACACGCCTATTAGACTGTTTCAAGTCTAATCTTCACAAAATATATGGTGGTGCTCCCCCAGGACTCCGTTTTGTCTCCGACTCCCTTCCTCATTTTTATAAATAATTATCTCTTGTCTGAAACTTCTTATCCACTTCATTGTTTTGCCAACGACACCACCTTCAGCTTTTCATTATTTTTCTTTCGGAAGTTGAATTGCAAAGGTACCGTATGATAATCTAATTAAACTCCGACCTTAACCTATTCCGTTGTTCCCTAACGGCACTTTCATCGTAGAAACCGAAAAGCTGTCAGTACTCGGTATGTGTGTCAACAGCGATCTTCTTGGGATTGCCAACATTATCGAGGTCGCTAAAAACGCTGCTAAATGCTTAGGATTTCTATACACACAACTTCTGATCTGGCTACAGGTGTTACGCAGGCTTCTCTTCTTCAGATATGAAACAGAATCCCATCTCTGGAACACCGTCGGAATGATTCATGTCTTTCCATGTCTTATCGCTTTTTCAGAGGAAATGCTCCCTTGAAGTAGCCAGTTTTGCTAGGAATGGTCATCAATCCACCCTCGAACCTGATTTACGACGTACCGTTTAATACAGGGATTTCGTGTTTTTAGCTATAAAACAAACGGTACCTGTCATATAGCATTTATTATAAATCTTATTTATCCCAAAACGACTCTAACGATTCTTATGAAAAAAATTAGCTGTACTTTTATAGACATGGATTTCATTTTGGTCAAAACAAAAATTTAAGAAAATAAAATTTTTTGAAAAATTCTGTGCGACAGTTTTTGAGAAAAAAAAATATTTATAAAATTTAAAAACAAATCGTATGGCAGGTACCGTTATTTTTGGTCTTAAAAACAAAACAGAAAAAAACGTCGAACCGACAGACAGACAGACAGACAGAATTGCGAGACCCACTTTTTTGGTCTTCGATATCATCGTAATGTCAACTTTGATCAAAATCTCGAGTTGGATTTTTTTTACGAATGCATAACTTGCCTTATAGTACATATAAGTCGCAAGTAAAAATGGATTAAGGTTACATGTCATGGAACCATTTTTGCACAAGAACTTCTTTGAATTAAAAAAGTTTTAGTTTTAGAAATTATTTCCTCAAATGTAAATTATTGAATATGTACTTGAAATTGACATCCCAATTTTTTTTTTTTTGGAAAAATTGAAAAAGAATTCTTATATAAAAAATTAATTTAATAATAAAACGATTTTTTAAATTTATTTGCATATTAATTTATACTTTTCTACAAATTAAACGGCAATTTTATGCATTTGAACACTTTACCTAATTAAATCCATGCTTTTATGAATAGAAGCAATTCTTATAATCCAAAGTTCTTTTACAACAACTGTAGTCGTGCATTTTATTTAATATTGTCTTCCTTAAAATTATCGTGGTTGGAAGCCAATTTACAAAACAACTTGTGGATTCGACACCGTTTAGTAAAAAACTTTATAAAAGTGAAATAGTAGTTTTGTGAACAAAATTCAAGAGCTATAGGGGCAATACCTAAAATCATGAACTATTTGACACATATGTATTTCCAAAAGAACCTACGGCGGCGTGCATTAAGTTAATTTTAATTACCTTGGGTACTTTCAAACTTTATATTATGTTTAGCACTAATTAGACGAAGATTAAGCCTTAACAAAGACACAAATGCCACGACTATACCTGAGTTTAAATCTAAAGGAATCCAAACTCTTGGTAGTTTTTGGATTTTTTGAAAGGACTAATCTACTTGCCAATCAATATGGGCTACAATACAAGCACAACCCGCTAATTATCACATTCTGTATAGCTGTCATCTTCATTACCTTGATAATTTGACACTTATCCGTGATACTTTTAAAAGAGATTAATGTCATTTTGATTCAATAATAAAATCTAACTGGCACGTAATGTGTTCTTCAGAGATGTTATTGTAAGCGGGTTTCACTGTAAATGTGTTTGTACAAACGTTCTCGCTTTGATTTTCCTTAGAAATTCTTGAATTTTAACTAATTTAAATTCTTGTCCGCCCAAACTGTGTACAGACTGTCGTCTTATTCAGTTTGGTCTTATGTCAACAGATTGCGGAGCATTTTGGCATTGGTTTGTTTTACCCATTTTCCTTTCTTTTATTAAATGTGAAAGGGAGAAATGTTTACAAAGTAGAAATCATTTCGATTTTCCTAACAAATGTAGTAGAAAATAACAATATACTGTTTCAATATAACTGTGTATTTATACAAATTTTGCTTGACCAAAGGATACAATTTTGATGTAAAATAATAAAATGAAATTAAGAACATGGGGATAAAACATAGAACAGAAATTAAAGAGAACCAATATAAGATGGGGTATACAACGGGCCTAAGACAAACAAAAAATGTAGATTAAGTAGCTGGGGTGGTTTCTATGCAAATACTTTTAGATCTTTATTGATTGCTCAAAAATATCTTGTTCGAATTATTTGCAACAAAAATGAGACATCTTTATATTTTTAAAGTTCTTAAAGAATTTTTCAAGCAAAGCGGTAATATTCGCAGTTATATAATTTAAGAATAAACTACATACACCTTGCAAATGAACCCACTGTCTACAAAACTCATTTCTCTAACTTTTATACTGCCGCAGCACCAAAGTCATTTAATAAACTACCTCTGTCTATCAGAACAACTCAAAACTTAAACTCTTTCTTAAAAAAAAGTAAAAGACTGGCTTTTAACAATTGACATAAATTCTATTGAAAACTTTTGTTGAAATTTGTACCATAATTTTCAAATCATAAAAATGTATCATTTGCCGTTATTTTTTCTGAATTTTTTGATGAATTTGTATTTCTTTTTATAATCTCTGAAATATTTATTAATCTGCTTAGCTTTTTGAATCATTGTTTATTATTATATTGCTGATTGTCACCCCACAACAGTTTCTAATTATTGTAAAATTAATTCACAAACGCATCATTCAACACTAACTTACACGTTAAAGAATGATAACTGTTATTTATTTCTCATTGCGATTATACTAGTTTTAAGTAGGAAATGAAAAAAGAATGAATAAAAATTTATTTAATTCTAATTCTAATTTTCTAATTCTAAAAAAGTTTTGTTAAAGCTGATTCACATTGCAAGACCGATGACTTCTGGAATCAGTTTAATTGTAGGGACTTATTACATGAATGAAGAATAATATGAGAGTGCTCGTCTGCGGGGCTTGATCAAGCAATCGAGGGCTGATCCTGGTTCGGCTAGTCCACACTCCACAACGTGTCGGCCATAGAACTGACACTTGTATGGTTGAAATTTCCTCGAACAAGATGGAGCAGAGAGCCTTCGGTTTAGTAAGAATGTGTCGTATGGATATCGAAGAGAAAGTGTAAAACGGGAAACCCAGTTCTAGTAGTTAAACATTAAAAAATGGTCAGTTATTTTAAAAGTTGTTTAATTTTGGACCATCTAAGGATAGTGGAGAGTCAGGCAGTCAGGGTGGCTCAAAAAAAAAAAAAAAAAAAAAAAAAAAAAAACAAAAAAAAAACACCAAACAACAACAGTTAATTCAAGAAAAAAATACGCTTGTTGTGACATACAGACATATAGGGAAACGGAATTGAGATACCTTCTCTTTCCATGTTCTCTGTAATTGTTATCTTAGCTTTGATTAAAATTTGAATTCGGTTACCTATAAGGCCTAGCACGTAGATCGCGCTAAATTTTATCTTCCGCATATTTATCCAAACATCAGCTAAAATCCAAACTAAATTTTGACATAAGAACCTCGTGGAGAATATGTCACAGAAAACAGCTGTTCCAAAGATTTAAAACAATTTCTTTTAAAGTATAATTTTTTAAGAATTTCGAATGAATGAGAATTATGAATTATGATAATTTTTGCTGTGGAAAATCTTGTAAAATTTCCATCACCAAATATTCTTTTAAATATTCTTATTTTAAATTGAAATTTAGCTCGAGAATAAATATGCCAGACAATTATTTCGTGCGTTAAATTTTGACAGATAATTTACAGTTCGAAGAGAAATTTTGATTTTTAAGCTAGAGCAGCGTACCTCTCAGCTAAAATGCTTGACATAATTTTAGGTGGGCTAAATTTTGGAGAGAATTTTGTATGGGAGATAAAATTTAGCGCGATCTGCGTACTAGGCTGAATGGATGAAACGTATTATTAAGATCACAAAAGCCTTCGAATTGAATTTTATTTCAGTTTGATTCAATTTAGTCTCTAACCCCTATTTATCATTTTTATCGTTCATATCTCCAGACCCAAGATATAGAACACAATTTTTAAAACAAACAATAGATAGCAAAATTTCAATCCTTTCCAATTTTAATCACACTTGCTCTGTTTTAATTGTTTTGAGGTTAGTCAAAATCGTTTTATTGTGGTGCGCTTGGTATAAAAAAAAATTAATTTTTTGTAATTGAAAAACTATTTTCATTTAAAGAAAATCAGCCGATCCGTTTAGGCTGTAGTCGAACAGACAGACAGACAGACATAATTGCGAGACCCACTTTTTTCGTCTTAGCTATCATCGTAATGACAACTTTGAACAAAATCTCTACTTGGATTTGTTTGCGAAGGCATAACTTGCCTTATAGTACCTATAAATCGCAAGTAAAAATATACTTACCAAATGGGTCAGGCATGTCGTCCTATAGTACAGACTTTTTGAAAAAAAAAATTCAAAAAAAGAGGCTGGGTGCGACCCACACTGATAACTTCCTATTGTGGTAAGAAAACCTTGAGTAGAATTTTACATCTTTTTCATGGACAAAAAGATAAAAACATATTGTGACGTTTTCTTCAATTTTACCATAGCTATTAATGGAATTTGAATATGTGGGACTTGGGTACAACTGAACAACATTAATTATATACGTGTGTACAGTACATACATTCTTCTAAAAACTAAGTTGATAATAAAATTATGTATTACATATATTATAGAAATTACTTTATTATTTCGGTTCCAAGCATTTTAATTGAAAAAAATTTAAAAACGAAATATTCAAATATAAAAGATATGGTTTGATTATTGATGGAAGGGTACTTACAAAATATATCCGCTCTAAAACTAGATATATGTCAAATATAAACCATTTGTTGAAATTGTATTATGTATTAAATTAAATAATGGCAAAGTCAATATCATTGCTCGTTCTCAAGATATTCTAGTAGTAGATTTTTAGTAGATTTTTTTTTATATTTTTGTTAAAACTGTCAATTCCATACTTGTCAAAATTTAACCATATGTTAATAATTGTATTATGTCGATACCTTCCCGTAAGAATGTACTTACTAAGCGACGCTTTTTTCGAAAATGACATTTTGATGAGGAAATATACTATATGTTAAGGGCCACGTTTTGACCTGGGTTTCGCCAACCTATTATGCATGAAAAGGAAACTAGAGTACAAATAAAAATATTTATCAACTGCCATGTTTTCTCATTAAAATAATGTTGCCCCCTGAAATTTGTATTATCCGTCAAAAAAATTATGCTAAGCGACATAATTTGTCGTGAGCAACAAAAAATTTTGTTAGATGTCACTTAGTTTAACCAAAATTGTCTCTTAGCACACTATGATTCAACTAGAACTTTCTTCGTTTTTTTCATTTCCTGAACAATTTTAGAAATGTCGCTTAGTATACATTCTTACGGGAAGGTATCGATGTATAAAACAACATACTTTAGAAGGCACTATCGGTGTTCATTCGCAAGAAATTCGACTTGAAATTCAATTTTAACTAGTTTTCACTAAAATTTTTAATAGTTTTTTTATTTAAAAAAAAAACTATTAATTCAATATTTGTCAACATTTTACCAATTGTAAAAAATTATACTATGTATAAAATAAACTAAATTAGAAGTCAATATCACTACTAGTTCTCGAGAAATTTGAGTCGAAAAACAATTTTTACCAATTTTCAATAGAATTTTATATAGTTTTTTATTTTTTGTAAAAAAACTGTAAACTGATTTTTTTTGAAATTTTCACCAATTGTCAAACACATTATTTTTCGTAAAATAAAATTATTTTGAGTTTCAAATTGTTTTCCGTTCTTAGAATATCTGGGTTATGAAATTATTTTTTTCAGTTTTTTTTATTTAAAAAAATAACGTTATGTTCATTTTTTCCCAAATTCATACCAAATCTGTATGACCTTATAGTGAGTACATTAAATTTTATTTGAAATCAATAGCATTCTTTTTTCGTGAGATATTTGAAACTAACCAAAATTTTGACTTTTTTTTTAAACCTTTATAGTGAAAAAACTACTCACTGAATTTTAATAAAAGCCCTTTCAGCCTCTTTCGAAGTTATTATCTATTAAACAAAATTCATTTGAAGTCGATATCTTCACTCGTTCTTGAGATATCGATGTCGAAAAATGGTACGAGATCGTACGGACGTACGAACGTACGAACGTACGAACGTACGAACGTACGAACGTACGTACACACACACACACAGACATCTCTCTAAAAATGATTGATATAGCCTCTAGGGACCTTGAAACGTCGAGAAATGTCAAAAATTCCAATTTGACAAATCGGACCGATTACAATAACTCCCTATGGGAAGTTAAAAATTCTTTTTTTTAAATTAAAAGTAATATTATTATAAATTATAAAAATTTGTATCGAAATTTTCAAACGAGAAAATGGCAAATCAAAAAATACATGTGCCAAGTGGTGTTATTTTTTTAGAAATTTTCCTTAACCGAAATGTATCCCATAACAACAATGATGAACAGAATTTTGTTTGGTAAAGGTACCGTTAAATTGAAGAATTTCAAATTCTCTTTGAGTAAATAAGCTAGGAACTACTTATATTAAAAAAAATTTCAAGAAATTTAGGCTATTAGCTGAAAAAGATACAGTTAGGTATATAAAAAAGAATAAGTTTAAGAAAACGTATATTTTTTTTTTTAAGTATTTATAAAATGCAAGGGATAGCAATAATTTTAGTATGTACTCTTTAAATAAAAGTTGGAAGGACTTAATTATTTCTAAATTTCATATTCGAAGAAAATAACGAGTGTCTTAGATAGTTGCAAAAAAATCAAGCCAAGGTTTTGAATTTATAGCATTGTTTCAACCAAAATGTGTTAAAATTTTCTAAAGATCGTCTGAAGATATCCTTAATGTGATACACAATGCCTAGTGACACATAAACATTATACGTAAGCATACAGAACAAGACCCGTAAGCTGGGGAAATGAGAAGTCTATGTTGAACATTTCACCAGTACCAGTATATACAAAAATTGTGAATGCCAACATGAGTCAAAGCTTATAAAGCAGTTACCGGAAAACCACATCTTATATTGCATAGCATAGCAACAGGATGTGGTTTATTACCAAATATACCTGGAGTTACCGTCATTGACATTATTCCTAGATCCTTTTTGTTGTTCTATTGTATTTGGAGAATATTTTTATTCAGGCGGATTGTGCTCAGATTATAGAGATTCAAATCTATTCGATAATTGCCTTCAGGACATGGTTTCAGCCTACTTTCCTATAATAATAGGCTTTTGGTGGAAATGATTTAATCGAAGTCAATCGATTAATTGATGTGACAGGCAATAGCCAGATGCAATATTAAGGTAAAATGTCACTTGGATGCGGTTGGGTCGAAGGGAAAATGGAGCCAAAGCAAGCTCAAGAGGATGTAACAAGAGGCTTTTCTTTTCATACCAAATACACTCACATACAAATACATTCTAAAAGATATAAGGGGCCCTTAAACCAAGTAAGATGGGCTCGGAGAGAAAAATCTTTTCGATTCCGAATAAGAAGGTTAATAATGAAATGTCAAGTGCAATTTATCATGGACTTTCTATCAGACGGGTGGAAGTACCTAACCATAAAATAGTATAGAAAGATCAGTTATTATACCTCAAAATGGTTTCCTTACCCTTACTTTAGAGAATACCTTGAGGGTTAAATAATTTACTCTACCTACCTACTACGGTTTTGTTGAACTCCTATGTATTAAATTCAAATAAATACATGCTAACGGTAAGCAATAGAAGTATTGGTATTGGAATTTCGCCCACTTGAAACGATGGTTTTTTGGTGTTATAGGTGAGGTCCAGTTTTAGGTATATACTAGTATACTTCTTATTCTGAAATCTCGAATTTTTGCAGAATAATAAACTTGAGATAAATATCCTTGAAGATTTCCAACGTAGGCGTAGGTTGGAGGACTTAAAATTCTCCTAATGTGCTGTTGCTGATGTTATGTGGGGGTGGCTGCCTTGCTGCCGCTGGATGTGACGAGACTACCTTTGATGGCCTCTTATTCTCTACTGTTCCTGGTGGAAATGATAAATCGTTGATAGATTAAATTTTGTTTGCTTAACTTAATTGCGTCAGACGCAAGGTGGGATGACTTTGAGGCCTTAAGGGCCCGACAGCATCAGAGACACAACTCTAACTGATGATAGTGGAGTACAAAGAGTACCCTGTTCTTGGATGCAGAAAGGACGAATTTGAGCACGTACTACTGGAAAATGGATTTAATTAGTAATTCTGTTGTTTAGGTATGTGTGTTCATGTCTGTGTACAAGAAAGTATTTGATTTATAATCAGGCCTACAGGTAGATTAGTTTCTAATAAATTATTCTATTGCTGTTTCATAGAGATGTGTCATTTATGGAATTCAATTATCCCAAAGTAGGTATCCATAAATTTATTTAGGCCTTAATATTTCTATAAATATTAAATGTATTTAAATCATTTTTGAAGAAGTGACATGGAAGATATTCAAGATTGTGGCATTTGGTAATTGATCAAATTTTAACAAGCTTTCAAGTGTTTGTCTTCGTTTGGGGAACTACTCGTATGTTTTCAGGCAAAATTAAAATAAGAGACAAGGACCTTAAGAACTATGCTGATATTAATGATTTCAGTAGAATTGAATGACCATATTTAAAACAGCATTTAAAGGACTCCATCCATCGATTATAAAAATCTTTGTCTTCTTCATTCCACACCAATCCAATCAATTGTCTAACTAACTTTTTCCATTTTTACTAGTAACTAACGACCAATTGGGATTCAGAAGAAATAGGTAGACCAAAATTCACTAACTGAATATGTTTGTTTTATGTAAAATACCAAAATCATCAAAAATAGAATACACTTGTTCTTATGTTCTAGCAATTTGGAATTATAAATACATATGTATTGTAGTTATAGAAACAAACAAATAATAAAAAAAATGCTTCAAAGCAAAATAGTGTGAGCTCAAGAAATAGAATTCCATCTAATTTCTTTCTTACATAGATATCCATTATATAAAAACATAAAAAAAAAGTTGTTTAAATTTAAAAATTCGATATTAGCGTACAAAGGCTTACGAATTCGGTATCTGAAGGCCCCACCATTATATAAATAGGTATAAGTTAAAAATGCCTGTATATCTATATATAGTCACAAACGAAGTTTCTAGCATTCGTTTTTAACAGGGCGATTTCAAAGCCCCGAAAAATGATGTGAACATTGGAGATAGACCCATACTTAGAACGATTTTGTTCTTAGAATATACCCACCCTCTATATAAAAACATAAATGAAATCATTGCTTTTATCGATTCTTTTGCAAGAATAAAGTTTGAAGCAAATTAATTAAACCAGAAAAGAAGCCACGCAAATAATATAAATTAATATAAAATATACATAAGTAGTCGTATAGGTGTGTTATGGACCAAGTGATAAATTGGGGCATTTTTTATAATGCGCGGGCATTATAAATAATGACAAGCTACTTAAACTTCCTTATTTATCACATAACCTAGACATTATGAATATTATCATGTGGTTTTCGGGCAATCTAATAATACCCAGTGTATTTTACTTTTGAAATAAAAATAAAATCTGGTTATTACTCTGCCCCATACGTGATAAAAACATTATAACTAACGCTCGGACGATTTGATTATTTCAATAATTGTTATCAAACTGCCCTCTCATATTGGGAGTTTTTCAAAATGCGCGGGCATTTTTTACAATGCCCTAGTAATCACTTGGTGCATAACATATCAAAAGTGCTCCAAATACAAGTTTCTTTTTAAAATTCCAATAAAATGAACAAAATTAAATTTAGTCCATGTATTATGGTTTTATTAAAAAGCGCCTTAAATTGCTGAGTCAATTGGAATAAGCGAATAATCCGATATCTTTGTGCAGAATTCTCCCCAGGCTAGTGTGTGAAATGGGTTTTGACATAGCAGCGATGTGCATCGATATGCGCACCATACGACGACGTGGAACATGAGTGTTGTCCACTAGCATATCAGTCTCACAAGCTTCTTGCACAAACTTGCATACAGCAGGCGCGATGATGGGTGCTTCATTTCGGCTAAAATCCCTTTGGGCTACACAGCACTCACTTTACAAACAAGTTTTTAATATTTCCCAACGTTGTTCAAACGTAAAGCGACTCATTTCGTTCCGCGGAGATATGATACTGACTTTCTATCAAGATTTCAAGCGGGAAACAGCTTTCAGTGTCAAAACAACCTAAAACCACTAGATGGCCCCCTGTAGTGTACATATGTGTATAATATGCGTTAAATTCATTGACTTGACGAATCATCAATCAAAAAATGTGTTTCACGTTAATTAATGAAATAATATTTTTTTTATTTAATATAGAGCTCCTTTTATGTGTGAATAGATAAATATATTAAACCAACGAAATCTATCAGAACCTGAATTTTAATTAAAAATTAATTTGCTCAACGAAGTTTTTCATCAGCACAAACTTATCTATTTCCCATCTCTTAAGGATCAAAAAGGTATAATTTTCATATTTGTGCGCAAAAATAAAAAAATAAATAATCAAACAAAATTTAAATTGTATATAGGAGTTTTATTGATAAACAGTTTTTTTACACGCCAAATTTCTTTAAGATTTCCCCAAAATTTTTCCAATGATACAAATATGTACATGTATTGACTTTTCAAAAATAAATTTTTAATTATAAAATATTTTTTTTTTCAAAATTATTAAAAAAATATTATTTCATAATCAAAGGAGATTTTGTATGAAAATTTCTATTATATCGGTGGAGCCGTTACTGAGCTAGTCAAAATTTTTGTATCAATATTGTATTTGACCAAAATGTGGACTATGAATATAATAGTATACCCAATTTTTACTTGCAAGTTGTAAAAAATAGGATTTTTATGGCAAGTTATGCATTCGTAAAAACAATCGAACTCGAGATTTTGGTCAGAACTTCACATTACGATGATATGGAAGACGAAAAATGTGGGTCTTGAAATTGTGTCTGTTGGTTTGTCTGTTCAACTACAGTCTAAATGGCTTCGCCGATTTTCTTTAAGCTTGGTCGATAGCATTTTTAAATTCCGCACGTTATATATAACGGTACTCACCATACAAAAAAAATTTTGACCAATTCGTTTTGCTAAGGCTTCTTAAAAGTTGAAATAATATTGTGAATTAAAATTTTTAAAAACATTTTTTAGATTTAAAAAATAAATCAAAACTTCTTGGTAAAAACTGTATATTTCGAGAACCCCTTGATAATTAACTATCTACAAGATTTATGAAGAAAGAATGAATTTTCTCTGAAAATAACGGTACCCACCATATAAATGTTAAAAAATGGTTTTCGAAAATTGTATTTTTCTGGAGAGCGGAATCTAATCTTTATAAAAATTTGTTTATTTTACTCTTTTTTACGATTGAGATATATGTACATATGTACCTAATTTGATTAGGAAAAATTTGAAGCAAAGACTGTAATAGCTGTGGGTACCTACCAAAGAACCATTTTAACTTTCTCATTGTGGACATAACGAATTTTAGTGAATTTTTGTATGTAAAAATTAGAAAATTATTGCGTTACAAAACTTAATAAAACAGTTTTGTTTTTGAAAATTTAATAAACCAAAAGCGTGTTAATATTTGAAAGTAACATTTTTTTCTGAAATATGTTTTAAAGATTTTATTTATATAAAAACTTATTTTTTTTTAAGAAACCATACAACGATTTATAATTGTTGTTCTGGCATAAGTTCATAGGGGTATATGCTTAAGAAATCAAATTTCATTCTGTATTTACTTAGTTTAGCCTTTAAAAATGTATTTTATGCATTTGAACATTTTTCTATAATTAATGTTTTTATAGTATAGAATTTTTAAATCCCAAAGTACTTGTTTATTTGTATGAGCAAGTACGTGCGATCCGGTGTGAATTATATTATTTATCAATATCGTTTTAACGTTTTTGAGACGAATATCTGTGGTGTTTGGTACAAACATAAAATAATTTACGTTTTCACTAGGGCTGAATTTCTTCAAATTTGGAAAACTTTTGAAAATATTTTTTAAAAAATTATGTTCCAAATTTTAGGAAAATCGGCTAACGCGTTTAGGTTCGAGCTCTATACAAAGTGAATGTAAGGATGCAAATTATTTTATGGAGATATCATGTTTCTACCAAATACCACAGATATATATTTTTCCTAACGGCTTATGGTGGCTACTACTAAAACATACCTGCATAAGTAAAAAAAAACTTTTGCATAATATTTTAGGAGCTGCTGTTCGTTTTTAATATTTTTTTTGCCATTTTAAGCTTCCTAATCGGGGATAATAGACCCGCTCATTCACATAAGCATTATGTCAGATTTTATGATAACCACCCTGTATAGGTAATATCATTATCCAGTTTTTTTTTTTGTTTAACTTGGAATGTTAATTTTAAGCGAAATGAATCAGCTCTGCATGTAATAGTTTTCCAATTCATAAAATTGAAAAGGAGCATGAGCTACATCATGTATTATATTATTTTTTAAAATTGTCTATGAGTGTCTATTGTGTTTATAAAAAAACTTTCCATATTTCCCAATTGAAAGGAATTTGTTTGGGTCTCCACAATCTAAGCCTGAATACCTATTTATTATCTGGCCATGTTATTTAGGTGACCGTTACACAATTAGACGCCATAGTTATTTCACGAAAAAACAAACAAAAAAAAAATACATATAAATCGTCCTTAATCCTTTGCTCATCCAAAACAAAAGCAAAATAAAAACAGATTTCTATTGTTTCACAACGATTTCCATTTTACGATTATGCTTCTTTACAGTTGCGCAAATGAAACGATGCCCAAGAGTCTTATTAGACCAGCGACATTGGCATAATGTTTTATACCCTTCCCTTTGGGCTACTTCTAATGTTCGCCCTTGCGTGAATATGTAAGCCCTTACCACGCGTCATAATCGAAAATCCATTGAATCCTTTCTCCATTCCGATTAGGTTTACTTCAGAAGGAAAACAAAACTGAACGACATGGTATCTTCATCCCACATGCATGTATCAATTTATAACTTAATACCAATAAATTAGAATCTTTTTTTTTATTTTGAAATAAATTTTTATTACAACAATTTGTCGACAGCATGAATGACCAACGGACGATTTACTTTATTTTGTTTTTAACTCCTTCTATAGACGGGTAGATTTCGGCCGGAAAGGATTCACTTTTGATATGTCGTGTGGTCCGTTGTATGTTGTTTGGCATATTATGAGAAAAAACCACAAAATATATCGATCAATAAAACAAGGAATTAACCAAAATAAAATATTTGAAATTCCCCTAAATTTTACGACTTACCTATGCGCGAATATTGTTCCTAAAACATCCTTGCTAGATGATAATAATTCATCAGTAAATAATAAACATAGGCACTTTTATTGTCTTATAAAACATTTTGCAAGAATGTTGTTGTTGGGTTAAGTAAAGCAGACACAAAATGGGAGAAAACACTCAAGAATTCTTATGGAGTTTTTATAACGGTGAGTTTACCTACTCATCGAAACAGAAGGGTGGAATGTCTGGTGGAGCTCTGGTTATTTTTTTTCCTTTGAAGAGGCGGAATAACAACAAAAAACATTTTGAAGTAGCAGATAAAGGAATTTAAAACCTTGGGAGTAAGAAAAATGTTCCGGTACGGTTACTAATCCTATAACAGTGCCGAGGGTGTATGGTAAGGACTGTGCAAGGCCAAGGCCCTTATTCCTAAGGTAAATATCAAAATATGATGCATTTTTCGTGGGCTCAATAGGTGCTTGTTTTGTAAATTAGGTCATTGTTTAATCTAGTTTATGAAATAAAAATTCATTTATTTTGAGTTTTAAGAAAAGCTGTTCTTGAACTTACACGTAATAAGTTAGTTAGAAGGTGGCCTTCTTAGTGCAAGAAGTTGCCTATTCTTATCGCGTCTGGCAGCAGAAGGCTGTCTGTAAAACGTCTTGGACCTCGATATTTTTAATCAGGGGGCTTTACTCTACATTTTGGTAAAGTTGTTATCACAATTATTTGGACTTGGAAAGAACTGCATACTTGATGCACTATAATGCACTATTGCGCCCACTAGAGTATGCAAGGCTTTCACATTTGTAAATAACTATAAAAGGCCTATCTAATTACGCTATAATTATTTTTTGTTATCAATCACACCCAAAAATTACTGTGGACTCTTAGTCTATATTTATTTATTTATTTATTTATTCAATCACCGATAGTGATTTTTTAGCTAAAATTATGCTAAAATTATGTACATGTTATGAATTATTAATTGATAGATATGTTAAGTTGACATCTTGATAAATAAAACATAGAGATCATTGTAATACATATTAAACAATTTACAAAAATGAAAAATAGGTTCACTCTGTCCATAATTTTAGAATGACGAGTTCAATAAATGAAATGTATCGTTCTCAAAGGTCGACTTGGGGCGTAAATATTAATTAAGGAGAGAAACTCACTATCAATATCATTTGAAAGAATATCGCGAACAAAAAAGACACTATACATTCAACGTCTTGATTCAAGAGTTTGAAGTCCTAACAATAAACATCTACCTACTATTTATTAAGATTTACATTATCAATTGTTGGGAAATTCCTTAAAGCAAATCGTAAACATTTTTTTTTTGAATATTCTCAATTCTTTTTTAGTATCAGGATTCCAAATGATAGAATAATATTCCAATAAAGGTCGAACAATAGAACAAGTAAAATCCTGATGTGTAATGTCGGATAAAAAGAGATAAAGCAAATGCCATAGGCCGTCAGATTTAATCGGTGAATAAATATTTTATAGTAGAATCGGAATGAAGTGTGAAGCCCCAATAAACTTGACCATATTCTAAATAATAACACAAAATGACATATTTATTTGTAAACAGTGATAGTCTTAAGAAACTCTTTTTTGGGAAACTAACAAACAATTTCCCATTGGCTTTTGTTTTCAGTTCCTGAAACGCCCGAAGAGCAAAACGGTAAAACGGAAAGAAATTATGCTGCTACCTTAGAACACACTGCATGTTGTGAGAAAGTGACAAATCTTTCAAGACATTCTATTAATTTGGAAAACGCTTCTGAAAGTTCTCTCCATTTCTGCTTACTAAACGCACACAGTACACAGAAATGGTTGGGAGGGACTTGTAAGTCACTAAGTCCAACTTTTGTTTAACCAGTACAACAGTTTGAATTGGAATGATACGAGTATCTACGTTTTTTAAAATTTTCTAAATTTTTATGTTTTAAAACTATCAAAAATACTCGGTCAAAATCCTAAGTAATGAAATAAAATTGATGAAGTGTTTGAAACTCAATAATTTTAAACAAGAAAACCGCAGTAATTAGCTAGAAAAGTTAAAGAAAAATAAAAAAAAGTTTTAATCGAGCAAAATTTTTGTATTCCCTATGCACTATGTAAATCCGCTACTGGGAAGTGCTGAAATAAAAAAATTTCCTTACTGAATAACACAAGTACAAGAACAAACAAAAAAAGGTGCAATCTTGCAATCCAAAGGCACTTTCGGGATGAATAGCAAGAGCAACATATTAACAACGTTGACCAACTGCTTCTGATTAACAGCTGCTTTGTCAGAGAATCATTTCAATGAACATCCCTGTTCAAGAGATATTTAGTTTGCAGCTGGGAAATAGGGTGTAGGCAAAAAATAATAACGATAGATAAATAATTAAAATAAAACGTCAAGAACCAAAACGATTTTTATTCTTTAAGAAAGCCCTTTTGGATCCTTTTTGTGTATTCAGCACTCGAAGTGGAGGTTTGTTTCGTTTGCCCTCTTTCTGTTTTCTAGTTGTTTATGTCTGTGTCTGCTACAAAGTCAACTATCTCGACTCGACCGTTAGTAGAGCTTATTTGCTGTCAATAACGCGACAAGCAAAGCACAAAAGAAAGTAGAAACAAAAATGTAATCCTTGAATAGAGAACATGGGCTATGGATAAAATGCTCAATTATTCAGGACGCCATTTTTTATGGGATTTCTCAATGCCAGATAAAATTATGGATTGATTAATAAATTTTAGTCTTTTCAGAGCACATGCAACAATAAAGTGTTAACATCGCAACACTGATATTCTTTAAAAACAAGATATCTAATAATTTTCTGGTTACATAGACCATATTAATATTTTTGACTGTCGAAATTCGAATTGATTTCTTCACTATATCTTTTTCTCAATTAATTTTATTTACCTATGTTTATAAGTCGTTTTTTATTGGTAAATGTATAGGCAGCGCAGTAAACTTTTACACAGTAAACAATAACAAAGGAATAGTGCATATAAATTAGCCAGTAATAAGAGTGCATATAATAGTGCTGATAAAGTTTTGGAGCGTCTGGATTAAATGACACTCAAAATGGTTGCAGATTTTTTTTTTTTGCGTGAGGTTGGCAGGTTTTGATTATTCGAGAATGTGTTCGTTGATATTTGTCCGTTTTATGGTTGGCTTTCATTAGACCCAAAATTATGTGGTTTGAAATGTTAATGTACGATTAGACGGTAAATGTTAATAGAGCCAATGATCAAAATGTTGTCTCTTAATGCTTTTACATGTTCCCTATCTGTCACGTGAGAGTATGAAATTCATCGAAGGATGGCTGCGATGCCAGTAGACTAAAAAGCATATGAATAGTTAGGGAATTACATTATATTTTTCGTCCTTGAAAAAACAATTAGAGGGCTTTGCGGTGACAGTAGCTACCAAATCCATAAGATCCACGATTTCGATGTGTTATTTCCAATAACTGAGAAGATAAAAAGATTTCCATTGAAATAACCAAAAAGTCAGACCTATTCCTGGCGAAAACACTAATGCCGGATTTGGACGACTTACAAGTTTTTTTTGCATTTTTTTAAGACTTGTGACCTTATCGTGTAAATAAATTTTGGATTTGCTTTTATTTTCGACATAAGAAACTGGCTTCGTTTTAATATAAACTAACTTAAATTTTCACCAAAGTTAGTTAAGCTGGTTTTTGCGTACGGGGTTCAACAGCAAATTGTGAAAATTTGTGAGAAATTTCAGGATAGCAAAAAAATAAGTTATATTGTATGACGACCATATTGCAAATCATGTAAAGAAGCATGATCTTGCTGATTTTTTCTGACACCGAGCCTTTATTTGGTTTTGTCTACATACATGCCATTTAGATTTAATTTTATTTATAATTTTGCCACTTGTTTGACAGAAAATTTGTCAGTGGTCTTAATTCAGCAGAAACCATATCTTAACGTTAAGAGTGAATTAATGATGTTGACATTTGTTTTCATCGTATCACTGAGAAAAATATCAAACATATTCATATTTGAATCAAACTCAAACACATACGATTTGGCATGGAATCGATATCTATTTAATTTTAATAGAAACGTATTTAACCATGTTTGACCCGATTTGAACATGATTTTGTTTAAATTTACCTCGTTTTCTATTTGATTTAAACATGCTTATCTTTGTTTTTATTAACTTTATTTGATGTTGTTTCAAATAGAATCATATTGATTTTTTTTTAATTATATATCCGTATTTGAGTCAAATACGTTTTAGTTTAAGGCAAATATATTTAACTTCAGATTTTTCAGAAATTAAAAAAATTACTCAACACAAAAAAAAATTAAAAAGTACATATTTATATTTTTATTTTAAGTGAAATTCTGTTATTACATTTTTCCAAAAAGTATTTAAATGGTTGCGGAGCGTTTTGAGATCTCATCTTTGTCACAAGCACCAGGTGAACTTAGCCCCTGTTTAAGATCTATGAGCAAATCTTCGTCAAATTCTGGTTCATAATTGGTCTTCTGGAATTTGCATCCTTTTTTAATTCTTTTGTCGTCTTCTAGCGTCCTATGGGAAGAATAAAGATGTCAAATGATAATTTAATATAATGCATACTTATCAGTATTTTTTTAAATAAAACTATATAAATAAACAGTTTTTGAAACAAATATTTTTTTGGACACTTACAATAGAAAGCAGCGAACACTCTTCTTCCACTCCTCGAGTTATATTATCCTTTTATATTCGTCCTTGAAGCAGAACTTCAGGTATCTAACATTATAATGGTATACCCATATCAAATATTTCTTGATATTTTTATAAATTACACGCTTTAGTAAAATCACAAACACTCGCGAAACAAACGCACTCCATGACTTTCGATGCCAAAAATAAGAAAAGTTATGTATTAAGCTACGAGTACTTCATTTTACTTCAATTCAAACTCGTTCGGGCTTAAATTTAACACTTTTATGTTTAATCTCTTACTCTTGTAAATATTTTAACTCCGTTTATATTTAAAATAAACTCGTTCATGTTCATTGTATGTTAAAATTTGTAAGTAAGTAAAATAATTAAACATGTATTTTAAAAATCAAACTCAAACTAATTTAAAAACATATACAAAACGAAGTCCAGATCTTAATGAAATTCTTAAACATGAATGAGTTTGATTTAAACATATTTTACTGTAAAATAGTAGTATTTTCGAATTTAAACAGATTTGAGTTAAATAATAAACGAATTCTATTTGCCCTTATTTAAACATATAATTAAACATGTTTCTATTTAAATAACTCATAGTACAGTTTTCTCAGTGTACATTATCTTAAACGAGCTTATAGCTTAGGTGATGCTTTTAAGAATTTGATATTTCAGCTACTACATAATGTACTTATAACCATCAATTACAACTCTATTTCAACATGGATATACAAAAACGTATACTTTTCCAACGCCATCTTTTAGCTCATTCAAAAGTGGATTGTTTATATAGGTATACATATATTTCATTTTTCGTTTCCTTTTATACTTAGGCACGAAAGTAGTCATATGATACATGACAAGGTGCATTGAAAACATTTACTTTTTAATATCTAACAGAAAATGCAAGCAAAAATGCCCTTACTTGCAGAAGTTAAACAGTAACTTTCAAAATATTTCCAATGCTACTTTTTGTACTTCATATATAAATTGTGACGTTCCCGATTCATACATTTGTATAGGTTCTTGGCACCCACTGTGCTCCTACTGTGAGTCTCAGTACAGATTCTGAAGATACATTTTGTATTTAAAAAGGATGGCTCAAAGATGGAATGTGGCTGTGGTGCAGCGTTGCCGCAAAAAAAAAATTTTCGTGCCACACTCTTTGAAAAAACGTGCCATTTGTGATATTTTCGAGCCATATGAAAAAAAAACTCAAGTTATTCTTTAAAAATAAATTTTAATCAAATACTATTACAAACAAAAAACAAAAAAAATCACTTCCTTTATTCGTGTATAGGTATTTTACAGAAACAGGAGTTTTTGGCAAGTTCATAATAATAATAAGTAATAAATCTTTGTTATAATAAGTTAAATAAATAAATTAGCAGGAGGTTTGAAATTTTGATAATTATTAGGCTTAATAATTTCATTATATGACATTATAGCATTAAGTGTTTTATAAGACAGTCTGTTTTTGTTGTTTGTTTTAATATTATTTAGCCTTAAAAACACTCGCTCTGATGATACACTTCCGTGAGGCAAACTAAGAAGAATCAACATAAATTTTGAAATATTAATGAACATTCCTTCGTCAATGTTGATTTTTAATTTATACAACTTTTTGAATCTTCAAGAAAAATTTTTTCGGCTAGTCCAATCTCAAAAATTTTTCTTATTTCGCCAAAAAGAACGTCTTTCTCGCACTCTAATAGATGAGAAAATTCTGATACCAATTTATTAAAGTGTGGCAAGATACTTTGTATGTTTGGATTATTTTTTAAAAAGGTTGGGTCAATTATTATCTTAAACGCATTTAGGTAAAATAATAATAAAAAAAACGTGCCATATTGAAAAAGAAAATTTCCGTGTCAAAATGGCACGATCGTGTCTGAGCCCTTAACGTAGATCGCAGATCTTTTCAAATTCCTGATTTCGCAAAATTGCTGGCAATCAGGAAAGCATACAAAATACTTAAATAAGACTTTAACCAGAAGCAAAATACAGCTGTTTTATTAGACAAGTTAGCCATCTGTTGACGCTATGAAGGACAACCCCACGCAATCAGTGCCCAGCGGGAAAGCCACTTAGTGGCAAAGTATTGAGTGGCAACAACGGGCGTTTATGCAGTCGCTTGTAGCTGTAGATACTCATATATTGGACAAACACAAATTTCCGAGCATATCTTGTACATTCCAGATGAAGACCACTGGATTCATTTTGAAGAAGCAAAGGGATTAGCTTAAGAAAACATTACATCCCACGTTTAGTACGCGAGGCGAATGAAATCAAGCGCCATCAAAATTTCAATCTGAACAACAGTTTTAAGCTTTTTCGATCATGGGATCCGTTCATTCCAGATCAAACTTAAAACACCCTGCGATGCTCACTACATCAAACATTGTTTGCTCCCAACAACCTACACCTCAACAACAACAACAACAACAACAACAACAACAACAAACAACAGAAGTTTCCCGGTGACCACGCTCAATGCAATTTGATGTTAAACGTTCGGGGTGATGTATTGAAAACAGAATCAAAAAACAAGCAAAATAAGCTAGCAAAAATAAATTTAGAAAATGTCAGATGAAAACAATGGCGCAAAATTTTAAACGATTTAGTAATATGTTAAAGTCATTTTAGTAAATTGCTAAGGATTTTGCTAATTTTAAACGATTTTAACATATTACTATCTCTTAACATTTTACTAAAGTTAAAATCACGCACTGGCCTTTTTAACTTTTAGTAATTTGTTAAATCCATATGAATTCTGTCATTTGCCTAGAAAAAAGTTTCTTGGCAATTTATTGTGAAAGAGTTAAAAAAATCGCTTAGGCTTGGGTTTAGTCTTTTGTTTCTCTTTCCAGTCATATCTTCCGCAGTGTCTTAAATTCACTTTTGAGTAATGGTTTCGGATTTCACTGCTTCCTTTTAGACATCATTGCCTCACTTCTTCTCAGGATAGTCTTCCAGTCTACATCTATTAAAGAGTTGTGTCCTTGATTCGTCAGCGCGTCGATTTTGAAACCAATATTTCAGAGAACACATACCTTGTTTAGGAAGTCTTTCATTTAAGGAATTCCATTGAATATTTGTTCTCTTTTTTTTATTAATTGAATATTCAAATTAAACACACAAAAATAAACGGTGATAGCAGGGAGATTATTTTGAACAAAATTTATATTTTGAAACCACAAAGAACCACGGCAGACGACACAATTCTCACGATAAATATACGAAGCACAAAATAAATTGTAGGTTGTCACTTTGCCTTCTGACAAATTATCAGATTTAGTTTTGTTTGATTCGTATTTTTTCACGAACTGTCATTGTTTGGAAGTGTTCAGATGTACCATTTTTAATAAAAGGCAATTAGTAATTTACTAGTTAGTAAAACGAAAGAAATGGTTTAAAATTGTCAAAGAGTTAGTAAATTGCTAAAAGTTTAACAACTTGCTAACTAGTAAATTGTTAAGCCCTTAATAATAGGTTGTTTAAAATTTTGCCTCAATGTTTTAGCTCATTTAAGTTCAAATGAATTCGTTTTAATATAAGATCTATTGCAATAAAACCCATTGGAATGGTAACACCATTGGGATGGTAACTCTTGAAATTCTATGGCCGCCGAAAAGAAGTGGAATACATACATGCCAGCATAATGGTATGGGGTTGTATTTATTAAGTATAATAAGACGGAAAGATACAAGAATTTCATTAGTTTGCTATATTACGCGTCCAATTAAGTGTACGACTCTTTACGGACCACTTAGAGAAGTATGCCTTAGGTTTTTATGGTTATACAGGAAGAATGCGGAGTAGGAGAGGCGGTAAGTGAGGCGACTTAATATTTACTACATATATGGATACCTTATATGAGCTCAATTTACTTGATGAAATTTTATGTGATGTGTTTATGGGTAAGATGTCTTTTTATATGTGTGATGTGAAAACGAGAGAGATAAGTTTAGCAGATTTTCGACAGGAAATGGAAGAAAAGAGAAGGGAAGGTATTAATGGAAGCATATTATGCTGATTTGAGAAAAATTATTATTATTTTTGCGGCATATGGTTTTCCTTTTACGTAAACTATCTTATATTAAGATAACTTGATGTCTCTTTAAGGATGAATTTCTGATCGAAGGGGAATCAATACAATAAAATTATTTGTATTTATAGAACGATTAGAAGTTTTGGTAGTTGATTTTGAGCTGATTTTTAAATGATTCTAAAGACACAAATTAGTTATTCTCTTGGTACTTATTTTAATCATTAATTAAAATTAATAACCGACGCTAAGCTTAAACTTAACTACAGAAACCCAAAACGAAATTGGACTGCGCGGTTTTCAGCGAGAGCAGAATTGATTACGTAATCTTAAATTATTTGAGTTTTTAATACTCGTATTTGAAAAGTGAGAAATGGGATCATAAAATAATTATGTGGGATATGAAATTTATGTTTGATATGTTTGAAACGACATGACGTTTAACGAAAGCAAGCTGAAAAAATTTGCGAAATTGTGCATTCTTCTTATTTATTTAATTATAACCATTTAAACCAAACAAGGCTCGATGGCAAAGCGGTTAAGTGTGTTTGATTAGGTATAAAGAAACTTGGATAAGTGATAATACTAGACAAGACGAAATATTTTTTTTCTGGGATATTGAACATCAAATCTTAAATTTGCACCCGTTTAGTTGCTAGAGTACTGAAAGACCTCAATACACACAAATCCACTGGCCTAGATAGTACTGCCCTCAATTGTTCTGCTACGTTGGCAAAACCATTGCGTAATATATCCCACCGAACAGTGGTACCAATGCTTACATCGTTTTGGAGAAAGTAAGATTATTTATTGCACTTGATATTTCAAAAGTATTTGATGCAGTTTAGCACCAAGCTCTTTTATCGAAAATGCGTGCATTTGATATTTATGAATCTTTTCTTCGATGGATTAGAAACTACATTTCAAATCGATCAATACAAGTTGTATTGGATGGTTTTAAGTCTGAAATTCATAAGATAAATGTTGGTGTGCCCCAGGGCTAAGTTTTGCCTCCGACCCTTTTTCTGATATTCATCAATGATCTTTTGTTTTGAAAATTCTAAACCATTAAATTATTTTGCTGACGACTCTACTATCAGCTTCTCATATTCGCTTATACAGATCCATATCCTTGCTCTTCGGATGTGAACCTATACATAGAACGGCAGCATTATGATAGCATTGTAAAATGGGGAACCACTAACCACGTACAATTTAATTCTTTAAGAACTCCATGCTATCTTCTGTCGTTAACACTCCTCTCCCATGCCGCTTTCCACGAGCGGCACTTGCATTGAATAAACAGAACATTTTTCCGTTCTCGGTGTTTCCATCACATACCAACTTGTCTTGAATGACCACATATTTGATGTCCCCAACGCTGCTTAGTGCTTAGGCTTCCTTCGACGATGCAAGAAATTTGTCACCCCTTCCGATCTGGCTGTAATCTATAAAGCGTATATTAGTCCAAAGCTCGAGCATAATATCCATATTTGGGCCGGTACTCCAAAAATCCACTTGAGTCTCATGGATAAAATAAAAAAAAAAAGAGTTTTAAAAATGATAGGTGATAGAAATACAACAGAAAAATTTGAATCTCTCGAGCACCCTCGCGATGTTTCTTGTCCTGCATTATTTTACAGTTATTTTTATAAACGGCGTTTTAGTAAAATAGCTAGTGTTACCCCCCACCCTTCTTAAATAATACAGCCGTAATACTTGCGCTTCAGGGAATGCCCATCAATTTACCCTTGAGTCCAACTTCAGGGATTCTTTCTATAGCCGCTACTACTAACATTCAGACATTCAAAACCAGTGTACATAAGTATCTCCTTCTTTCCTAAACCTTTTTCAAGTGTTCAAAGGATTTAAACTCCGTTTTAAGTCTTCTGTCACACTTCTGAAACACCGTTGCTCCACTTACGTTATGTTCACTAGTAAAGTACAGTCACTCAGGCTTCATGAAGAAACAAGAGAAAGGCTTAAAAATAAATAAAAAATGCCAGACTTTATTAGGTGTGTCCTAAATATTAACGCCTTTAAGCTTAATCATTAAAATTTTAAATCACGTTAGATTTAGTCAGTTCACATTGAATTTTTTTGATTTACTACAGTACTGCTTTTTTCTTAGAGTATATTGCTTTTCAAAAAGAAATAGCAACCATAATGATGGCCCAAGTTCTTAGTGGGTACATTTTTAAAGTTTTGATGTTTTTTTGAGTCCTTGAACATGCGATATAAATCGAAATGATGCAACTAAAAAAAAGGTGTTAATTGGTCAATTTACTAAGTAGCACAAAAACTACCCTTTCGAAAATGTAAACTTAATGAGTTGATAACAAGGTCATTTGCGCGACCTTTTAATTAAAAGCCTCTTCGGGTTCCCTTTTTCCTTTGTGGTAAATTAAGAACTCAATTTAATTTTAATTGAATTTTTAATTTAAGCAATTTTTTTTTATAAATATTAACGTAATTTGATAAACTTTCTTCTCTTACTATAATTTAATCTTTTTACTTTCATTGTTCTTGTTTATCTCAAATTTAAATGTGTTCGGCATAACACCCTGCATTTATAATATGTACAGAGTTTTTTTTCTAAAATTTATCTAAATCATTTAGGAAAAAATGGCGCATAATTTTAAACACCCTATTATTTTGGTATAAGTATGATACTACTTAACAATTTGCTAACTTTAAAGTAATCATTCTTAATTTTAAACATTTTCTAAATAGTATCGTTCTTAAGCAATTTTCTTAATAAATTGCTTCTGAACACACCTAAAACATAACTGACAGTTCGTGCAAAAACCTAAGTAAATAAACCTTTTTTGAGGTTTCTCAATCTCAAAAAGTCATATGAAGTAAGCTCAAAATGCTATATTTGAATAAAATTTTAAAATCATCGTTTTAACCTAGTTTCATACTAAAACAGGTTTAACATCGTACTAATTCAACTTATAGTAATATCTTATATATTATATTATAATATTATTATTCTTATTTACATATATATATATTACTTTTTAATGCATAAACCTACTGTATTTAATCTAAGACAGTTAATGCACTTGATAGATAATACATAAATAAATAAAATTTTGGGCCTATGTTTTTAACTCTCTCAATGTACATTGAGCATGTTTGAAACTAGCTGTTTCAAACGCATTGGATATACAAAAGCTTCCCAAGATATCTTAGTACTTCTTCAATAAATCCAAAATTATAACTTGAAGTTCGCGAACAAAGAACGTTTACAAATATTTAAAGTAATTAAAATTTATTACTGAAATTTCGAGTTGGTGACAGCAACTTAAAGAGCCTTAACTCAAGTTTTTACTCGTAATTCTCTTCCCAGTTGATTAACAATAATTCTTTATCTTGTCTGATTCTATATTTTTGATGCTGAATATTCCGGTGCCGGTGCCAGTGAGACAACAGGTTGGTCGAAGTGCGGACAATATTTCTGCCTTTCAACCGTCCATCCCAAGCGAACCAAAACACTCGCTTCTGCGGAGTTCTCATAAATTGGATATTGTTAAGACACGAGTTTTTCAAAAGGATCATCGCCTACACCCTTATGTAAGATGAAGTTAACTTAAAGGATAAAGGCACTCAATCATACGAAGCGACGTATATATGTTCTCGACTTCGGTTTAGAAATGTTGGAAGAAGATGGTTCATTTCATCGCAAAATCATCTTCAGTCAACAAACAAAATATGGGTTATTGGTCAGGTGAAAACTCTCATGTGCTTCAATAAACACCACTTTGTTCACAAAAACTAACTGTGTAGTGTGGTTTTCATGCCGGTGCGATGGTGTTATTGAGCCGATCTTGTTTTCGTTGATGAAAATCACCATCACGTTACCTACAATGGAGATCGCTTCATAGAAATTTTTAAATGTTTTTTCTTTGGTTAATTGTATGGACTCATTAATGACAAGTGATTTCAATAAGACGGTGCCACAAAACCACACAGAGGGTGCGACAATCGAGACGAGAACGTCCTATGGATATGGACTTAGGCTGGTGACGTCGTCGTTAGAAGAGCCGTTTCCATCGAAATGTTTGGCTGAGTCATCGAAACTTGGGTTCAAAAAATTGACCACTGCAAACGTGCCTGCGGTGTACATATGACCGACCTCAATTTTATAAATATTTTGATGTAGATACTCATGGTTTGCGTTTTATTTAAAACGTTATGTTCGGGAATCCCATCCAACACCTCTGTAGGTTATGTGGGGTGATGATGTAGCAAGCCGTATCACCTCACTCGAATCTCAAAGGATCCATTGGGCTTAAAACCAATAGAGCAACCAATTTGTTAAGAGACTGCAGCATATCAAAACTAGGACTGGTGCCTTTTTAAAATCAAAAACGAAAAAGAGAGAAATCACGAATGCTGGAAACCACCAACAATGGCGAATCCATATCAATGCAGAACCAAACTGAAATCTTAAATTAAATCCAACCAAATGAACGTGCTGCTTTACTCTAATACGACAGTGGTCCCAGCCCCATCTTACCACCCGATGATAGTTAGTTGGAGTAGCAACTTCTAATCACAGATTGGGGTTGTATTCAACTTTGGTCTAAAGAGGCTTCCATAAGAAGTCAAGTTTTATTGGCCCTCATAGCAACAACTAATTCTTCTTATGGAAAACCACAATCGTAGCGGTTCTCAAGTTTTTAGCAACATTGTCTTTTTTCATAACTAATCATCATTTTTTTTATTTTTGTTCTCCTTTTTCCACGGACTTTTTGTCCAGAAAAGAAAACAGCTAAGAGTATTATAGCTATAGTTGCCGATGGCTCAAAACTGCGACTACTTCTCTACAATAATTCGAATTCGGATCAATCCATTTCAAACGATTGCGAGAACTTTCTCTTCTTGCATCATTATCGCCGCTAATAGATGCCTAAAAAGTCGCAGCCCACATATGCAAACTCTGAGAGTATTACAAAAAATTCGATATCAGTATCAGTGGTACCACTTTACTTCAATTGAATTAGATCTACTTCTTTTTTTTCAAAATATTTAAAAATCTACTTCCTACTTTGCACCATCAGCAAAATACTGAAATCTAACTCCTTTTGAAAATTTCTGTTTCAACCTACTTCAATTTTACAAAAAACCCAAAACCCAACCCAAAACTATTTCATTTTCTCTATTTATACTCAAAGTAGTATGTAGAGAGAGTAGATAGAGTTGAAAATGAGAAAGTTTAAAATAAAAAAAAAAAAAAAAGTTTTACGCCAGGTACTGTAGACTATTGTTGGAATGGCTTACACATAATTTTTTTTATCAAAATCATAAGATCCGTTTTCGAAATAAATAAGATATACTCGTATCATAATGTATGTATGGAAGGAAACGAAGAAAACATTTCAATTTCTTCTCTAGGCTGCAAAAGCAAAAAGCTCTTCTTTTAAATTTCCACACTTAAAGTAACTTACTTAATTGATGACAATTGAACCTTAAGTGGGATAGGTTATACTAAAATTTTTAAACATTTTTCATATTAATATGCTTACTGAACCTCAACATTTCTAATAAATTGAAGTTAGCCAAGGACAGGAAATTTTTATTTTAAATTTTACCTTTTTATGTAATTTGAACTCCTTGAATAACAAAGCAACCTGATTCCTTAATTTAAAATATCAAATTCGTTACAAATCCCAGATGTTTCCCTTCGTGCTTAAAAATTATAAAATATAAAGAATTAAAGCAGTTCTATGACACAAAAGCTTAAATGCAAATAAAATCTTAATACAAAAGGTAGGATATAAAAAGAAAAATATATAAAAGGTTAAAAGGGCAGAAAAAGACTCTTTCTGTATTAAAAGAAATTGAACTTACGGGTAAGAAGATACATAGGTCGTAAGGTGGGTAGGTATAAGTTCTATTTTCTTCGGACCTAAACCTGGAATTATACAAACATACACTCTTAACAATAATCCCCAACATTTTTAAGGCTACGGATTCTTCGTTCGACCAATTTCTTATTTTTTGCAACTTTTGTTCCTTTCAGTTTCAATCTTTCAGAAGGTTGTGGTAGACGATGTTTGACTTTAGGGATTTAAGGATGCTGCAGATGATTTAACTTGAGAACTGACGAAATGTTTATTTATGGAAATTCATTTAGACGCGTGTAATGGAAAATGGATTTATTTGAATTTTGTACGTTTTGTTTGAATTCAAGTGGTGATAAATGTAAGGGTTTTTTTCAATTAGATTAAAACAAGACGAACAGAATAAACAGAATTCAATTACACGCAAATTTCCTTTAATGGTTTCGCTATGTATGAAGACAGAGTCTATAGCTAATAAAGTAATGTATAACTCAAATTGTACACAACAATAGAATATGCCTATTATTACACATATTTTGCAAAACAAATTTATAAAAGAAAATTGCATTTAATAGCAATTTTAAAATAATAATAAATAGTATCTTCTTAGAATAGGTTTCTTTTATGGCAATACCTTAAGATATGAAGTTTGTGTTTGAACTTTATAACATTTTGGTTGGACAAAGCTATGTCGTTATTTTTCTAGTAAGTCTATTAGATTCTGTGTTAAATGTTCTCGATTTTCCCAATGCCTAGAGAGTAGCAAGATTTCGCACTTTTCAATACTCAATTGAAGACCTAATCTGACTAGTTACAGTTTATTCAAATTAGTGGCTTTTCAATGACCTCGGATAAAAATTTTATATATAGATACAAAATTCGGACCTCTCAATGCTAATGTCTTGAGGGTTTTTTTAAGATTTCTTATATACAAAATCATTTGTTCGTACAAATAGTTTATTCCATTAGTCAATATTAAATAAAATATTTAACTAAAACTAATGCAAGAAATATATAAAATTTGATCTCCGTATAGAAATGTACATAATATTACCATTGGTTCAAAACTTTATTAAATAATTAAAATTTTAAAACCATTAACATTGTCTGACTTTAAAACATATTGCCCTTTAAATGGCAAATATTTCATGAGCATTCAATTTTATTTAGTCAAAAGCTTTATGGAAAATTTTTCAAATTATAATTAAATTCCACCAGCATCATCATACTCCAAACAAAACTTATATGGCAACAAAATTGACTTTCTTGTAGATAATTTTTTCAAATCATTCAAACCACATGTTTATTTTGTCCATGCTTGGGACTTATTCAATATTTATTTTTTAAACAAAAAGGTAAAAATATACCGTCCCAACTCAAAGAAAAAACTTAAATACTTCAACCAAAATTTGCATGAAAATTCTATTTATAGCCAACTTTTCAGCTGTCCCACCCAAAAATAAGAGGGGAGTTCTTATACCAGAGCATCACAACACACAAACATTTCATATGTATACGCATACACATTATGTGCACTCCCATGAAGGTTCCAACTATTTGCAAAAATACCTAAAAAGGCATCTGAATCCTACTTGAATATTAACCCCTTTCCCGGAAAACTTCCGTTAAAGTATATCTAATAGTTGAAAGAAAAATTATTAAAAACGGAAAGTTCATTGTCCCTTATCTCAGGAAGTGACGCAACTATTTTGTTTACATTTAAGAAAAAGTCCTATTTTAGAAGTTATTCTTCTTTTAACCATTAAATGCATCCTAATATTCAAAAATTTAAATTTTAAAGCAAACAAAACAATCTATAACAAATTCCTTAAACAAGAGCCTATACCTTAAAATTCCGTTTTAGTAAAATGCAAACAAAAGCATTTCCGTCAGCTCTTGAGAAAATTGAAGATAGGTACGTACATATTGTCTACTTTTAGAAATTGAGGATTTTAAAATTTTACCTGTTAAGTCGTCGGCTGAGTTCTTAAGTGTTCAATCGACCAAAGTTTAAATTGTTCAGGAGACGACTTTTTGTCTCTTATTTGCTTGTAAGTTTTTTTTTTCTAAATATGCAATCGTCTTCAAACAAAAATGAAATAAAAACTGTCTAAATTTCGGTCGTAAAAAATGAAGAAAGAAGGTTTGAATGCTTTACACTTATTTAAAAAAAAATTGATGAAATGATCCAAGAAAGGAGATTGAACAAGCCCCCATACAAATACTAAACGTTCGAGAAAAATACTGGAGATTGAACATTTTTTCGGATATTGAACAAATAAGAACTCATTTCAAAGTTCCTGAAGCAACTTGATTTGTATGGACTTACATACACCATAAAAATGGAAACTCAAATATTTATTTTATATGTCCATTTGATTCAGTCTTTTTTAGAAATATTTATTGTCGCAAAGAAAACAATTTTGCACACTCGAAAACGCTGACCAAAATTTTAAAAATAATATTTATATGTACATATATTGTCTACGCGAAGTTGTAGAAGATGTCCGTTTTCTAGCTGTTTTGGTTTTCTTAACAAACTTACTGTAATAGCATCTCTTGAGATCATCTGTTAGCTTCCAAAATTCTTCATGAATACTCTCGCGAACAGATTCGGAAAAGTTGACACAGCAATTAAACGTACATTCATTGCAACAAATAGTTTGTTTAAGTACTTTTTTAGGGAATTTTCTTCCAGCTGCATTGACAGATTCTTCTCCCTGTTCTCTGAGGGTTTTAATAACGTTTTTTTTTTTTCCAGTGTGTAGGATTACGCGATTTTTTTTTTCGCAGGTAAGTCAGAATCCTTAACTGCTCTTGGTCTAAGAAGTGGATCGTGTGATTCATTGACATAATTGTCGATACTGTTCGAGGCGGTAAGAACTATTGTTGTTTCGTTTCCTTCACTAACTCGAATAGAATTGGGAGTTCCATCCCTGAATCCATATTTCACTTTCATATCATCACTTCCTAGACCAAAATCAGAATCTTCATCACGATTTCCATCCTCAGATTCAAAATCATTGAAACTACAGTTGTTTAATTCCCTGAAATCATACATTAATTACTAACCAATAACAATAAATTAATTAAGAAACACAATAATTACTCTTGAATGATTTGTGGTATAAATGGAATGGGTGACGAAAGTCTTTGTGATGTACTCGCAACGGAACTTATAATGTCCTGGATAAAATATTAAGAGAAAATATTATGAATTAGAGTTTTACAATCATTTTACATTTTTATCACCTACCTCTGAGAACTTTTTGAATTCATTGTGCAATATTTATTACTAAAGCACTTTAACAAACCTGCCAAACTGTTTTGAGAATGATAATGAATTCCCGCCAAATTGTCTGTCAACCGATAAAGTAGAAGGAGATTGAACAAACAAAGTAACAAACCAGTAAAATAAAGAAAATTCGCTTGGATTTTGTTCAATATCCATATATATTTGGAGATTGAACAAATATGAATAAATCATATATTTTGTGATTTTCTTTGTAAATTTGTTCAAACAGCTAACAAAATTGCACTTTGAACATTTAAGAACTAATCAGTGGAATAAAAAACGTGTATTTTAGGTCTATTGAACAAAATGGAAAAAAAATTATTTCCCAAAGTATTAAAAAAGGACTAGTTCTGATTGCGCCAATCGAAAGAGCGTCCCCAAAAACCTAAGAATCAATAATAATATCATTTTGGGAAAAAATTGGAGATTTAACACTTAAGAACTCAGCCGACGAAGTGTAGTTTACGAATGCCAATGAAGTAATATGTTCATATAAAAATTTAATTGTTGAAAATGAACGGGAAGGACAATGCTTCAGAATCTTTTTCAAATGAAATTTCACCTAACATTAATCAGTGTATCGACATTGTGTCTCTTGTTCTTAGCCAAGTGGAGATTGAAAAACCGTTACCTCCGATTTTTATGTCCAGGTCTAAGACTCTAAGCAAGATATCACTTAAGTATTTAAAAAAATAGTTTACAAAAGGATATACGCTTTAATTAAAAAAAAAAATTGTATTATATTTTTGTTTATGAGCATGGTTTCGTTTAATTATCTATCACTAATATACTCGTAGAAAAAGAACTACAAACTGACATTATTTTTACAGCTTTCGCTAAAGTCTTTGACAGGAAGAATTCTTATTCACTTGCTGAAATGTTTTGGCATTAACTCATCCTTGTTAAAGTGGTTGGACTTATATCTAACTGAAGTAGTTCAAGTTGTCAAAATTGCTGCTTTCAGATAAAATATATGCACCGTCCGGTGTCTCCTCTTGGTGAATGATTTGAAACTTAGTCGTGGAATTTCTAGTGAAAATTAATGTTATTTATTGTTAACTGACTTTAATACTATGGTCAATTGATGCAATACCAATTACGTTGATCTAAATGTGGCTAAGTGCCAAGCCTTATCGTGCTTCAGGAACTGTAATCCGGTTTTATTTGAGTATGTTGTAGATAATACAAACTTAGAAAGAGTCATATAGAAAAAAGATCTATGGGTAATTCTTGACGTTAATCTGTCTCATTTAAACTACATGATAGATAAAGTTAATCAAAGCTTAGGTTTTGTTAGAGGAACACGAAGGAGTTTAATGACTTTTAGTAGATACATATATTTTTTTAATTGAATTGGAATATTCCTACGCCTTCATACGAAACCAGGTGTTTATTATTTGGAAGGAAAACGTTAGAGACTTGACGGAAATATTTTTCTGCTATGCTCGTAAGAGATGTTTTAAGTGGCCACAATGTGGCAAAATATATTTTTTTAAGGAGAAACACCAGCAAGACTGGCTCGTGTCGTTTTCTAGTATATGAACCGTTTCATCGAACAAACTACATATGTGCGCAATAAGCCTGTTTGCCGTTGCATTAGAGAAAAACATTCAATGTTGTACAATATGTGAACTCTTATTATGTTCAATATAATTTGATGTTTCTTTATTGTATATTATGTATGTATTTATTAATTTCTTATTGTATACTCTATTAAGAGTTATGTATGTATTTGCTTATTTTTATTATTTATTTAACCCATGAAAAATTATTATTCTTTTCATATAAGTCCGTAAGAGCTTTGGTTTATAATTGATGAAATAAAATAAGAAAATGAAAAAAATACATTTTAACCTACTACACAACACTTTAAGTACTCACTGATTTATTGTGCTCAACCTTGCTTTAATAGGTATGCAATTTTCGATCAGCCAATCTTAAGCGAAGAGATCACTGCTTCGCTGAACTGAAAGGTCTCAAGGATAGCAAGGCGGCCCGATCTATCCGGTCCGATATCATCGGAATTCTATACTTGATAATATAATACTGGAGCACAAAAGTATACCCTAAGAATTCAAAGAAGCTCACAATAGATCCTTCGAACTAAAAGAGCTTTTCATCCTTGAATGCATCCTTTAAAATATTTCCTACGGTACTGCACCAGTTTACTCAACTGTAGATCACATCTTTGTCTTCAGAAATATCGCGGATTAGTTTTTGGATGTCGCACAGATTTGGCCGTTTCTTGCAGAACCTGTTCATGGAAACCAAAGCAGAAGTACGGGATGGTGAAAATATCTCGGAATGGTTTCAGACTGAGACTGGTGTGCGCCAAGCCCAAGCTTATTTTCACCTTTGATTAATGAAGTAACTGAGTTTTTACCAGGGATAGAATATGCAGGAACCCTTATCAAATATCTCCTTTTTTTCGATGATATTGTGCTATTAGGAAAATATTTCGGGGTTGTTTTGATAAAAAATGTTGATTTTCATATTTCATAAATATTATAAATTATTACTTTATAAATATACCCTTTCTTATTTATTACTATAATAAATTTATGTACATTCTTACACATATGTTGATCTCTCTTGACATCCAAAAGGCTAAATAACACAAAAAAGTTTTTCGCTGGTTTGTCTTCGCGACTGAGGATTTCAAATATCTACGAGTACATTTTACCAAAAACCTCAGTATGAAAAGATATATAATCGAAAAACTAGTGAAAGGTAAGACCACAATCAATTTTCAGCAGCAACCATATAACATATAACAGCAAATGAAATGTGTTTTTTAATGGGACCCAGAGTCAAACTTGTATGCAGCTCAGGTTTCCTACAAATACAATTTTACATAAAAAGCATATTTCAACTTCAAAAAGATGGATTTTATAATTAATGCTCTCAACATTCCTGATTATGATTTCCAAAAAAGCAGCTCTTAAAGTGATAGGAACTTGATCTGGTTAGTTCAAGGTGTTGACAGAACTAACACATAAAACTGGTATAAAGATAAATTATAAGATAATCGTTTAAGGTTGCAATATATGCTGAAGAAGCAAAAGAATCCTTACACCGGATGATTTATAGTTAGTTGAGCCATTTTTGAGATATCAAATTTTCCAAAAAAATGATTTTCATTTTCAAAAATTGAAAACATATTTTTTTTTTAAGTTTTGAAATGCAATGTTTTTTAAACTTTTTAGAAGCATCTCTATAAGAAATTTCGTTAAAATCCGTTATGTTGATGATGAGTAATTCAAAATTTGAAATAATGGTTCTAATGGTAGGTATACAAGCTGTAATATGTTAATTTCAAATTTTTTTTTATTAAATTAAAGATTGTAAAAATTAATTGAAAGAAAAAATTTTTATCAAAATTCTAGGCGCCGTTTTCGAAAAAAATACGATTTTTGAAAACCATTTTTTAACATTTGTATGGTGGGTACCTTTATTTTTACATAAAATATTTTTTTTTTTCACATCTTGTAGATTATATTGAGAATCTTTAATATATTGAATTTTTTTTTAAAAATTCCGACAAATATTTTTTTTTCAATCGGTTGTACCGTTTTTGAGAAAATTAAAAACAAGAAAAATGGTTCCGAGGGGGGTACCCTCAATAACCATTTTTGGAATTTTTTTCAATCATTACCTAGCTTTAACTAAATGAATTTTTTTTTGTATTTTTATTTTTTTTGTATCTGTTAAACAGTTTTTGAGAAAAAAAGTAAGTATTTATAAAATTTCGAAAAAAATTCTTATGGCAGGTACCGTTAATTTTGGTCTTAAAAAAAAAGAAAAAAATTTAAAATGACATCTACCAAGCTTAAAGAAAATCGACCGAGTCGCTTAGGCTATAGTCGAACAGACAGACAGAATTGCGAGACCCACTTTTTTAGTCTTCGCTATCATCGTAATGTCAACTTTTGATCAAAATCTCGAGTTTGATTTTTTTACGAATGTATAACTTGCCTTATAGTACCTGTAACCCGCAAGTAAAACTAATGTATTTTCGATTGTAAATAATATCACATGTTTTCATAGATCCCTTAATTTATTTTTTTTTGTTCTTTTGACAATTTTTTAGCAAATTTTATCAATGTAACATTTTTGGTACAATTTTTCTGGTACTGATTCTATATTTTTTCCTCTTTTTTGTTACCATACGAACTTATTAAGGATGTTCCATCAAGCATATCTTATGTTAAAATTTGAATCAAACATACTATGAGTGTGATATTATTAAAATGTGTCCTTTGTTTCGAAGGCCCATATATGCCATTATGTACTAAATATATCATCACTACATAATTGTATAGTATACATATGCATATAAATACATTAAGTAGTATCGGAACTCACAATTAATTTCATGCACGGGTCGAACAAACTTTTTAAAATACTTAAATCATTTTCCACAACAAGAAATCAAATATAAGCTATATAATACAAACATACTTGTAGGTATGTAATCGCAGGTAAAAATTGAATCAATATAGATTTGTTCATAAATGCACAGTAGAAAAAAAGGAAGCAAAAATTGTGCGAAAGGAATTCGTAAGAGACGTAAAATGTCGAAAAATATTATTTACTTTCTACAATTTTAAAGGTATTAACGAAGCCAACGACCAGTGACGCTGAAGTTGTAGCTTTTTTTCAAAATTAAACTTTGAGTTATCCGGATGATCTCATAGATAGATAGACAGGTTGGTATCCATTTGATTTCCCCTTGTATACGTTTGTATCTATATATCTCTGTGCAAAGAGATATACAAAGATAAAGGTGCATTTTCCGCATTTCAGTTGCTTTTGAGTTTCAATGAAGCCTTGCAATAATATTTCACTTGAACGACCAACGAATGCTCCTGCAAAACCAACTAACTGCGAGGCGAGATACTTAACTTTACCCTAGGTGCTAACTTTCTTCTATACTTTTTTTGTGTGCAAGGATTTATCAATTTGGTGTATTTCTGTTCGAAATCTCGCAATCGTGGTCGTGGGGCGGTTGACTAGCTTTTGTTAAAAACACTGAACAGGCCTTGGGGGAATTGTGAAAAGGTGAGCTTGGTCTGTGGGAGGGCGCTGAAATCTAATTGACCTTGATTGTTTGCACAGAAAACCAAGTAGATGGATTCTCACCTCCCCGATGCGGTGAGGTGAGAATGAACTTTGCTGTTATTCGAATGGCTCTTATACAGGCAGTCTCTTCCTCCTGATATCTTTTCGATACGAAATGGTTTTGGTTTGAAAGAAAAACTTTTTCTTGAATTGCGAATATTGCATGAAAAATTCATTAGCTATCCTTAGTAAGGGCCCGACTAGTTCAAAAGTCAAAATCTTATTTAGCGTTTCGTTAAGAGATTTCAAGGTTTTTTTTTGTCAGAACCTTTTTTGGGCGAGAAAGATAACTTTTGTTAGTAGAGTGGAAGGATTTTTGTTTTTGTTGTTTAACCAGTAAATGAAAGTGAAAGAAAAAAGCCACTTGAAATATTTTCAACATTTAAAACGATGAAGAGCACAGATATGGGTACTGTTACAAAGTGGAAACTTTTAGTTTATAATTTCGTTGAGACTATTTAGAAGGCTGTTTGTAGGTATGGACGATTCAGCCAGATTGGTTTCTTGGTTGGTTTAAGAAAACAGATGTATGTAAGTACTTACCAGAAATGCTGTTTACAATCTCAAATGAGAAAATTTGTGGGTGAAATTTAAAATTAGGTGAGAAAGTGTATATGAAGTTCAATAAACAATCTTTGGTGACAACGGAGTTGATGTTGATTGTGATAGATTTTCGTTAAAAATTGGTATAAGCAATTTTAGATCGTGAGTATACTTTTGATCCACATTTTAGTTAAACATTGAACAAAGTATTTATTAAGTGTTGTATAACTATTTCAAATTTTATCAATAGAAATTATAAAATGCACGACTGGATATTATGTAAAAGTACTTTGGAATTTAAGGATTGCTTATGAATAATTATCAAAAATCAAACATCCTCAGTATTCCTAATCCTTTTTATATAAAAACAAGCAAAAACAAAATTTATTCTTACATATTAATATAACAATAAATAAAATTAACAATCATAACAAAAATAAAGAATTAAAAAATATAATAATAAAACAACACAACAATATTACAAAGCATAAAAAAGGCAAAATTCTGAAAAAAACAAACACACTGAACTAGGGCTGATGATTCTACCCGGGTAATTGTCTACCCGGGTTGCTTGTACCCGAGTAGTAAATTATCCGGGTACCCGGGTATTCGGGTATTACCCGGGTACCCGGGTATAAAAACGCAAAATTCCTTTGTGGCTATGTAAATCGCTTTTTCAAAAACACCTACAAATCTTGGAACAAATTATATAATTATTATGTGTGACACAATTAGGTACAGCGACAAAATTTCAGAAAAACTAAACATTTTATTCAATAGGTAGTCAAAAAACATAAAAACAATGCTCTGAAATACAATTATATTAATAATGAGCAAAAGAATTTTCAAAATTTGATAAATTGTTGATGAGGAAAATTTGATAGGTTTAAATTCTAATTTAATAGATCTTGATTTTTGTGCAAGAACACCAACAAAGAAACATTTTTTGGGGCCAAACATGATCTTTTGGCAGTAACAATATTGCCGGCAGCTTAAGGATATAAAGTTTAATTGGTTAATTTTTAAAAAATAACTTTTGAAGTTGTTGGTACAATAGACAAGCTTAAGATTGCCACTGAGCTATTGTTGTTAATATCATTGATTAAATTACATTGTTTACATAATAGACAAGCTTAAAGTTGCCTCTGAGCTAATGTAAAAGTAAATTGTAGTTGTTCTCAATGGTAAATATGTTCAAGTGTTTGAATTAAATCTTGATTCTGTTTTCTTTATTTTGTTAATAAAGATAAAATGTTGTTATTGCATAATAACATAATTGGTTTTGTTTTAGATTCTGGAACGATTTAAAAACAAACTGGGAATGCGAATCATTGTGATGATTATACCTGAAGTCAATTTATTTTTTTTAAATTGATTAAAATTGCTGAAAAAATTATAATTTTTATCTTTTTTTCTTTTAATTGTTAAATGGTTAATTTTTTTTTTGTTATAAATTGATGTTTAAAATTACATATTATCCTTAATGTTGATTCAATATAACTTTTTTGAGATATTAAATCAAATTCAAAATAAATTGTTAGCTTATAAATTTGAAATGATTTGTTTTGTTTATAAGAACTAAAACTTATAAAATGCATCGAGAGTGCTGCATATTGCAGGATGGCCGTGATAGATAATGATATTTACAAATTGAATCTTAGTTATTAGGAGATCTATACGCTTTGAAAACGTCGTTAAGGATTGTTTGAAAACGGAACAAAAACAAAAAAAAAAAATTTCCGTCTAGTGAAAAGTGAAACGATGAAAATAGGGGCATTCTCATCGTAGCTTTTCTAGAATCAAGTCGTTGAAATTGAAATACAACCTAGACATTTTCAACAGCTCTTTTGATTCGAATTTATTATAAAGGTCCTTCTAGGCCCTTTAATTTGACAAATATATAATTCAAACACAACTACACAAAAAAATAAAAAGAACAGAAAACTCGAACCAAAGTTTTTGTCGCAGAACAAAGTGCATTTAATATACTACCTCGGTACAGATTTTAATTGCTTATAAGTTATTTACATTATTTTAGATGGAAATAAAGTATAGTTACATAGCTAATTCATCAATTTTATTATTGCAAGGTACAATTAATTTGGCTATACTCGTCTCGGCATGCATACATAACATATGTACATTTGTATGTACAGATTTGTTTGTCCATCCCCAATATTACAAAATTAAAGATCGTAGAGCACTTTTGTACGATTGTTTCGAATTTTTGATATTCAGTTATTCTGTCTATTCACAAAGTACACTTTTTAAAAAATCGAATAAAACATCAGTTAACATTTTTACTTCGATTTGCTGATATGAAATGACCATTGTCAACATGGATAAATGATACTTTTAATATATAAACTAGCTATTTGTTAACTTTTAAAAGATAAACTAGCTTTTTGCTGCTGTTAAAGTTAGACGAGCTCTTTAACGTTAAAGTATAGTTTATGTCGTTTGTCTCGTTTTATACACAATATTTAGAGTCGAAACCCATTCTAAAATTGATTAAGAGCAGGCTTTAAATGTTTAAAATTTTGCGTCAGTAAATAAAAAAAAAACTGAAAACGGTATAAGAGCCGTTTTAGAGGAAAATAACAAATAAGCTTTTTCAAATAATTTCGTATATTGTACAGACAAAATTGTGAGACACACTTTTTTCACATTCTTATGTTTTATTGTTATCTCAAATTAGAATTTTTTTTCACGAATGCAGTTTCAACTTACAATAGCCGAAATATGTATGCAATGTAAACTTGGATACTCACTTGTCTTGCGATGGACTTAGTCGGTGTTTAATTCCAACAAGAAGACTACTTCATTCACAAAAAATCTTACCAAACAGAGGTCAGTTTTATAATTGTAGCATGTTTAAGTTCAAAACATGTGTTAACAAATAAACAACATAGTGACTTAACGGTAATAATCCAAACCAATTTGTATTCTCTCTTCTTGAGTTAAATCATGTTGCGAACTTTTACAAATCTCTTTGTACTTGCAAAACATTATGAAAACAAGTTCAGGTATCCACTTGTAACACATACCTAAGCCTAACCGTTGTATCTGTACTTTAATCAGTGCATTTCATCCTCCTCTTAATCTAAACCATCCTAGAAACGAATAGCGGTATTGACTCGGATATATATTTAATTTAATAGAGTTTAACTTCAATATCTTTTATTTTGCTGTACCCGGGTAGTCGGTACTCGGGTAGTCGGGTAATCGAGTAATCGGGTAATCGGGTACCCGGGTAATACCCGGGTACCCGGGTATTACCCGAATTACTCGGGTACTCTGGTAGCCGGGTATCATCAGCCCTACACTGAACCTACCCCAAGGTGCGAGAATTTACACAGAAAAAGATTATTTGTTTGAAAAAAACAGCTAAGACCTATATATGTCGGATACCTATAACGAAAAATTCATGGGTGGGTAAACACTTTGTATACGGGATTTTTTTTTTCAATTCAGTAAATTGCAAATTCAAGGCGGGCTACTGATTCTAAAAAAGCTTTCCAGTAAGGCCTGTACTGACAATTTTTATCGAACAGGGTATAGAGAAAACTTTTCATAAGCATACAATTATTTCTTTAAACTGCCTTAGAAGTTAGAGATAAGAAGAGATTGCCATGTGATTTCTCAAGAATATAAAAGTTTATGCAAGAACAAAAATTATAAATCGTTCCAGCAATTTCGTTTTTATAATAAGCTTTTATAAACAAAATTTTTAAAACATTTTTAAGAAAGAATTTTGGAACCCGAAATTAAAATTTTTATTACTGTCGAATACAAATTTAATTTAAAAAAAAAGTACAAAAATTGATTTTTTTTTTGTCAAAAATTCAAAAAATATTTTTAAGATTTAAAATGCAAGCTTTTAGGAAACTTCTCCATAAGAAATTTCATGGAAATCCGTTATGACTATAGTGAAAAATTCAAAATTCGAAAATATATGGTTCTATGGTACAGTCAGTTATATCATATAGCTCGTCGAAAATGATTGAAAGTAATAAAAATTATAAAAACCCTAAGTGCCATTTTCAAGAAAAATACGATTTTCGAAAATTATTTGCTAACATTTCTATCATGGGTATACTGTTATTTTTAGATAAAATACAATTTTTTTCTCACATCTTGTAGATTGTATCAAAAAACTTTCAGTTATTAAGTTTTAAAAGGTTTAAGAAAATAGAGCGATGGGTTTTCGAAATATGTATTTATTTTTTTTTTTTTCTTAAAAATCCAAAATTAAATTTTTGAAAATTTGAATAAGCAATACTACCCAACCTTTTGGGAAGCTTTAGCATAAAAAAGTTATCAAAATCGGTTGTGCCGTTTTTAACAAAATCAAAAACAAAATAGATGGTTCTATGAGAGACATTCCAGGAAATTGTAAAGCTGACGAACTTGCAAAAAACGGAACAAACTTACCTTTGTTGGATAGCAAATAATCTAACATCGGTATACCCCTAGCTACTTGTAAACTTATGCTAAAGCATGATACCATGAACAAAGCTAACCACAGATGGACTAGCATCCTAACTTGCCGGTCTACTAAACTGATTTGGCCATTGTTTGATGCTAAACGCTCAAAACAACTAATTTCTATTGGTAGATTGCATATTAGCTCCGTTATAGGTGTCCTTACCGGACACTGCCTAATAGGAAGACATGCTTTTCGTCTTGGAGTTCCTGCAAATGATTTTTGCAGAAGCTGCATGGATGAAGAAGAAGAGGAGTCAGTTCCTCACCTTCTATGTTCTTGTCCTGCCCTAGCCCTAGCGCAAAGACGTAGACTCCACTTGGGAGACTACTACTATAACGATCCTAGTGATCTAAATAATTCCGACATTCACTCTCTCAAACGCTTCATTATTAGCTCAAAATGGTTTAACGAGTAAGGGTAATTTTTGAAATCCTTGTGGTATCACAACGGACCAAATATTGGTCTAAGTGTGTTGACCTTTTCCGGTCAGCAGCCACTTTAACCTAACCTAACCTATGAGTAACAATTTTTCGGAAATTTTTGTTCAACCACTGTCAGTTTCAACTAAATAAAAAAATTTTAATTGTTTTTTTAAAATCTGTAGAACAGTCTTAAAGAAAAAAAATTATAAAATTTCGAAAGAAAAATGGTATTGCAGATACTGTTATACATATTTGGTTTAAAAAAAATGGAAAAAAGTGTGGGGAAACATTTTAAAATGCTATCTACAAAGTTTAAAGAAAATCGGCCAAGCTGTTTATGCTGTAGGCGGAATTTCGAGACCCAATCAGCCCAGCTACCAATCAGTCTAGCTTTAATAGCTCCATCGTATGGTAATTGCGTAAGTTGACAGTTTTCAATAGGGTAATTGCGGGAGAGGTGCCGCGTCATCCAGTTATCCGCGTTATAAGTTTTGTTTTTTGTTCGTTAGGTATTCAACAAGGAAGGCTGGATAAAAAATTGGTAATATCGGATATGTAACTTGATTTTTATCTATTTGTTTTGTTTTACACTTTTTCACTATGAAAATTTTTCGGTTTGTTGCAAGTAGTCCATCGGGAAACAAGTTATCGTGTGTTTTTTCCAGTGTAAGTATTTTGTGCGGTTAATAACCATTACAACTTACAAGAATACGTTTGTGTATTGTTTTTATTTTATTGTTTTGAAATGTGGTGCGGCATCTTTCCCTCATTTTGGGCAGAGATGCCGCAGTTTTTGTTTTTGGGAATACGCCGCATGTTAAATTTGTTTATCTACTTTTTTTTTAAAGGAATACTAAGCTTCGTTTTGCCCTGTAAAAATATAAGGAAGACGAAAGAGGCTAGGGAAGAAGCCCGAAAAAACATTGAGGAGGCGATGTCTCTGCGAAAGTTGGAAGAAATTTTTTTCAAACAAAAAAGCTAGAAGATCGGATCCAATGTACAAAATGTCGAAAATGGCTACATTAAAATTGTAAACGCTTCAAAGAAACTATAATCCACTCTGCACTGACTGTGGACAAGATTAAGAACGAAAGAAGCATGTTTCAGTCAAATTAATTCTCTTCAATGAATTTACTATGCGGCATCTCTCTAACACATGCAGGAAGAGGTGGAATACTTAACATATTTTAGTTTTTTGATATTTTGTACAAAAATTGGTATTTTTTGTTGATCAAGTATTTTTTTTATGGTAGAATATAAATCAATTGTTAAGTTTTTTGCAAAACTAAAGTTTATTTTACTTTAATAAGAAAATTACGTTGATTTTTGAAAAAGTGCGGCATGATAGCATGTCGGTTATTTGGAAGTACCTTCCTTATGAACTTTATATGGTTCTTTGAAATTGCTTATAAATTATTTATTTGTTTATTTGTTTCGACTGTATTTTATCAAAATTTCTTATTGCGACAATCTGTCTATTGTACCATTTTTTAACCAAAATTCATAACTAAGTGCTCACGATGTCCATCTGCGGTCTCAAAAGCAGTATATTTAAATTATATCTTCACAAGTGTTCACAAAGTACTACTATCGTCCTTAAATGTTTAATATCCGAGTCAATATTAAGTTCAATATTTGGATTTCTGAATTAAATTTGAAATAAATGATAAGAGAATTTTAAATAATCGCAAGCAATTACGACCTAATATTTAATTAAATAACCGGGAATTACATAGATATTATTCGATTTGGTACCTTTACGAATAGTTACATACATTTCAATTTCACCGTAAGTACAGATTCAGAAATTAAGAACTCCACTAAAACCGAAAAGCTGAATTGAATTTCTTCAGGAACAATGGAACGCTTCATCAAACTAATTGCACTACCAATATCGGAAAGAGAAGTAAATGTGTTACTATGCTAACCAGAACTTATGGACAGAAAAATCACACTTACATGTTTATGTAATTCATCAAGATGTTGAGAAATTTCTACAGAATTATTATCAGATACTTGATTGGAATCGAAATGTACTTATTAATCAACTTGTCGGTAATTTGGCACAGGCTTCGCTCAAATTTTGTATTATGTGTTGAGTCGATCCACATCGAAAACATGACGTTCGTTCTCTTTTTGGCTGAGGGCACGACAAATAATGCTTAAGGCTTGGTTTAATTTTTCGAAGGAATTGCGAAGGAAGCGGAAGGCTTGTAAGCAGCTGAACCGGGCATTTATCGTGAGCGAAACTCATTTCACTAAATTGTAAAACGCGATAAGATAATTGTTTCAATTCATAAATTTTGGAAGCAAGATACAAAATGGCCATATTATTTGAACTATGCCAAAATCCATCGATTATAACTTGTATTGTCAAAGTGTAAGTTTAATTGTCAAAGTGATGATTTTTCTGAGCTGAAGGTGGTTTTTCGCATTATAAATTACTTCGGATATTGGTCCAAGATTTGAATGAAATTTCGTTTGAAACTCGTTTTAAGTTTTGGATTCGTCAACTCGTAAACACAGTTCAGCAGCGGAATCAGGTAGCACAAGTCGACGGATGGTTTTCAAACGCAAAGAAAAATCTCCATTCACTGATACACACATACGCGTTCAAACGTATCTATCCACTTATATGCATCAGATCAATCAATCATTAGCGGAATATTCAGAAATCGAGCATTTAATGTCTTTAAAAGAAGGTAAAAGAGAACTACTCGATTCACTAAGCTTCGTGTAACAATTTCAATTCATTTTGAAGTGCAATTAGCTTTTTTTCTTCTTAAGTGCAGGAATTTCTCTTTCAATAAGAGCTTCTTCTTCATCCAAGTAAATAACATTCCTCGAAATGTTACGTGATGGTTCAGAATTTTTGGAACGTTCGGAATTTTCATTATTTTAAATAGAGTCAGTATGTTCAAAGGGTTGTTCTTGTTCAGATCCTCTTCTTATATAAAACTCTTGAAGCTGCGCTACTGTTGCAGTTGACAGAACTTCCACTTCCATTATTCAATCTTAAATCTTGCGGTGTATCCCACTTCTGAGTTATAACGGGTCTTCATTATTCAATCAAAAACAATAGTTATTGGTTCCTTACAAATATTTATTTTGTAAGAAGCACGTCTTCTTCCTTTCAACTCAGTTTCTTAACAATAATAACAATTTTAGGAATATAAAAAATAACATTTAAAAAAGTATTCCCAGAATTATATATACACTGCCGGTCATAAGGTTAGAAGCAGGCATTTTTGAGAAGTAAAATCGACATTTCTCCCGTTACATGATGGATTAGAAAAAAACAACTATGGTAAACGAAAGACTATTTTGTTAAGAACAAAATATAAAATTTGGGTATAGGAAAGATTAAGCTAACGGAGCTTTTATGACAAATTGTAAAGTGAGTCAAGAATATGCGAAAATAAATCGGGTCATTAGATTAGAAGCACATCAAATAAATGAAAATAAAATGCAGTTATTTATATTTTGTTATTTATTTTAGCTTTTATTAGATTTTTAATAATGTGTGCTGCCACCAGCCTTCAAAATAACTTCAAAAATTCTATCTTTTAAGGATTTATAAAGAGATTCCAAGTAGTCCAGTGAAATCTCACTCCAGGCCAATTTGATACCATGAATTAGCGCTTCCTTGTCATCGTATTGCTTCCCTCCCTCATATACCTTACGTGTAAGCCAGCCCCACACATTTTCAATTATGTTTAGGTCCGGGGAATATGGTGGCCAAGGCAGCAAGTGGACGTTTTGGTTCGCAATGAAGGATTTTACCTCTCGGGCTGTGTGTATGGGAGCGTTGTCCTGCTGAAAAATCCATGGAATTGGTCCAAACACCTCGCTAATTTTGGGGAATACTGATTCAAGCAAGGCTTTGTAGGTTTTCCCAGTCATTTTGGTATCTTGAACTACCAATTCTATAGCGCCATAAAATGAAATTGAGCCCCAGACCATAACGCCTCCTTCTCTGCTATGGTGACGGTTTAAAAACCGCTCCTCTTTCCTCAGGTCATGGAAATAATAATTATAACCATCTGGCCCATCTAGGTTAAATTTTTTTTCGTCGGAAAAAATAACCTTCCGCCAATCATTTGTGGTCATTCCATTTTGCACATCCCAGCTCATGTGTTCTTTCGCGAAACACAAGCGTTGCTTCTTCCTTGCGTCATTAAGTGGTGGTTTTTTTTTAAGCTTCAGGCGCTTTAAGTGCTTAGCATGGCGAATCGTGCGTTTAACAGTGGACAAGCTGGCCTTAACATTAGCTTTCTCCCTTATTTTAGCTGCCGATAAAGCTGAATTTGACGCTATTCTAAGGATACTTCGCGTTTCGCGAAGTGTTAAGGCAGAGGAAGTGTTTCCTTTATAATTTTTTGAGTAAGACGATGGATTTTTTAAATAATTGCTGACACAATGATCACTTCGATTTATTTTTCGGGCTATAGCACGGCATGAAAGACCTTCAGAGCAATAAACATCTATTCTTGCCCTTTCCTCCACTGTCAAACATTTTTTCTTGCCCATTTTTATTAACACTCAATCAAGAACAATTAATTTATAAAATGTACCGTTTAAACCGAACAAAAATTTATTCACTTCACAAAACAACGTTGATTTGTTCAATGCTTCTAATCTAATGACCCGATTAATTTTCGCATATTCTTGACTCACTTTACAATTTGTCATAAAAGTTCCGTTAGCTAAATCTCTCTTATACCCAAATTTTATATTTTGTTGTTAACAAAATAGTCTCTCATTTACCATAGTTGTTTTTTTCTAATCCATCATGTAACGGGAGAAATGTCGATTTTACTTCTCAAAAATGCCTGCTTCTAACCTTATGACCGGCAGTGTACATAAAATATAGATTGTTAGATAAAGATATGTATGCAAATATTAAATGTCGTTATCGAATAAATTATATTATTATATGACACGTTACTGCAGAGTTTTGACAGAATGTCACATTTGCTTCAAATTAATAATTAGAAATTTACGTTTCTCTAAGAAAATATTTAAAACTGGTATACAACGCACACGTTAAAATTTTCTGCAAAAAGACTTGAGCAATTTTAATACTTCGAAGACATACATACATATGTATACAAATAAATTTGGTGGTGTAACAGCTCAAAGAGAACCAGAACCTAGTGACTTACAACTCTCAACCATTCCTGTGTGCGTTTTACAAGGAATGGAGGGGATCTAAAAGAGGTACTCTTAGGGGATTTTTAAATTCTTCGCAAGAGGCAGTACACTCCTGAAACTTTGTTTTGCAGTAACTGCGAATCGAACCCAAGACCCTCTTCATAATACTCCAACGTACTAACCATTATGCCAAGGGTTACTACGTAACTTGTGGGCCATCTAATGGTTTCTCTTTATATCATGGGTTATTTTGACACTGACAGCTGTTTCCAGCTTTATATCTTGACAAAAACTCAGTTCCACGGAACGAAATGAGTCGCTATACGCCTGAACAACGTTGGGAATTATTGAAAACTTATTTCCAATATGAGTGCAGTGTAGCCCAAAAAGTGCCTTTTTCGAAAAAAAGTTTTGGTCGAAATGAAGCAACCACCGTGAGATTGGTATGCTAGTGGACAGCACTCATGGTCCCCGTGCGTCGTCGTACGGTGCGTACAGACGAGAATGTTTCTGTTGTAGCAGAAAGTGTAAGACTGAATTGACGAACATCAACTTGCCATAGATCTCAACAGCTCAACATTTAACACACTTGCCTGAGGAGAATTCTGCACAAATATCTCCAATTATTCGCCAATTGAAGCCAACCCAGGCAGCCGCTTGAACGACGTTGTGTTTCCATAATTAATGAGAATGTTTTCCCTTACTAATAAAGCCACAATAAATGAAAAAAAAAATTAATTTTGTTCATTTTCACGTAGGTACATGTTAGATAATCAGATTTAATTTGTTATGACACACCTTAGGGGACATCTGGTACAAACTAATTTAAAAATTAAACAATTTATTATAATAATTGTAGAAAATGTATTCTAATTACTTATAAACACTTTTGTTTAGAAGTTGTTTTTTTTAATAACCTAGCAGAGCAGTCCATAATATTAAATCAGGAAGTGAACTTTTTAATGATAAACGTTAATGCATAAAGTTTTCAATTATGAGTATATCTGGTTAGCAAATCAAATTGCATTCCTTGTTTTAAGGTCAAATCTCTTTTTTTTGTATGTAAATAAGATATTTAAAATTTTATAACCCACTAGAACTATATAAAAAATAATTTCGAATGTTTCTGCACTCATAAATGCACTCCAAGGATTCATTTAATAATTTCATTAACAGAATTTGTGAAATGAAGGACAGGACTTTGAATAAATATACGAGTAAGTAGCTCGAACAGTTGTATAGATATGGTTTTTTATTTAATCATTAAAACAAGATATAATTATGTATTATATTTCTTTACAAAAATAAAATGTAATTATGTTTCTGTAATTTAAGTAGCTACAACAATTCATTTTTATGGTTTTTTTCGTCTCCAAGTTGTGGTTACTTAAATGATTTTTAAAATATTAAATAAATAAATGAAAAACTGAATTTTATTTTTATTTTATTCAATTTTAATTTAACTTAATTAATATCACAACTTTAATTAATTTATTATATTTAAGCTACGCGTTTCGGAGTGTTATAGCTCCATCATCAGGCGAACTACTTTTGATTTTTGATTGTTGGTGTATTCAAACTTGAGCTTTTTGTTGTCATCTTGTGTTGTTGTTGTTGTTTTATTTAACTTGGTTGGAGCTTTTTTGTGTGGTGATATATGAGCGCTGTCTTCTTTTCATCTATTGTTTTGTTGGTGTTTAATTGCTGTTTCATATAAAGTGTTTGTTTTTACTGTCAATTTATCGTTTAATAAGTTGTCTTGTTCTATCTTGTATGCTTTATAGATTTCGTATTCTTCGATCGCGTCTAATATTTTACCTTTTCGGCTTAGGTGTAATGTTTGTAGGTTTGTTTCAAGATCTGTATAATTATGGTTGTTGTTGATTAAATGCTGGGCGTAGGTGGATTTGGAGTTTGGTTTTGGTATAATGTTCTTTGAATCGATCGTTGAATGTTCTACCTGTTTGTCCTATGTAGAACATTTGACAATCGTCGCATTTCAATTTATATACTCCGGAGCATGATTTTTTATTGGTTTTAGGTTTTTGTTTTAAAATATTTTGTATGTTATTGTTAGTTTTAAATGAAATATGTATATTTAGTTTTTTAAATTCGTATAAAAGAGTTTGTGGAATTATATTTGTGTAATTTACTGATGTGTATTTTAGGGTTTCTTTTGGTGTATTTATGTTGTTTTTGTTCTTATTATAGTTTATTTTCTTTTTCTTGTTTCTGAGTAATTTATCAATTATTGTTGTGTTATAGCCGTTTGTATGTGCAATGTATTTTATAGTGTTAATTTCGTTTAAATAGTCTGTTTTGTTCATTGGAACATTAATCAATCGATTTATAAATGCATTAAATGCTGACATTTTTTGGGGGTATGGGTGGTGGGAATCTTTATGTATGGTAGTGTCGGTAGTAGTATGTTTTCGATATATGTATTTTATATTTGAGTTTGTTGTTGTTTTTTGTTATGTTTAAATCTAAGAAATTTATGGAGTTATTGTTTTCTATTTCACTTGTAACTTTAATTTTTGTGTTTATGTTATTGATATATTTAGTTAGTATGTCTATTTGTCTTTGTGTACCATCGAATATGACAAACGTGTCATCGACATATCTTGAATATGATATTATTTTACTTTTTTGTGGATTATTAGCTGATAAGATGTATTTATTTTCGAAGTTATTTAGGTAGATATCAGCCAAGAGTCCACTTAAGGGTGAACCCATGGCTAATCCTTCTGTTTGGATATAGAATTCATCGTTAAATGTGAAGTAGTTCTGTTTTAATATAATTTCTAGTAAGAAAATTAGTTCGTCGATTTGTTGTTTGTTAATATTGTTGCTGTGGTGGTGAGATTATTTTTGAGTATTTGTATAGTTTCGTCTACAGGTATATTAGTATACATATTAGAGACGTCGAATTAAATCAATTTATGGTTTGTTGTTATATTAATATTTTTTAGTTTTTCTATTAGATGTGTGCTGTTTTTTATGCTATTGTTATTTGATAATTTAATGTTATTTTTTATGATTATTTGTAACTTTTTAGCTATTTTGTAACATGGTGCAGTGGTGTAGTTAATAAGAGGTCGAATAGGTGTATCTTTTTTATGTATTTTAGGGAGACCTGTGAATTGTGGTGCTGATGCATTTGGTTGTTTAAGTGTGTATTTGTTTAAGTTTGAGAGTAAATTAGTGCATTTGTTGATGGCGTTGTTGATTTCTTTGGTATATGTTTTTGTGGGATCGTATTGTAGGTGTTGTATGTTGTTATTGTGCATGAAAGTTTTAGTTTTTGTAATGTATTCTTGTTCGTCTAATATTACTATAGTATTGCCTTTATCGGCTTTTGTAATTATAGCTTTATTGTCCTGTAATTTTTGTTTTATAGTTTTTAAGTTTTGTTTATCTTCTTTGTATTTAATGTTGAGTTTATTGTTTATTTTATTGTTTTTTATTAGTTTTTTGAGTTTTTTGTTTATAATTGTCCTTGTTTCGTTTTGCATTTCTTGAGTAGGTATTGTTTTTATTGCAGCTTCTGCATTGATGACTTCTTGTTCTATGTTGTTTTTGTTTATTTTGGGGATATTATATTTGAGACCTTTGTTAAGTGTTTTAATTTCTGTATTGGTGAGTGGAATATTAGCTTTATTTATTAATCTGGGGTAGAATGTGTGAGTGTTTATTGGTATTGTTTTGGAATTCTGTTTATTTATTAGTTTTTGTAATTTGTTATTATGTGTCTTAGTGATTTCTATTGCAATTTTTTGTATGTTTAGGTTTATTTCATTTATATAGAGTTCAACGGCGATGTAGTGAATATTTTTGTATAATTGTAGGTGAGTTTCATATAAAATATTATTTAATTTTACCCTTTTGCTGTATAGAAATTTAATTTCTTCTTTTATTCGTATAATTTGGGCTATTTTTCTGTTTTTTGGGCAGCTGTTGATGTGTTTTTTATTTTTTATTTTTATTTTATCACCACACAAAAAATCTCCAACCAAGTTAAATAAAACAACAACAACAACACAAGTACAACACAAGATGACAACAAAAAGCTCAAGTTTGAATACACCAACAATCAAAAATCAAAAGTAGTTCGCCTGATGATGGAGCAATAACACTCCGAAACGCGTAGCTTAAATATAATAAATTAATTAAAGTTGTGATATTAATTAAGTTAAATTAAAATTGAATAAAATAAAAATAAAATTCAGTTTTTCATTTATTTATTTAATATTTTAAAAATCATTTAAGCTACAACAAGTATTTAGTATATATGAATGAGTCTTTAAAAAACATTAATTGCATTCTATAGTACTCTCATACATTCACCTTTGGATCGAAAGCACAGGGTTCCCAATGAAATGAAATTAAAAAAAAAGCACGAGCCTGACTTTTGTGTGTCGCTCAAACATTAAGATGTATAGTATTATTTTATTAGCACAATGACATAAAAAAAGGAAGAAAATTATGAAGACATGAAAATGAAACGAGAAAATGTGGAAACTAGACAGAACTGCTAAATTATATGACGTTTTTATATATATGATCATTTTTGCATTAAAAAAATTACATACATACGTATATTGATTTATTTTTCGAAAAAATCCTCACAGTTTTCTAACAATTACTTGAAACTATAAACTTACGAAGTGTAATTAAAATCCATGGATCTGTTTTTGCTTAAGTTACTAAAAGTTGGATTATGAATTCCGTTTTTTCTCTATAAACAAAATATTTGTTTAAAAAACATTTACCGTACCGTAGTTGGAAAATTTGAAAAAACTAAAATGAAATACTGGATAGCACGTACTGGCTCTTGTACACGCAATTTGGAATTTAAAAATTATATCATATATTATATAAATTATGTAACATTGTAGAATACAGAATACAGAATTCTTTGTTTATTTTGCTAAAACATTTTCTAAAATAGGATGTGGTTAAAAAATATGTAAGAAAAAAATACATTTTTTATATAAAATTATTAAAACACTAATTTTAAGTTGTTATCATTGTAAAACTACAAATCAAAATTTAAAAAACTTTCACTGACGCGTTGTTGAGATATCAAATATTCAGACAAAATTTGTTTTCAAAAATCCAAAAACATATTTTTCTTAAGGTTTTGATATGCATTGTTTTTTGAAGTGGCGCGAAGGTTGTGTGCTCGCCTGTCAACCTATTGATCAAAGGTTCGATCCCTGCCGTCGTATGTCGTTTTAATTCCATTAAAACCTTAAAATTGTCATCAATGGGTTGCTAATTTACTCATTACAATTACATGTTGTTCAGGCATAACACTAACAACATGTAATTGAGTTAAACTAGTATATCCAAAAAGGATGAATACGAATAAAATAATGTGAATTATAAGTGACATAGAAATAAGACACGGCATTTCTCCGCTTTAGTTCAGCCGCCATCCCTGGAGATAAAAAAATCTGCGACATACAACCTTCAGTCTCAGAACATCGTGCCACACATCTTTCCTATCCTTCTTTCTCTTCATTAACTTCACGCCCGCGCTGTGTTATAACATTTAAAGGGTAATCATAATCCCTTGAGCGCGTGTAGATTATAAAAAGAAATAAATAATAAAAGTCCGTTATGCCGGTGAAGATAATCCATAGTACCTATTAGTATTTCTCAATGTTCTGTCAATTTTAATTTTCCATTCACGTCCAGCTTGTCGTAAGGCCCTTTGAGCTAACATACCTTGTCGCTTTCTTCTTGTAGTTGGTTCAGCATCTCGGTAGCTTTCTTTCGAAATTTTGTATTGTTTTCGTTATCAACATCGTCTTCAATATTTCTTCCAACACCAAGGGTTTTCCATGTAGGTAAATATACTCATTAATCGTTCCGTTCAAGTATGCCGATGTGATGTCCATCTGATAGATCATTTAGTACTTTGCAGCTAGAGCAATCATAAGGATTAAGGAGCTAAGTCTGGCCACAGTAGTAAACGTTTCATAAAAACCTATTCCAGGCTTTTGGGTGAAACTTTTAGCTACAAGTCTTGCTTCCCGCTTCTCGATTGGTCCGTCTGTTGTCCATTTATTTTGCAATATTATTATACAGCCAAATGTTCTTGAATTTTCACGCTCCTTTTCGGTAGTCCAATTGTCATTCCTAATCAGGATTCGAATCCCCGTGTCCGATTCAGGCTTCGTCCCGGTCCCAGATTTTTCACCGCTTGATGAAGCCTTTGTGAGTGTTACTTCAGAAGCATTCATTGCGAATTTCCTCTCCAATTCTATCAATTCCTGGTCACTCTGAATTTCGTCATTGTCGTTGTTTATCTGAGTGAATTTCCTTTTGAAATTTCCTTGAATATCCTGGTTTTCCCTTTTTAGGTTTTTAGTAGTACTGGTCTTCTTGGTCCGTATTTTGGTTTCGTTTGGAGAACATTCTCTTGGATACATTTTTGGTTTTTGCCTCCTGTCATGCAAATTAACATTCCGTGGACTAGACCCAATAATAATAGCATATTTGAGATTTCCGATTTTGAAATGTCCATTCACGGTTCCCTAATCAATGAAATCTTCGAAACGTTTTTAATGTAATAGACTATCCAGGAACCAGGTTAGGTTAGGTTAGGTTAGGTTAAAGTGGCTGTCATTAAAGCGTCTGACACACTTAGACCAGTAGAGGTCCATTGGGATACCACGATCTAATAGCTTTATGATGTACTATATTTTTTGTCTTTTTTTTTCCGGTGCGTAAATATTTAAAGATGATGGTTTTCAACTACTGGCCCTGCGATATATTTATGGTCATAGCAAAATCGAATGGCAAATCCGTTGGAATCATCGGTGAACGCGGGATCAAGGCATCCTGCCTTTGTATTTTTTCTTGATGATATTGGCCTTGCTGAAGTTATTCATTTGCTATTTTACAGCCAGTCAATCGAGGTTGGTTAATGTTAAGCAGCATAGTCACAACTGATCCTACTTTTAATTGTAAACTGTGAGGTGGTAGTCCAGGCTAATCCAGGGAATTTAAAAACTATGTGGGATAGTTGACTATGTCAGTCTGGTTTGTAACTGTGTCAACAAATTTGTAAGAAAACAACTCTCCGGGAAGAAAATTCTGCAAATTCAGAAAATGGTTGCATTGATGTACTCAGCCAATTATGGTTTCTGAACTGTTGTTCCATGTCCGTAAAAACACGTTGAATAAACTTCTCTTTTGAGTCGACGAAGTGACAAAAATCCGTGAGTAGTGTAATTAATCCGGTTGAAGTGTCAACTGCGACCTTACCGTTTCCAATATCTAATAACTGCTTCGAAGACATAATCGCTGTTTGATCTTGTTGCAAAAACACTCGCATGTTAGTTGTGTTAATTGGAGTATCTTTACGTGCCACCACAAATAAGATGATTTTAATCATGCGCTGAGTTCGTCAGCAACATTTAATCGGGGAGTAATAGGAACAGTCTGACCAAAATCACCTGACAATAGAATCATGGCTCCACCAAAAATGTTTTGGTTATCACGAAGATCTTTTAATCTGTCCAGTGCCTCCAGAGTGACCTCTTGTTGGCCATCGTACATTCATCCTAAGCGATCAATTTGCATATCTGTAGAATCTTCGCCATTACGCTGTTTTTGGCGATGCACATGCACAGTGCGGCCAAAAGTCGAAAAACGTAGAGAATGATCCACAAATTGGTATATAGGGGTTTTTGGGGTCGCTGAAAACAAATCTGTTATCAGAATCAGCAAATTCAAAAGGGCCGACCTAATATGGCGTCATGTCATACGAAAAAATTTATTAAAAATGAAATAACTTTGATAGTTGGTTAAAAAATTTTGTTTTAATATTATTAGGGCATGTACTTGAAAATTTATTTAAAATGAACAAATTCAAAATGGTGGAATGCTATATGGCAATATTATATAACAAAAAAAAAAATGGAAAAAAATTATTTATATATATTTATTGAAATCGAACACAGTAATTTATAAATCATTAATTTAGAAATACAAAATGCAATATGAGCAAACAATATATAAGTTTTTCCGATATTTACATGAAAAAGTTTTCATTGTCCATCTCGTAACAGTCACAATCATCTACATCTATATCTGTTTCAGAAGCGGAAGAGCTATCAAAAGATTGTTGTTCATCTTCTGTTTGATTATTTACAGGTGGAGGTACTAACAAATTGATACAGTCTTTAGACAAAGATTTAAGTGGTTTTAGAGGTAATTCCCGACAACTAGATATTAATGGATCGGATGCGACTAGGAGTCTTTTAAGAATATCCTCCATTGTATTTTGAGGATTTATGGTTTCTTGCGAAATTAGCTTGATAGATTTAAAATAAAGTATTACATGCTTCTTGTGCATCTTCCGACATTTGACACTGATATTGACACTGAATATTTTATTATTTCGGGGCTATAAATTAAAAGTTTGTGAGCTAACGTGGGCATACAATACCAGGGATATTGTTGTAAATGAAGGTACTAGTACGGCCTAGAACGCCAAAAAACGCACGATTTTTGGGAATTTTTTTCTCGGAAACTTTATTAGATAGTAACAAATTTTTTTTAAATAATGAATACTTGCGACAAGAGCACAAGAACATTTTTTTTATCCTAATTTTCTAATTTTGGGCGAATTATAGAGGGCGCCAACGTTTACTCTTCGAAAAACACATTGTCCCATTGCGGACAGTTAATCTTCGGATCTACTGAACCGATTTTCAAAAAACTTGTTGAAACTTGTTTGTTTTTATGTTTTCTAAGACAATTTATCACAATTTGACCAAAAAGTTATGACCCAAAAAATGGCGACCCAAAAAAATAAAAACTTTTACACGTGTTTGATGGAAGTGTCCATAATCCTATCAACGAAGCGTGACTACGTTAACTTAGCAGCCACATTCAGACTAAGATTATGGGGGGATTTGGGGCAAGAGACTCTACTACGAACATTTTTCGTCTTCTAGGGGTCTTCTTTAGACAGCCTGATGACAAAAAACCCCTAACTCAAAACTTTTATTTTGGACTTTTGGCCGCACAAAGATGCCTTCGGCCGCACTGTGCGATGTTGCAAACTGGTGCTTTGATTTACATGTTTAGTGGTAATTTTAAGGCATAATATGCAGTTTGTCCATCTTCTAACAATGTTGCAGCTATTCCATATGGAGCCAATGTTAGGCCTACTTCATTTTGCGATCTGATCTTTGCCAACAGCGATGAAATTAGGAACGCTTTTCCATTCCCCCCGGGAGCATCAAGGAACTAAATTCCCCAGATTCACTGTTCAGTTTCCACCAAAGTATCGTATGTAATTCTTTGTTGATCATTCAATTGCGGAACATTTGATTGAACTGTTTTGGCCAATACTCGTACTTCAGTATCGTATTATTCCTCTCTTTGCAACTCGTGGTTAAATGCATAGCCCATAGGACGATTGGGTGCTGCCATGCCCAAACACAACAATACTTTATTTACTTTCAATTAACACAATATCTTCTATCATGATCAATGTGGCATGCCTCACGGAAAGTCGCACACAAATATCCATAACTGTTCTCAGTTGTCGAAACGATGTTGGACCATTAACATTTACCAAAAACAATCGAAGATAATAACATTCATCGTTATTTGGATGTACCGTGTAAATGCGACCTAGAGCGTATCAAATGTTTCACAGCTAGAAACATTTTGTATTGGAAAATTAAATTGTCGTTTTTAGTATTTTCCGTTACTTACTATTTATGTAATTAATTATGCCGTTTAAACCTTCCCTGAACTTCCACAAATATTTCAAGACCAAAATGAGCAAAATCGGTCCAGCCATTCTCGAATTTTAGCGAGACAAACGAACAGCAATTGATTTGTATATATATATGTAGATGTGCCTTTCTGGATTATTGTTTTTTCATAAATTTTCTAGAATACATACATATGTAGGTAGGTATTTAAGCTTCAATTACAAATTACAATTTCTTTTATTCAAATAATAATTCAACAAGTGATGATTTTTCCACTAAAATTTACCGCACGCTTATCCTTGTTCATATATGTATGTATGTTGGTAGGAAAATATTATACATATACTCCAAGCTCAACCTTCATTTGTGGTTTGCCATAGATACTTAACATGCAAATACCATTTTGCTGGAAAAAATCACTCAGTCATTTCCTACGCTAAGTGAAACATACCTTACAAAATAAAAATAAAATAAACCACTTCCTTCGCCCGGAAACATTTCAAACTTTTTGTCCTTTTCGAAAGCTGTTCTATCTTCTCCTACATATACACTCTAAACTACATTGAAAATTCCAGTAGCAAAGTTCATATTTCTCTGACATGCCATAACCATACTTCAAGTGCATCCTTCGGCGAACATTGTTGCCGCATATTTTTCTCCTTTTATATTCACTCAAACAACCCTTTTATCACAAGCTTACCTCAAAAAATTATCCAAATGCTCAGAAAACATTTCCGGATACTAACTTTGGAAGTCATGTTCTTTTATTTGTGTATAAATCTAAACATATATATAATATATAAAATGGCAGTCGACTGACATTAAATCCCTTCCCACCCTCATAGTTGATGTCGACACCTTTAACATTTCACACCCAATTTTGTGAGGAACTTTAATTCAGTCCTATGCTTTTTTTTCGCCAAGGACAAACATTGACAGTAAACCGGGAAAAGTAAAAATCGCTTTTCCGCAGGGTTTATTTTCAAGTTTCAACAACAGTTTTGCACAACTAAAAGTCGGAACTCTTATCCAATGGGATTTACAAGGGCACGGAATCAAAAATTTACCTGTAACATGTTTACTAGAGATACATGTTTGGATTCGTAAAAAAATCGAGATTCTAATTAAACTTGACAATATGCTGAAAGAGAACACGGAAAAACTTGATCCTCAAATTCAGCCTGTATGCATGCATGTTTGAATATCGATCTACAGTTTGGGAGCCTGCAGGGATTTCCATCAATATTTATTTATTTATAACTAAATAATTTACAAAATGAATTTATAAACTATTTTTTTAATGAAGACATCAGGGCAGCATGGGCCATATGGTGTCATCTTTTGAAAGGAACAATTGAGTCAAATACATTGAAACAGTGAAACGTGGTGTATAGGTACATTATTAATATTGCGACTTGTTTGAATCGAAATTTAGTTTACCTGTTTAAAAAACATGTAAATTTAAAATCTTATTTTTTTGAAAATTCAATAAAACGAGTTGTATTGACAATGAAAGAATTTTTTGTATTTTCGGCTTTTTCAAATTATATCCGTGTTAAGTATATTAAAATTTGGCAAACAAACATTTGTGCAAATAATCGTCGCCAATTTTAATGTTTAATATTGTTGAAATAAAAATAAAATTTCAAATGTTAATGACCTATTTTCGTTGCATCGCATTTTCGAAAGGAGAAATTCATATTTTTTTTTTCAAAAAATTCAAACATCGCGCACTAAAAGGATTATGAGTACCCTTAAAATGTTTGAGCTTCAGTGCGAGCGTTTTAGGAAAGGTAGGGAGGATTTTAGGACATACCGATGCACATTGGTTTTGAAATCCTGAATATCATAATGGGAGTGTAATATTATGTAGGGTAATGCATTCCACATTGATATAATGCGGTTTAAAAACGAATCTCTGAATTTAACAGTACATCGAAGTTGGTTTCAAGTGTAAACTGGTGTGCACTCCCTGAAAAATAACGGTAAAAAAATTAAAAACAAAAAAACATTGTGCGGTGCTCAAGAGATTTAAATGTTTCTGTTATATTAAACTTCTATTAAATAGCATTTTTAAAGCTCTTTTTACTTCCGATAGTAGGTACCATAGGGCAAGTTCTGCATTACATCAATTTATTAAAAAACTAAGTTCACAAAGTTCTAAGTGGTAAATAGAACCAAGTGTAGTTAGAAAAATTTTAAAAAATGCACAGAACTTTGTTACACAACAGGATGTAGATTGAACTTTGTTGCTTCAAAATATTCAAACGATGCTCGTAGTTAAGACTATTAAGCCTATGAATTTTGTGTTAAAGTGGAGTTTTATCTGAAATGCATTTTAAAAGTTTGTGCTATGTGATTTTCAAAATGTTTGTTCTAAATATACATAAATTTTAATAAGTAAAGGTAATTATTTCTATTTCAAAAGTAAATAGGAAATGAAAAGGTGTACTGTATTAAATATACCACTCATTTAAAATGTCCTGTTAAAGAAAGCTTTTACAGGAATGTTTTCAGTACGAACTTTAACTTTGATTTTCACCATCCCAAGTTTGATAAATGTGGCAAATGTGAGGCCTATAATGCAGCAAGAAATGAAGATGCGTTAAGTGAAAAATTTAAGAAAGAACATGAAGTCCACTTAAACTTAAAAAAGATTTTGTTATATCATGTAAAGGTAAAGAAACTTGCCATATTTGCCAGGCTTGGATGCATCACAAAGCCCGTGTAGGGCTTGCTAGAACGGAATATCAAAATTTAGATAGCAATGAAATTGCGCCAGATACTCTTGTTGTTATAATGCTACCTCGTTGAGAAGAATTCTAACTTTCAATGAAAGTTTTGCGCCTGCGCTGAGTTCATAGCACTTAACTTTTTAAAAAAGTCAATGTTCAGACATCAATCTACTTGACCCACTTACCATCAGCATAAATCTTCATCGCCACAATTGACGTCGCAGCCAAGCCACTGACTCAACATAATTCTACGATGGAATATCTATTTGGGTCACCAACCTAATCGTGCGTCGGCCAGCCACCACATTCCATCACCAGATACCTACTATGCAACCCCCATACCGAACGTTGACACTGACATCGGACTGAAGGCGATCATAATTAGAAGCGCATGCAAATATGAATACATGTGTGTATCTATATCCCATAGTCTGGAGCATACCTTGTGACTGCGGTTACCAGATACTGAATTTGCCGTGCATAAATACGGCAGTTGATAATAGTCGATTTAATTCCAAGAAAATAAACATCGATCGATGGCATTATCACTCAAGCAACATGTTATGGGAATATCTGGACTGGGCATCGTAATGCTGGTGTACGGTTGGCTAAGTAAAGCGCGGACATGGTATCAACTACTGGATTCCATGCATATATGGGATTTCTGATGACGGAGCAGAATTATCTATCACTAGTCACTACTTCACGGAGCTGAGCTGGTGGACAAATTGAGTTTTGTTGTGTCCCTCGTCGAGTGCGGTCATCTCGTCAACGTGTTATTATTATTATCACTGTAAATAAAGACTTATAAAAAAACCCAACTATTTGTGTTCGGCAAAGTGCCCTTTAGTTATTAATTTTTCAGACCGGCGACCCCCTGAAGCTTTGGCGATTATCCCAAACAGTCAATATATAAAGTCAACTTTTGTGGAACCATCATCATTTGTTCGCTTCCAGCCAAGAGAAAAATCAATCGACAGAATAAATGTTATTGAAAAAAATCTCTTCCAACTGTTTCCTGAAAATAGAAAACAATTCTTGAACAATCTTCCTGTGACCGAGCTTAAAACAAACTTAGACTAGTTTCAAAAAAGTTGCAAAAACAAATTTTTCTTAATAAATGATTAAATTTTGATAACATAAATTTATGTTTTCTTTTTTATTTACAGTTCAATTGAAAAAGAAGGAATTTTAATAGAAATAGTTTACAAATCGGCGTACATAGGGCTTTTTAAATATACTCGTATCTTAATAATTAATTTCTATATTCGGGTTGCTGTAAGAGATTTAGTATTTTCCTTTATAACTCGAAGTATGAAAAATGTAGTTAGGGCCTTCACGATAGTATGGGCAGTGTGAGCTTTACTATTAATTAACTTTTCTATAATAATGTTTATTTGTTATCCTTTATAAAAAATTAAAAAAAAAAGGAATAAAAACTTCGTTCAACAAAAATTCTTATTTCTTTTAGATAACAGGGTTCTATCTGAACAATTAAATTTCTTATAATGACACACTAAGTTCTATCAGGTATTAGAACCTTATTGTTCTATGTTCAAATGACTTTGCGTTGAGAAACAAGGTTCTATCCATTTTTTCAACCACCAGTTACTGCAAAATTATGAATTATGTTGTAGATTTTTGAATTCAGATCAACATAACAACAAAATTTGTGTTTTCAAAAAATCATGTAGATCCAAACAAAAATATAAAAGTTATAGACAAACAAAAATTCAATCTCTGTTTTCTCAAAAGTGACTTGAGTGCAGTTAGTTCGTGCGATCCAGTCGTGCATTTTATTTGAATTCTATTCAAAACTTATAGCTTACAGCTAGATCAAAAGGGTTACAGAAATTCTTGCAACGTAGAAGGGAACCTAAACATTTATCAGAGTTTTTGGCGACGTCAAATATAAGGTCATTCCACACAAGGTAATTCTGTAATGCACATACCGAGAACTGAGAGCTGTTCGGATTCCTCAATGCAAATGGTTTTTCATGGATAGCAGCATGGGTTGTAGGTTGCGCTTTAACACCAGAAGGCAAAATTGAGCTTACCAAAATTCTAGGTGCCGTTTTCGAGAAAAATACGATTTTCGAAATCTATTTTTTAACATTTATACATAAGTACCCACTTATTTTTTATTTTTTTTTTATTCTCTAAATATTGTAGTGTGTTAAAAAACTGTTAGTTTTTAGGTCTAAGAAAAATCGGCCGAGTCGTTTAGACTATAGTCGAATAGACAGAGAGAGTTTTTTTTTTATATCTTCCCTGGCTTCATAATGTCCGGTTTGTAAGGACGGCCAAAATTTCACAAAACTACATATAATTTAATTAAAACGCAGGTTAACTTTTACATTTGATTTATTCTGCGACCTTAAAGTGACAAACTCTGGCAAAGGAATAAATAATTTTATATTGGACTCGAGTTGCTATGCGGCAAATGTTACAACTAATACAAATACATACATATGTGAAACTTAAACTATATATTTGTAATATTAAGTATATAATAGATCGTTCGACTTTACAGTTCTATTAGAAGTGTTTGTATGTGAATTTATGTCTTTACTGAATGTATATAATTATAAAATGTGCATGAATCCAGTGTTGTTATACAGAATGCCTACAGTTCGGCCATACCTGACATATAATCGCCCCGATTATTATCATATACATAGAAATACTTTATTATGTTGAATGTTGTTTTTTTTTTTCGAACACAATTTAGGTTTTTATTATCAGTTTGTCTCGAACATTTTTAGATAACAAATCATTCTTTAATTATGCGAATGCACAACGTGTTATTACATTTAAAATTACATATTTAATATTTTTCTTTTGAAGTTGGTATGTCTTACAATTTAAAATTTGAAATAAACGATACAAAATTTATACATAAATATCTTTTCATGCTGTCACAATCAGGTTCAAATCTTCTTATAATCCTGAAACGTAGAGTTTCATATTACATGGAGAACAAACTCCTTTATAAGGTATACGAGAAATTTGCATACCATCAATATCTTTGACTATATACCTGTCATTATCCAATATTTTAACGATTTCGTAGGGACCCCGATATTTAGCTAACAACTTCTTGTTTAAGCCTGGGGTAATATCAATATTTTTTAACATAACGAAATCACCAATTTGATAAACATGGGGTTTTTTATGCCTTTTATCATAGTATTGTTTATTGTAGGATTGATGATTTTGTATGGTTTGGGAAGCTTCTTCTCGAGCCTGAACCAAATCAACGCGAGGTTTGTCATCAAAGTTGGTTTTCTGCAGATGCTCAAATATTTCATCGCAAACATCACCCCTCTGACCAACACCAAAGAGTAGCACACTAGGTTGAAATCCAGTACTTTTGTTGACAGTGTTATTTAACGCAAATTCGACTTTCGGCAAGCTCCTTGCCCAGTTACTGGTTGACTCTTCCTCACATTCTTTAGAAAGCATCGGTATGAGAACACGGTTGAATCTTTCAACCTGTCCATTTGACTGTGGACTCAAGGTTGCAATTTTTATATGTTGAATATTACTACTCAACAAAAAATCATTAAATTCTTGAGAGGTAAAGCAGGTTCCACGATCTGACACAATTATAAGTGGTCGACTATATGCAGCAAAATATGATTTCAAACATTCAACAGCCTCGCAGGTTTTTGTAGTGTTGACAGCGTATAAATTGACAAATTTTGTGAAACCATCTACTACTACGAACAAGTGCTTTTTACCTTTTCGAGTGGACGATAGAGGACCACAGTGATCAATATGCATTACGTCAAAAGGGACTTTCCCTTTTGGAATATTGTGCAGTGTTCCCTCAACTTTACCGGATTTAGGTGAAAAATATATGCATTTTAAACAATTCGCAATATAATTTTTTATCTTTCCTTTCATGTCTGGGAACCAGTACGTTTTATTAAGGTACTCATAGCATTTATCCACCCCAAGGTGACAAAGAGATTCATGATGTTTTTGTATAACCTGATGCTCCATTTGAATCGGGACATAAAACCTTATATCGCCATTCATCTTTTTATAAACGAGCCCGTTTACTAAATCAAAATGACTACTTTCTTTAATTTCCAAATCGGAAATTATCTTAGATAAAGTAGAATCTTGTTTTTGGGCAGCAGCTAACGCAAACTCAAATGAATCATTTTCTACAACCATTATGTTGGTGCATCTACTTAAGGCGTCTACGTGTGACATACGCTCTGAAGATCTATGCTGGATTGAGTAGTCATAATCCTGAAACTCTAACGCCCATCGTGATATTCTTGGATTCAAAAACTGTTTGTTCAAAGTAAGAGCAAGAGATTGACAATCAGTTACAATTTTGAACTGAATGCCTGATAAATTCTATACCTCCTCAATGCATAGATGATTGACAGGGTCTCCAGCTCAAAGCTATGGTATCTTGATTCTGCATCACTTGCTCTTTTTGAAAAATATGAACATGGGTGAAATTTATCATCTTTTTGACGTTGCAAAAGTATAGCACCAAACCCTATACTACTTGCATCGCAATGCAGTTCGGTTTCATTATGTGGACAATAAATTGCTAATATAGGTGCCTCTAATAATTTAGATCTAAGAACTTCAAAGCATTTAAGTTGATCAGGTCCGAAAACAAAAACAGCATCCTTTCGCAAAAGATCATAAAGGTTTTGCTATTAGAGAAAAGTTCAGAATAAATTTCCTAAAGTACGAACAGAGCCCAATAAAACTTTGAACATTCTTAACACTGTGCGGCACAGGAAATTCGCTTACTGCACGTAGGTTTTCGGAATTTGGACGTATACCACTACAACTCACCGTGTATCCTAAGAACGTCATTTCTTCAAAAACGAATTTGCATTTATCTAAGCGAAGCGCAAGCTGATGTTGGAAAACTAATTGCAGCACTTTCTCAAGACTTTTTAAATGTTGTTCTAGGGTTTCACTTGATATTAGAAGATCGTCCATATATATGAGGACAATACCTTGATCTATTAATTCCTTGAAAATACCATTTATGAATTTTTGGAAAACCGCGGGAGCGTTTTTGAGACCAAATGGCATTTTCAAAAACTCATATTGGCCGAAAGGTGTCACAAACGATGTAAATTTAATACTGTCACTGGCTACACTGACATGGTAAAATCCACTCCGTAAGTCTAAAATAGTAAAATATTTTTTGTTCTCCAGTCTATCGATAAGATCTTCTATCAAGTTCAAAGGATAATTGTTTTTAAGAGTGTGCTTATTTAAGACGCGATAGTCTATGCAAAGACGAAACTCATTGTTTTTCTTTTTTATGAGAACGATTGGAGAAGAGTATGGTGAATTACTTTCACGAATAATATTTCGTTGAATTAAATCATCAAGAATTTTTTTCAATTCTATTTTGTGGGCATAAGGAAGTCTGCGAGGAGTACTGAAGAAAAACTCATCTTTGCTTAATTTAATTTCCATTTTGACTTCGTTTGATAAGCCTGGCTCAGAATTCATTGACTTCTTTGAACAAGCCTCCGAAACCATTTTCCTTACACTAAGTTTAATCTCGAATGGTAATTTTTCATTTATATTTATATTTTGTATTGGATAATCATCGCAAGTATCGTCGTCTGAGATATCGATGTTTAGAATTTGATTTTCAAAATTATCATTTAACCCGATTTGTGTGTCATTATCTATTTGAACCAGGTTGTTAACTACATTTACATCAACTATTTTTCTAGTTTTTGTCAATTCCATATTATTATTATTTTTTAAAAATCTCTACCTAAGACAACTGGATATTTCATGCTTTCATTACTTACAATAATTAAATTTAATCTAACGGAATTATCTTCAAAATAAATTTGTGAACTTACGCTACCTATTACCTCTAATGGACTGTTGTTTATGCCGGTGAATTTGTTGTCGGCTGCATGCACGGGTTTTGTCAAGAAGGTTGGGACAAAACACTGTTGTATAAAACTTATCGGGCTGCCGGAATCCAAAAGTGTGAGTAAAGATGTAGAATAGCTCGATGTTGAATCTTGATTTTGTTTAAAGCAGTACCTAATGTAATGTTCAAACTTGTTATTATTAGAAACGCAAATAACCTGGCTGCAATCCACCTGATGTTCATCGATTTGGTACTGCTGATCGGGACAATTATGTCCAGTTGTTTCAATCGTACAAACAGCTGGCAGTCTGCTGCGCGATGTAGATGACTTCCACATTGGAAACATGGACCCCTCGGTCGTCGTGGCTTCGGGCAACTGGTGCTGTAATGACCATTAGCATTGCAATTGAAACACCTTATGTTATTGTTTGCCAAAACCGGTTTTTGTTCTGACGTCGATGGACGAACTCTCGTTGGATATGATGTACTGCTCAACGATGGCATTAGAGCTTTAATTTTTTCATATTTTCTCATAAAGACTTTAAGCTCGTCTAGATCATTGGCTCCATAGAGAATCATCTTGTTTGTTTGCGCATCGGGAATACCATCAATAATGTATTGCAGCAAGTCAGTCTCTTCTACGTCCGCAAAAGAAGCAATTTCTTGCATTGAAAAAATATACTGTTGAAAAGATTCATCACGTTTTTTCTTTCGGCTGCGGAGTTGGTTATGTATATCTGCACGTGACAATTTTTTGGAGAATTCTTTTAACAGCGCACAATTAAGTTCTTCCCAATTTTTTATGGAAATTGTTCTTTAAAAGAGCGTTGCCGTTCCACTGAAAAGGCGCTTACCGTAAATTAAACGCATTCTAGAACCCCTTTCCATGACCTCGGTAGATTCTTCAAACTGATTAACCCATTTTTCAATGGAATAATTGTCGTCGCCACTAAAGTGTTGAATCGATTCTTCAATATCCTTGAAATGGAAAAGGGGAACTTTAGTTTTGGTGGATTCTTCTATGGATGTTAAATCAGCTAGTTGTTTTTTGAGTCTAGCTATTTCTTGTTTCTTAAGAAGTTGTTGCCGTAGATTTTCTATTTCTTGATCAAGATTGCATGTGCCATGTTGAATATCATCGTCTGCAATTCCCGTTGAACCAGATGATTCGTCGTCTTCAGCCAATGCGGGAACATGTTGTTCCAGTTCGCCAGGTGGAAGGTTATCCCAGGCTTGTTGGAGACGTAGTAATAGCGATTGTTTCGTACCAGTTGTCACTAATTTGAGGTTATTTAGCTTTTCCTTAAGCTGTTGTACAGTTGCTGTATCCAAAAAAAATTTCACTCTTTCTCTGATGGTACTCTCCATCTTAACACATTTTTTTTATATATTGACACTACAATATAAATTTTTAAGTTCACGTGTCCTATATCCCACTTCTGATCTGTAAGGACGGCCAAAATTTCACAAAACTACATATAATTTAATTAAAACGCAGGTTAACTTTTACATTTGATTTATTCTGCGACCTTAAAGTGACAAACTCTGGCAAAGGAATAAATAATTTTATATTGGACTCGAGTTGCTATGCGGCAAATGTTACAACTAATACAAATACATACATATGTGAAACTTAAATTATATATTTGTAATATTAAGTATATAATAGATCGTTCGACTTTACAGTTCTATTAGAAGTGTTTGTATGTGAATTTATGTCTTTACTGAATGTATATAATTATAAAATGTGCATGAATCCAGTGTTGTTATACAGAATGCCTACAGGTTTGATCAAAATTTCGAGTTGATTTTTTAGCGAATGCATTACTTTTGTCATATAGTACCCATGTGTCGCAAGTAAAAACGAATCTTTCTCTTAAAGCCCGTCTATTATTGCCCGACTACTGTAGTCTATTGGGGTCCAAATTGTATAGATATCTAACCGTTAATAAATAACCTACCGCAGTTCCCGAATGGATTGATTAGACTGAATTCTGAGTTTTGTCTTAGATTTTCCAAGTAACATAGAACTTATTATTATTATTTAAGCTATACAACTGGGAAGACAAAAATTCGACTTTGCATTAAAAAATTATACATGTAAATTTTCATAAAAATTTTTGGCAAGCAATTTTTAATTGTTTTTACAAGATTCTGTTTAATACATATTACGTAGACAATATTCATTTCATCTAGTATTATGTGTATGTTGGGTAGAAATGGTGACTACTGACAGTCTAGCCTTGTGGCCCAATAAGCGCTGAAGTGCGCCATTTTAATACCGATATGTATGATTATTATTATATTATTTTGTACAAAAATTTTAAATACGAAAAGTTCACTTTTTGACACGAAATTCATGCAAACAAAATTCGCTACTCTAAAAATAAAGGAACTTGTAGACGTTACAAAATCAATAAACAATGAAATAAAATCACCATGATTCAATTCCGTTCGGAACACACTTTGAAGTCAAACTTGACACAAATATTTTTGGTTATTTGAGGAACCCTCTTAACTTGCAACGTAATAATAATCAAACATTCTTAGTTCAACTTGAAAATGGATCAGGGTGTTCGATATTCACCAAACTCAGTTTTCAATTAAAAGTTCAAACCTTTGTTTTGTATGTTTTGAAAAGCTTTTTCATCAACTTATTGTCTGGGTTATTAAACGCTTTCTACATTTAATTTTTTTATTAAATTCAAAATCTCAATAACGAGGGATTTTTAAAATGTTGTCTTAAAATGTATATTATTGAATTTTAAAAACTTGCAAGCTGAACTTTTTTTGAGAAAAATTTTAAATGAAATATTTATTTAGGGAACTCATTATTAATAAAACTATCTTAACGATTTTTTAAATTCTGATTGCACAAGTTCATATTTTTTTTTCAGAAATCAGCTCAATCTCATTTAGGTTTTAGATTTATAATCGCTTATCAACAAATTGTGAATTTTCAAACGCACAATTTATGTGTAAGTGTATGATAGGGACTCTAAAGTCTCGGATTACATCATATTTTCAGACAATCTCTGTTTTTTACCTGGGGTGTGAAGTTTTTTACAGTGTGGTAAAAATTGTTCCAGCAATTTGCCAACAACTGAATTTAGAGGATCTTGTAAGGTTGGCCTTGGTCCTATAGTAATATATAAAATTTTTGTTCAAACAATCAATGGGATGATATACATAAAAAAATGCAAATGAACTTTCAAAAGCTGCCTTAGTCGAGAACATGACAAAAATATGGGTTGATTCCATCAAAAATAAATTGGTCAAAAACCTTTATTTAGAACATTAACTTTTGATTAAGTAAGCGTCGGACTAAAAAATAAGTTTCGGAAATAACGGACACACTTATATGCATCCGCTTTTGAATGTGAGTGGAAATTTGAAGAACATGAGAATAAGCTCCTTTTGTAATCCTTGTGTGCTTCTTTTTTGGGTTGATTTTTTTATTAAAACCAATGATTCAAAGTAAAACTACAAAATAAAAGCACAAGGAAACGGAAGTTCGGTAACAACCTTTTCAATAATCAAAATCGGATGTGCTTGGAAGGGAATTTTCAATTTCTATTGATCGCTCTTTTTGTTCTTAAGCAGTAAGATACAAGTCCTTTTTCACGCACGAATAAAAAGAGTGATATTCTTATACGACTATTTTCGGGTTATCTCACCTTAACTTTTTTGTTGCCTTAATAATGGTCGGTTGGTCAAAGGTTGCACAGCAATTTCTTTAAGATGAAATTGTTTTTGTCTTATAGTTTATTTGCCTTTGGTATGCGGGTGAGATTTTCGAAGATTCGGTAAAGTGTTTATTGGTAATGAGTTGTGTATTCATGGATAAAAGGGTAAATTTAAATTTTTGTATCAGGATAGTAACAATTTGTATATTGTCTTTCTTTTTGCTTTTGTTTATGAAAATCATTTTCTTTATTCAATTTTTTTTGCGACCGAGTTAATTGATTGATGCCCAAATTTAATTCAGATTATTAAATCATTGGTTGGAAACAAATATGTTTACAATAAACCATAGAAATATGGACAAGCATCTTTTACTAATAATTTGTTTTGGTTTATTTATCATCAGATAATAAAATATAATATAATATAATTTTGAAGATGTGAAAATATTTCTTTTATCTAGAGATGCTCATTGACTTATTTTTAAAATTAAGATAATATCTCATTTTCTGATTTTTTTTTTGTTAAAAAATAAATATTTCTGGTAAACCTACACAATTTTTATAGAATACCGCTTCTCTAAGGGCACAATAGATCTCAAGATCGTAGTGCAATACCCCAATATATAATTCATTCATTCTCTAGTTGGAAAGATGTTAACTCTTTATTAAAATATAAACCATGAATTTTGTATGAAAAGTATTCAGTAGTTAGCATACATATTTACATTATTATACAATGGGAAAAAAATCGAACTAGAAATTCTTATGAAGCTTTTCATATAATGACAGGCAATACTGTCTGCCATTCCTTTCTGACTACATTGTGCATGACTCAATCGATGTTCATTCTCCAGATTGAAGAACCACTTAATAATAGAAGAGTATGTAGTATGCTCCTCCCATCAAAATAATTTTTAGATTAACAACAAACTCAGAGGTTGGTTTTTAAATTTGTACTTACGATATAGGTAGATGTAAATGGTGGACCAAATACAAGTTTATTTTTAAAAATGCAATAAAATGAACAAAATTAAATTTCGTCCATGTATTATAACTTTATTAGTAAGATCAAAAAACATTGCCATTAATTATGGAAAACAACGTGTTGTTCAAGTGGCTGCCTCGGCTGGCTTCGCAGAAGCGCATTCTGTTACTTAAATTTTCCAACACGTTGCTGAGGCGCCCAATTGACATCGCCACCAAGACGGCTGATAACGTGATTTGGGAATTTGGTACGCAATAGATTGTAGCCTGTGCTGTGTGGCATGGCGCGCCATCCTGCATGTGTTTAATTTCAGTAAAAAAAAAAGTCGATTAACATGGCTTTGCAACGCCCACCGAAACGTTGTTTGCAGCTCATTTTCGAAGAAAAATGGTCCAATGATGCAATCACTCTACAATCCACACCGAACTGTTACTCTCTATGGATGCATTAACTTCTGGACAATAGCGTGCGAGATTTCCGAGCCCCAGATGCGGCAATTTTGTTTATTAACGTAGACGCCGAGATGAAAATGCCTCCCGTCAGAAAAGATGATATTTCACCCAAAATCGTTGTCCAATTCAAACTGTTCTAAGGCCCAAACTGCGAAGCGATAACGAAGCGGATGGTAGTGCGCCTTCAATTGCTGAGTCGATTGGACCTTGTAAGCGAATAATCCGAGATCTTTGCGAAGAATACACTTCAAGATAGTGCGAGAAATGTTAAGCTGTTAAGATCGATGGCGAGTTGATATTGGTGAATTGAGTCTCACACTCTCGGCTACATTCTCGTCTCTGTGCACCGTACGGCGACGGGGACCATGAGTGTTGTCTATACTAGCATACGAACCTCACGAACTTCTTGCACAAACTTGCGTACAGCAGAGGCGGTGGTTGCTTCATTTTGGACAAAACTTCTTTTCAAAAAACGCACTGTTTGGGCTATAACGTACTCACTTTGGAAATAATTTTTCAATATTTCCCAAACGTTGTTCAAGCGTATAGCGACTCATTTCATTCCGGTTAGGTATGATACTGACTTTCTGTCAAGTTTTCGGGCGGGAAACAGTAGTTTCCAGTGTCAAAATAACCTATGATTTAATAAAAACAAGCTAGATGGCCCTTTATTGTCAAAATAATGATTGAAAAAATTCATATACTTTTGTCCCATTAAATTACACTTTTGTATACATATATTTGAGTTTTACATATTTCTATATAGTTATTTGTACATATCCACTCATATTTACATGCATAATGTAGGTACATAATGTATTAAATCCAAATCAGACAATAATCTGTGCTGATATAAAGCTTGGGCCACAAAATAACTTCACAATAAGATTTACTATTAGTGTTATGCCTTAATAGCAAATGTATTGATCCGCTCCTGAATTCCAAAATAAATAACAGCAATTTATCTAATGTTCCTTAGTTCACATGACTTTAATTGCAAAATCAATTACTTCCAGTGCTTGTTTGATTTGATAAACATAATACATATTTGAATCAAGTCAAATTAAAGGTTAGTACGAGTAGCTTAAACGTTCTAAGTTAAATTCAAATGTTGTAGATGCAAAGAAAAAATTATTGTGTTATATACATAAATATATATGTATACATATATTAAGCGTTATATATAATATTAAAAAAGTAAGCGATACACTAAAAATCCACTTTTACAGAAGGGTACATTGATGAGTTGCATGTTCCTCTGTTCAACTGATGTCGTCACACCATCATCATCGAATACAAAAAGGAATCTATCCCCACAACCAAAAATTGCAATTCAATAGTCTCGTCTGTTTCAGATGAAACAAAAGATAAATCTTCGGTTGGGTTTCACAAAGATTGACACTAGATTTCCCTTATTTCTAACCATTTTGAAATTTGCATATCAAAGAAGTGCACTTGTGTACGAATATATCCTTTAAGGATATTCGACCCGTCCGTAGGGTAACGAAAATTTAGATTTAACATGACGGCTCATCAAACAGCTCCGGTATTGATCTAAGCCCATATAATTTCCTTATTTCCTACCCTGTGCTTCACATTTTGTCATAGATAATTATTGCAGGCTGTCAGAAAATAATCGGCATGGTGCTATAGACAAGGAATGGTGTACGGGTTTGAAGCTCTATGTTGGGAAGCTCTAATTAATTCTGAAAGAGTCGTCGATTAGAAAAAATATGATAGCTTTGCTCTTCAATTTTCATCAACATAATTTTCTATTTTTGTAGTAGGTGTTTTTGCTTTTGGTATTTTGTATTTTTATATTTTGATTTAAATAATTAATGAATGAAACATTTACTGTAATGTGACCAAGAAAAGTAGGGAAGTCATGTACAAAATCGAAGTGAAGATTTTGCAATGATTAGTAAAAAGCCGAAAACTGATACTAGCGGTTAAGGATTTTCTTGCTGACACCGTAACCGGATTCAATGAAAAATTGTAAATTGCGTTACCAATATATAAAATATATATACAAAATGTTTAATATTAATTTAATATTATTTAATATTTAATTTTATAATATAAGTTAATTTTTAAGAAAAATATTCTAAGTAGGTACATTTATATTTAATCAAAAAATCAGACAAAATACTGTTTTTTTTCATTTTTTTTCATTTCCACCGGTTGCATGTCGTATTGGAACTTGTTCAAGCTATGTGATATTAATATAATAAAATAATAAAACAAAACCAGTTACATTATAAATTTAAATGTAATACAACCAAATAAGAAAAAAAAATTATTTTTGACGGCATGAGTTTCACTGAAATCAAGAGATGTGGTGTGTTTAATAAGAGCAGCTTAGAAAGATATTTCTAAGGTAAAAATTAATATAAATTGTAAATTTTTTAAAGTAAAAAACTCGAAAACTCAATGCTGTTTACTGTCGCTAAAGCATAACCCTCCCTCAATGCCCCTATCCATGGATGGCACTTGCATTGAGGAAACTGAACAGCTTTCAGTACTCGGTATGTGTATCACAGACCACCTTTTGTGGAATGATCACATATATGATGTCGCCAAAAACGCTGCTAAGTGTTTAGATTTTCTCCGCCGATGCAAGAAGTTTTTTACCCCTTCTGATCTGGCTGTAATCTATAAGGCCTATATTCGTCCAAAGCTTGACTACAATTCCCATATCTGGGCAGGTGGACAAAATTCAAAAGAGAGCTATAATAATGATTGGTGACCCTTGTCTAACTTAAACATTTGAATCTCTCGAGCACCGCCGCAATGTTTCATGCCTATCATTATTTTATCGGTATTTTCATAAACAGTGCTCTAGTGAAATAGCCAGTTGCATTCATCCCCTTAAACAATTCAACCATAATACCCGTACTTCTAGGAATGCCCATCAGTTTACCCTTCAGCCCAACTTCGGACGTACGGTCAAATACAGAGATTCTTTTTTTAAGTCGCACTACACGAATGTGGAATGCTTTACCTGGCTCAGTATTTCCCACTTATTTCAATGTGCAGACATTCAAGACCAATGTGCATCGGTATCTCCTTTCTAATCCTATCCTAATTTCCTAATTGCTCGCACAGTGTATTTAACATTATAAGGGTATTCATAACCCCTTAAGTGCGCGTATAATATAAAAAAAGGCAAAATTGAAATAGAAAAAATAAAATGCCCGACTGGATTTGGAATTGGCATTTAAAATACATTTTATAAATATAAAACATGGATTTAATGAGATAAAAATGTTTAAATGCATAAAATTGCCTGATTTCCGGAAAAGTATGAATTTACGCAAATAAAGCTTAAAAATCGTTTTATTAAAGTAATTGCCCCAAAATATTTTATAGACTGAATCACTGAATATTATAAATTCGAAACAATCGTACGAAAGCTCTACGATTAACATATCTGTACATACAAATGTACATTTATCTTATGTATGTTCGCCTCCGGCCGAGACGAGTATAGCTAAATGAATCTGCACCTTGCAACAACAAATTGAGTTTTTATGAGGTGAATTTGCGATTTATACTTTATTTCCATCTAAAATAATGTAAATAACTTATAAACAATCAAAATCTGTACCGAAGTATTATATAAAATGTACTTTTTTCACCGAAAAATTATTTGGTTTAAAGTTGTCTGTTCTTTTTACTTTTTTTTTGTTGTGGTTTTGTAGTTGTGTGAGTTATGTATCAAATTAAGGGTTGTTCAACGCAAATTCGCTTAGGTTCTGTTGTAAAACCCACATTAGTTAGAAGAGTTGTCTAACGTGATTAAAATTATGAAAGAGTTAGACAAAGTCTCTAAGCTAAACGACTGCGTTAAGTAGAGCCGGTTTTATTGCTTAAACGAGAACTCTTTAAAATTTTGCGCCATTGATTTTTCAAAAAAAAAAAGACTGGATTTTTTTTTTTCAAGAAACCCAAGAATTTTTTTTAAATATCTTTATATACAATATCATTTTAAGCTTAAGAGGGCTATTGCTGAAATTTTTTGGTTAAAATCGTTACAGCCGTTGATACGAAAGTCGAAAACAAAAACCATTAAAAACATTTTGCCCCAAAATATTTTATACAAAAACGTAGTCCATGTCCATAATATCACACATAATTTTTTTTTATCAAAATCATTAGAGCCGTTTTCGAGATAAATAAGATTTTGCAATACGGCTGTATGGGGGATACCGTTAGTTTTAGAGCTAAAAACAAATTTCAATTTCTCCTTTAGGGAATCACCGAAGACCTTAACTACCTGGATTGTGTTCTAAGTTTTCCTTAAATTTTTTATAAGAAAAATTGGAATGCAAATTGTTAGTATTCAATAAAATACATTTTATAACGTAATTTAAAATTTTATTCGTGTATCCGTTTTCAAGATATTGAATTTTCAAAAAGAAAAATTGTAGATATTATTTTTTTTAAAAATCCAAAAACTATTTTGTTGAAAAAAATTAAGATTATATTTTTCCAAATGCATAGGAGCTTCTGCACAAAAATTTTGGTAAAAATCGTTAGAGCCGTTGATGAGAAATTCAAAAATCAAAAAAAAAAAAACTTTCTATGACAGGTACCGTTAATAACATTTCCCCCCAAAAGTTTTTTTTTTTAACAAAATGTAGTCCATTTCCATAATATTACACCTAAGTTTTTTATCAAAATCGTAAGAGCTGTTTTCGAGATAAATAAGATTATGCATTACGGGTGTATGGGGAGTACCGTTAGTTTTGGAGAAAACAAAAAAATTCAATTTTCCCTCTAGGGAATTACCGAAGACCCTTAAGTACCGACTTTGAAGAAAAGAGGTCCAGTGGCTTATGCTCTAGATCGAGGTACAGACAGACAAACGGAATTGTCAGACCCACTTTATTCGTCTTGGCAATCATCCATTTTTTCCAAATGCAGAACTTGCCTTATAGTGCCTATATCGCAAGTAAAAATTAATGAGAAAAAGGCGTATTTGATAAGTTGTCTTAGGCATTTATAGCCCTATTAATAAATACATACTATCGACTCTTAACATACTCGTTGGCTGGAACACAAATAAAAATATTTTTTAACAACAATCAAACTGTATACTACAAGAATAAAATTTTTAATCACTAGAGCTGGAATATTTTGCACAGGACCTGGCATTGTTGAAAATTATGTTGTCTTTATTGTGTATTCCTTCTTCACTGAAACCATGGCAAAACTTCCCCAATATACATATAACAGTCCAGCATATATACATACGATTCATTACAACATGAAGTATTGAATTCGTTACTAAATTGATTAAGTTGGTTATCAAATGTCACAGGCCATTACACATCTATTACTAAGAGTTGCAAATTAACAAATGTACATATAAGTATCTACAAGTTAACTCACTGTCTTTCGTCGTTTATTCATATGGGGTTTAAATGATGTATTTCATACCTTGTTGCACTGGTTTCTCAATATAAATATAAAATCTATAAGAACACTCTCCAAAGCCCAGTTATAAAACATGAATCATGATCAACATCCTGGGTCAGTTGGATAGCAGATAGGTCAAAATTGAGTTACGTACAGATAAAGGCTTTTGCAAGCCTCAGATGTCAGATCTCATGAATAGTTTATCAACTTTAAGAATACCAGTATTCATGATTAATTCATGAATTAGTTTTAATTTAATACGTCAACAAGTAGCACAAATCCTCATAGCAAGATCTTTGTTTGCGATTTCCCAAAAATCGTCTTTTTCAAGTTAGGTCAGTATTCCATTAAGCATGCGATGTGTACAAATATAATTTTTAAAATCCCAAAGTCCAATATCAAAGGACACGGTAGTGACCAGCCAAGTTCTGGCACTGCACCCTTTTTACAGGAACAAACTCAGGCGATTTTTGACCTCTCCCTATCTTCAGTACCAATGAAGTCAGAAACTTGAAATTCCGAATATTTGCTAAGCTAATCAGGCACAGACGCCTCACCAAATTTCAATTTTCTAGCGTAAGTGGTTCCTGAGATATAAGGCCTCAAAAATCACAAAAACTGTAACTGACTGACTGACTGACAGATCATCAAAATTATGAAGCACTTCCCGACACCGTAGAATCTTGTAATTTTGCATAACGGTAGGTCTTGTCATGCAAGTAGAGCAAAAAATTGAAAATTTGAGGTTCTCTATTTAGGGGGCGTGGTATCCACCCACTTTCTGAGAAAATGTTTAATTTATATGGAGCACTTCCGATTGCTGTAATTAAGGTAGGTTAGTGTTAGGTATCTTGCCAGGATAAGAAGAGATAATTGAAGCGCAAATCAAAACAACCAATAACAAAAAGAAAATATACCAAAAGAAATAGGAAGCTACAAACTAAGTTGATTTTAGTAGGTAGAGTCCACCCATCTATCTTTCCGTATCTTTCGAGATTTTGACATGGCAACATATTAAAATCTTTGCGAAAAGGAGTGAGATCAGACCAAAAACATAAATGTTAAAAAAAGAGCCAAGTTCTTCTATACAAAAACCATTGTGTAATAATTAAGCCGTGAAAAGAACTGAGATCTAAAAGTACGCCAAGTTCGTAATTCATGAAGGTTTAATACCGAATATTTAAAGTAGAATAATATTGAAACAGCTACAATGTAATAGAGAAATTTTATTATTTAATGATTACTGACTAAAGTTTGATGGGCCTACTTGGCAAGTTTTTTTTATGGCCAATTCGAAAGGTTTTAAAAACTTGTCCAGTGAAGCCATCAAATTTAAGTCAGTAATCATTAAATAATAAAATTTCTCTATTACATTGTAGCTGTTTCAATATTATTCTACTTTAAATATTTGGTATTAAACCTTCATGAATTACGAACTTGGCGTACTTTTATATATCAGTACTTTTCACGGCTTAATTATTACACAATGGTTTTTGTATAGAAGAACTTGGCTCTTTTTTCAACATTTATGTTTTTGGCCTGATTTACTTTTACAAAACCAATACTTCCCTAATGAAGATTATGAAGGGGAGTTGGTTTATGATGCTATCACATAGCATAGTTAACATTTCAATTGTTATTAATTTTGGGCTGTGTTTGAAAAACATTAATTTTTGTTCATTTGTTTTATTGTAGATTAAGCTAAAAAACATTAATAGTTTTGGCATTTCTGAATCTGGACTAGAAGTCTGAAGAATAAAAAACTCTCCAGGACACTTCGGATATTCTATGATAGGTCATTGATTTTTATATTGCTTGTATTTAAATCATATTGATGTGTTCAGTGTTCTAAGACCTAAGGTATTTGGGCGTATTTTAAATTATTATTGCTTCGAGTGCAATTTTGTGATGTAATATAGTATATATCTTATGCTATTCAGTTCATGCTCATATACAGAAGCTTTCGTGTTTTACACAGGGGTGTATACGTAATTTCAAGTTAAATTTAATGTTTAATTTATTTTGGTTGTGTCTGGGATAAATGCAAAATAACAGGAGAAGCTAGCTGCCGCAAGTAGAACTATTTCGAGATGCACATTGCGGGATCTATATAAGAGGATTCTAAAGATATAATTGTGGGTGGCAATCTAGATATTTATGGATGGACACCACTTGAATATTTTAATGTTACATAGGGCTGCCACGTGTTTATACAGGTAAGAGGTAAGTGAAATGTAAACTTTGGAATTTTCATTTCAAGAAAGAGATATTCAAGAAAAAATCCATTACAAAATTGTATTCTGTGGTGTTTCACAAAAAGCAGCAATTTCAGAATTGCTTAAAAAAATTGATAACAAATTCTTGAAATATAAAGAATCACAAGGAAAAACGGGAAATTGTATTTGATGATCCATAGGTCACTGACGACATTTTGTGACAGTAAACGTCTGAAATGATCTAAATGTGTGATGTACCTAATAGAATGATCAGAACACTGTTAGTTTGAAAACGGCCAGCCTCTAACGTCAAATGATTTCTGTTTGTCGGAATCATTGGTATTCATGATATTAAAATATCTCCTCCTTTAAACTTTCTTTTATATTTACTATTACTAAAACGTCCTTTATTGCTGTTCTAAATATTGTGATTACTTATTCCTTTTTTTAATTAAAGATTAAGAAGCGGCAATCAAGGCAATTCCCGCGAGTGTAAAAATTCATTTGGATAGTTAATAACATTCGATGAAAAGTTAAAAATCTGCGGAGAATGTAATGTAGTCAGTCGAAATGTCAACTGGGATTTTTCAGTTGCCAAAGTCTAGCAATGGTTTTGAAAATACTTCTCAAATATTGGTAAATCTGCAACTCGACACCATTGTTTATACTTTAATTAAGTATCCTGATGTGGTTTCACAAAATGGATCATACAAAAAATTCATTTAATTAATGGAAATCCGTCGACCATGGTATGGCTGGCAATTTTCTTGTGAAAATCATAATAACTTGTAGATTTAGCATTTTTTGGTCTAACGCCTCGAACGCCAGTTTAATTTGATTTCTATATCCAACACTAACTTGAATGCTGAAGCAACCCTCTAGAATTTGGTTTGTGTAATATTCCCAATTCTGAGTATTTTTTGAATACATTTCCGTGACCATAAGCAAAATAAAATCGATGTACAGATATCCATCGTTTGAATTGTTAGTTATGGTTTATTAAAAATGCTATTTATTTAATTAGCTATTTATGTGACTGGTTTTTTATTTTTTTAAATAATTAATTCAGTTCATCAAGTTTTCGTTAAGATAATAATTCATTGGTGCAGGAGGCCATGTTTTTTTGGTGACAAGTGTCAAAGATATTGTTTATTATTTAATTATTGATGCCAAATCACCATGGCAAGTTACACGATTTAAAACGTAATTATAAATACTAATGCTCTCTAGTGCAAACACTCGCGTTGCCCATATGTTACGCCTCTTTATCGAAAAGGTGCATTTTGGTATGAATTGCTAGGTGACAATGCATCCCCAATAAGTTACAGTTTGTTGTGGATTTTCTGCCGGTGGCGTCAATGTTCCGTACTTTTTTATATGTGAAACGGTCTTTAAAAATTGAACCACTTGAATCCGCAATAACGTAAAAGGCCATTTGAACGATGTTATATTTTATACATAATGGAATACATGAGGTCCTTTCAAATAAAAAAAGAATTTTATTAATACCTCACACACCGATTGTTTTATTTGATTTCAACATCTTGCCGCCATTATTGAAAAACCCTTTATATGATCGTTTACGATATATTATTTATATATGTATATTAAGATAAATAAGACGTTTAAGAATTGACACAATTTTGGAATCACCTTAAACCTTAACGTTATGTAAACAAGTTCGTCTACAAGTATAGGTATACGCATTTTTATATTATAAGAATTTTAGTAAGTACTTTGGAAAATAGCTGTACATTTTAGACACCCTCTATAAAAACTATAAGTATTTTTGTACCGTGAATAGAAAATTATAAACCATGAGATTCTATTTTTCAAAACCTTAAATTAGTCAAAAAATAATTGAGAAAAAATCGTTCACAGTTCCTTAATAAAAATAGCAAATCTGAGGATATTGAAATGTTTTTTACTGTAGTCATGTTAATACTCTACTTTCGTCCGTTAAAAGCTCATGTGATTTGTTTTTGTTTTCAATTTATAACACTGTGTTTTTAAAGATGCTAAAAATAAGTCAAATATGACCTGAACTGTTGACCAAATAAGAAGTATTTATATTTTTTTTCCAGGTGGAGTAACAGCTACAAGCAGTTTAATGGGAAGCAAACATGAACCAATGTTCATATCTCGTTCAGAAACATTTAAATTTGTTGCAAGTGATACAATAGTGCTGCCGTGTGAAGTTGCCAATACAGGTAAGTTTTTAAGAAATTGTCTTCTTTTAGGAATATAAATTCGTACAGTACCTTCAACAGTAATAACTCATAAATAGTTCTATCATTGCAATGCATCATTGAAATTTTTCATTTCCATTTTTAAGACGTTTAAACAAACTGTAATGGCCTTATAATTGGTACCAAAATGAAGATAGTTAGTAGATGAATTTTTGTACTTTGTAAAATACAAAATTCTGATTTAAACTTTCTTTTAAATCCACTTTTATTATTTTACTAATAGAAATGAATTTCAATGAACAGCTGATTTTTGTTTCTTTAACTTGGAACACAATCGTTCCACTGAGTATGTTCGATTCGTTTTCTATTCTCAAATGTCAGTTTTGCTTTCAATTATCGTCTCTAACCTCAAATACCTAGAATTAGTTCTTATCAGTCAATGACAGGATCTTTTACTGATTGCTATGACTGGCTTGTTAAAAAAAAGTCTGTATTCCACTGATTTGTCCCAATGATGCATTCGAATGAAAGCTATAACTTACTTACTTACTTGCTTAAAGGAGAACAACGAACATAGGTGCCACCCTATCACCTTTTAATTATGTGGCTCGATTTTTATAGCTTGAGTGTATTGATTGTTGCAATGGCATGTGGATGTTCATGGTTCATTAAGATCCCAGAGTTTAAGGAACTGGAATCAGCGTTATCTACCACTTCCGGAAAGAAAGTCGCAGTAGATTTAATAAAAAAAGGGAAGTAAATCAAGAAAAATCGAATTAGATTTTATAATGGCTTTTTATTTGCTCTTAGAAAAAATTGAACTCATCAGTTGACATTGACATTGACACATACAACATGAATAAATTGTGATTCCGTCTGTCTGTAGGTCTGTACCTTAACCGGCAGCCTAGAGAAGAAATTAAAATGGATTATTTTTTTTCTTCCATACAGAAATATGGTGATGCACCCCTGTTCTGATTTTCGTTCCGAATTGAATTCGTTACCGAAATTGATTTTCGTACGGATTTGAAAACGACGTTCTTAATTTCGTACAAATTTGCCTTGCAGTGGTACCAACATTCAGACAGGTTTTCTGTTACCCATGTGTCTTCCCCTTCATAAAAGACAAAAAAATAGTTTTTAAAAATATGTATATTTTTAAAAATACTTACATACTTACATTTTAAGATTTACGAATTCAAATTCTCCAGACAAAATCGAAACGAAATGAAAACGAAAGTATTACTTTCGTAAACGAAAATCAGAACAGGGGTGCATATTTATTTCGAAAACGGCACGCAAGCGAAATTTTCATAAGATTCGTCTGCACATGAGTGTGGTGGCTTTTAAAATTACTCATTTGTGTACTTTTATCGTGTTGACATTCATTTGTGTTTGGGAATGGGAATTCTGGTGCTACCTATTACCTAGAGCGAAATAGAGAAAAAGACGTAGATTTTGACATTTTTTTTTGTAAAATTGAAGTAGGTTGAAACAGAGATTTTTAAAATTAAGTATTTTAATGATAGTGCGCAGTAGGATGTAGATTTTAAAATATTTTGAAAAAAAAAAGAAGTAGATCTCCTTCAATTGAAGTAAAGTGGTACCACTGAATGCAATCATTTCAATGATAACCAATATTTCCTTCCCATCTACCAACTAGGTATAGCTGTGTCAATCGCGATTGATTCGGTCTCTGCGACCCGTTCACCAAAACGATTGATTGATTTCAATTATAATAGATGTCAATCTCTTGCCACTAAAACCGAAAAACATAAAGTGAACGAAACAAAAAAAAAGTTATATTTCGTTCATTCAACTTGATCATTTCACGATACCAAAATAGGAATGGAAAAGAAACAATGGAAGATAGCGCGAACGAAGTCGAAACGAAGTAGATAAAGCCAAATTTTCGTTAATTTTCACATTGATTCGGCCTCGGTCAGAACGAAACGACTCCAAAAAAAAAAATAACAGTTTAGTTATAAAATTTGATCGAACGAAAGTATTTTTGATGACCGGCGACATTCTGGTCCACTCCAAACGAAATAATCTGTTCTGTACCAATGCGCCGCCAAATGCTCACTACAGAGGAAAGTATTGTCCTAGATATCAATAACGTATTGGGCTCTATCAGATTGGTATTAGGCCAGGAAAGTGTGGACCGTTGCTAAACTGAAATCAAACATTATTTATCTTAAGTCGTTGAGATTAATGTGAAGAAAATGTTATCAATAAAAGTCAATTGATGCTAATTTACTTAATGACTGAAGTACACGAAAAGATTATTAAGGCTCAAATGCAAAAGTTGATATTTTTGGTGAGAATGTGTCAAGAATTAATTTTTCTTGACGTTTTGTTTTTGTAAATTTTCGTACTGTTTTGATATTAAATGTAAATGGGGTGCTCCCCTTATAAGTTATAACGCAAAAAACAAGTACAGAAATAAATATATGTATTTAAAATTTTTCAGATTCTGTTCAGTTTTATGACTGATTAGATATACTGATACTGAGAGATTCGAATTACAAAAAAATCTATGTACCAAAACCTGCGCATCCGGTAAGCATGTACGTTGATGAACGTGCAAAAATGGGCGTGCTACTAGAAACTAGTTATTTGTTTGTTGTACAGGCTTAAAGTTAACTTTGTTCTTATATCGCAACAATGATGCATGTCCTATAAAGACTGCGCCATTGATTTTAAACCTGCGCAAAAAAAAACTGAAATAGTCATTTCCAATTGTTAAAAAAGGCCACCAAATTATCAAAGATTGATAATTGAATTAAATTTGCTTGCAAGAACTGACTTACCTTTGTAAATTACTATCAAAATTGACAACAAAGAAACAGTCAAAGTACAGTCAAAATCGGTTATAATGAAATATCGGTTATTGCGAACTAATTTCTGAGTCCCGACCAAGGTTCGTGCTAATTGTAATTACCAAATATCGGTTTTAGGGATATTGCCTACAACGAACTATCGCTTATAACGAACAGTTTTAAATTGAAAATTAAAAAATCTATCGTTTATAACGAATTAAAAAAAAAAATAAGTAGACATTGGAAATTTCGTGCATTTCAAGTAATAAATTATGGGATTTCCCTTTTTCCCTTTTTCTGTTTTTTTTTTGTTTTATATGCGAAAAATTGGGATAGTCATATTTTATATAAGGATAGGTTAAGTGTGTTAGGTTTTTGTTTTTCAAAATGAGTTCAAAGCGTAGTTTTTTTCGATTGAAGAAAAAAATCTGCAATAATTTCAAGGCTGGAAGCTGGTGATTACAATAAAAGTTTCTGTATCGGCTTCAACAATCTCTACCATTTTCAAAGACCGAGATAAAATTAAGAAAAATTTCGAAGAATCGAACTTAAAAGTAAAAAAAAGTTCGATGCAGTCAGTCATCATCCCAACATACATAGATGATGCTTTCCTCAAGTGGTTCAAAGCCCAAAGAAACTTTAATAAAGAACAAAAAATGAAAAATCGGTTATAACGAAAGATTTTTGCAATCCAATGTTTTTATTCAGTGCAACCTAATTTTGCACACAAAACTTATGAATGAAAGTGAAATGGAAGAAATAGATCAATATTATTTCTTACCAAAAAACCGGAGCTGTAAAAGAATGCATTCATTTGGTAATGCACTGCAAACATTCCCATTAATTTAACTGAATATTCGGAATGCATTCACATTCCTTATCGCAGTACTTCAACTCACAAAAAAAAGTCCCATTTAATTTTTAAGTCTTTAGTAAACCAATCGTCTAGAGTAGTCAAAAGACTTGAAGTCAAAAGATTGCAATACTTTTTAATTGGTTGCATTCTTGGAAGTGTCTTAAAAGTCTTTTACATTCCTTGCAGTCATGGAGTTTTTTGATTGCATTGAAAGTAATACAATCAATTGGCTGCTTTGGGGTCTTTTGACTGCTTGAAGTCTTTTTTACTGCTTGAAGTCTTTTAACTGCTTGAATTCTTTTTTACTGCTTGGAGTCTTTTAACTGCTCAAATTCTTTGTCTGTTCTAAAAACACTTCATATTCAGACAAGTGATAATTGACACACTATCTTTTAACTTGTTCCGGAAAATTGGAATCAATTAGAGAATGAATAGGTACGGTCTAAATTTTATTAAATTAAGCCACAATAGCCAGGGCTGTATTTAAGTACATTTGATCCCATGGTTCCTTAGATTTTATTTTGTTTGGCGGGCGGCTCTTTGCTGCAATTTTTCTAAATACGTTAATGTAAGTGGCAGTGGCGTAGCGTAGGGGGGGCGGGGGGGCGGTCCGCCCCGGGCGGCAGGCCTAGGAGGGCGGCAAAATGTCGCCGGTGATGCGGGTAGAGTAGAAATCATAGGGCAAATTCCTAAACGCATATCTTGCGCAAATTCTGCTAAGCAAACAGTTCCAAAATGCAAATACAAAAATCTCTGCTAAGCAGAGTGTCCCAAAATGCGATCGATGCTACTTTCTTGCGCAAATGCAGAGGCATTTGTGCAAATGTCAAATATTTCTTGCGCAATTCTCTTACATATGCGTATTCTGATTTTCTATATCTGCTTTGCAAGTGTTTTGCTTTGCATATCTTGCGTTTAAGAATTTTGCCATATGTTTCATGACAGATCGTTTGACAAGTCAACAAACAACAATGATGTAAACTTGAAATTTGCCACCCTATCTGTGGTTCGTCGTTGACCGCTTTCGTGAATTCGTAGACGGTGAGTAGGGCCGTAAGAGTGCATTCCGTATTGTCGCGCTGATCGCGAAACTAAAACAAAACGTTCCGAAACTCTCGCGAAACTGAAAGGGAGTGTTCCGAAACATATGATATTCATATGTGAGATATGATAAGATAACTATTAGGATTCGACGGGAACGTTATTCTAGTCTCAGCCAGCTCAATGTTTTTGCTCCCTCCCGCATCACAGAAAGTTATTTCGATTGTGTTGTTTATAGTTTAAATACTGTTGAATCTTCTAAAACTAAGCACTTAGTACTTCACTCAACCTTTGAACTAGTTTTTGAAAATGAAAAGAGTTAAAGGAAGCGGCGCGGAATACCGCAAGAAAAAAGCTAAAAAAGAAGCAGACGCGAAGACGCGAAATATTTCAGTTCTAGTTCTGGTTCAAAAGCTACGTTAACGTCTTCGGCGGCATCCAGCAGCAGCGGAAGTGATTCCAATGTAAGTAAGATTCCTCCATCTACAATCGTGAGTGGCCTAGAATTGTCCTCCGGCCAATATTCATGGGAATGCATAACTTATTTTACGGGCAGAAGAAGAAGACGTGCCTGCCGTCGAAGTTGGAAGTCGTTCTGGTCCCACCACAGAGCAGGGTCAAGACGAAGTCGACTCACCAGAAGTATCTCAAGCATCTAGTCACAAACCTGCAGAAAAAGTGAACTTCGTGAAGCTGTAAAGACGCTTAAAAATAAGTTTGTGGAAGTTCTTGAGGTACTGGAAGAATTGACGGATCGGTAGCCAGTCTTCTTCTGACAGTCATGCAGTCATTCAACTTCCTCACTTTTCTTGGCTTTTGAGCTGCAGAGCTACCTGAAGAAGATGACGCACAGATTTACCTGCAGCAATGTGGACTGAGTGTGGATAAGTGTGCTCAGAAACTCTGCGTTTTAAAAGCTCTCCTGGTGGAGAGCAGAGACCGTTTCGTCCAAGCCGCAATCGACTTTTCTAAGACTTTTTGGAAAAAACTCGGAATCGATCTCAAAACGAGTATAATTCGCAGGAAAAAACGCATGCATGGAGATGAATCCGCAGATGCAGCTTTGTCTCATAAGCCTCATTCGTAAGGCTCGTAAAATCCGTTTATGAAACCGCTAATTCTATTTTACTTTCAATAAAAGATACTTCATTGCCTGTGAAATGATGTCTCGAAATTTAATTTTAATTTAGTATTGAATGGGGGCGGCAAAATGGGTCTCCCGCCCCGGGCGCCGAGATGGTACGCTACGCCACTGGTAAGTGGTTTTTGTTTGTTATGTTTTTATATTTTCGTTTCATTCCGATACATTTTGCTGTGGATAAATTTTATCAGTCAGATACATTATTTAAAAGTTTTCGAGCGGTAACACTGCTTCACATTCAATAACAATTAAGCTACATAATGTAAATACAAAAGCTCCCTCATTCACATCAACCAAAATTTTCAAACATTTCATTCGACTATTTCCGAGCCACTAACATCTTTTTTTCGTTTCACCATAGAAAATAAAGCTGTATTCAAAGAACACTCAGTCACGAAAGGAAATACACATCACACCCAGGAGAACACCGAGTTCAGGTGTAAGCTTACTTTTGTAACAAATTTTAATTGTGAAAAAATATACTGTCCTTTTCGGAAATATATTTTTTCCTTTTGAGCTGAAAGTTTCGTGTGTGTGCGTAGGTAGGTACTAATTTGTTTCCACACTGAAAAATTCAAAATTTCTTTAGCCAAACCACATGAAAGGGAATGACCACTGTGTTAATAAATTTTGCAACCAACTCTGACTCTGAATTACTAAATCTTAATCTACTCCAGAAATTTTCAATTCGTTTATTTTTTTATAAGACTGTTCAAAAATTTTACTTCTGCGGTTCGAACCCTGCTCGTAAGGCGAGAATTTGAGACAAAAACATTTCGTTTGTTTCGACTGATTCGATGTGAGTTGGCTTATAAGAGTCCATGTATTCGTATATTGTTGTATCTTTTATCTAAGGTGTGTTAGTCAGTTGTATTTTTTACTCTTTTATTTTATCGTAAAATGCAGTAAAGTTTGCAAACATCCTAGTTAAATATAAAATTAGTTGCAGTATTGTGTGTTGTGAAATTTTTTTAAAATTGTGTGTACGGTTACAGTACCTACCTACATAAGCGCAAGAGATTTTCATTGATTGATTACATAAAGTAAGTAAATTGATGAAACGAAATACCTAGCTGATGGCTCGAAAATAATCTATTGATTTTTCGGAGTTGAAACCCCCATTTGGCTTTATTAAGAGTGTTTCTCCATATCTCAAGAACCATACGTTCCATAAAAAACATTTTCTCACATTTTTGTAAAAAATTGAGTTCTATATTTCTTACCGAGAAATCGAAAGTTACTAAGTTACATATTATTAAAAATAGAGAAACGATTTCAAGAAAAATTTTATTAATAAATTAATCAATAAAAGTTAAAAGATTTTTACATGCGATATATACATAGGTAGGTACTATATTGCAAGTTATGGATTCGTAAAAAAATCAAACTCGACATTTTGATCAAAGTTGACATCGTAATCTCTATGATTACGATGATAGCAAAGTTGAAAAAAGTGGGTCTTAATACCAAAAATAACGGTAGAAACCTGTCGTACAATTTTTTTAGCAAAAAATTAAAATTTTTTTTTTCAAAAACGTGCCCACAACTTAAATTCAAAATTCAGTAATTTTTTTTACAAAAAGGCTACCATTTTATCAAAAAATTCCCAAAAATGGTTATAAATTGTACCTCCCTATAACCATTTCTTTGAGTTCCGATTTTCTCAAAAACGATTCCACTGATTTTGATCAATTTTTTTTATAGAGAATGTTTTCTAAAAGTTTAAAAGTATTGTATACCCAAGTTTTAAAAAATCTCGATAACAAGTTGGTCGATTTTTACTAAACTTGGTACGCAACAGTTTCTTGACATTATCTAGCAGATTTTAAATACAAAAATTTCATATAACCAAAAATAACGGTACCGCCCATACAAAAGTTTAAAAACCGGCATGGAAAATCTCATTTTTCTCAAAAACGACTCCTACGATTTTGATGAAAATTTTTGTGTGAGCTTACATACATAAATACGATCTACGATAATATTATTGTAAAAAAAAATTCTATCATCCAATAAAAGTATCTCTCATGGAACCATTTTTTTCGGTTATCTCATTATCTGCTCAACTGATTTTAATGATTTTTTTTTTTATAAACAAGAGCTCCTGTTTGAATAATATTGCATATCAAAATTTTCAAAAACTCAAATTTTGGATTGAAAAAAAAATTAAAATTGTTTTTTGAAAATTAATTTTTAACTTCGCATTAATAAGTATGTACTAAAAAATGGCGTACTAATTTTTTTTTTAATATTTTCAAAATTTTATATACATATTTTTATCTGTGGTATTTGGTAGAAACATGATAACTCTGTAAAACAATTTGCGTTCTTATCTTCACTTAACATCGAGCTAGAACCTTAACGGGTTAATCGATTTTCTTAAAATTTGGAACATAATTTTTTAAAGAATATTTTCATAAATTTCCCAAATTTGAAGAAAATCAGTCGACCCGCTTAGGACTAAGCTCCATGTGAAGTGGACGTAAAAATGAAAATTATTTTATGGAATTATCACGTTTCTACCAAACACCACAGATATGTACATATCTACCTACATAACATATACCTAATATAAGTTAAGTAGCTGTTTCACTTTGATGTTTTTAAAAACAGCAAATAAAATTAAAGGCCCAGAAAAAAATTGCTAGGAGCGGCAAAATTGGCTCTGCCCCGGGCGGCAAAAACCCACGCTACGTAAGGCAACTTATAATAGGAAATGAAAGCAAAAGATCAACGTAAATGCTGTAAGTCGTAAGGAACCTGATGTTAAGAGAATTTTAAGCAGTCAAAGCATTCCAAACAGTAAAAAAGAATTCAAGCAATCAAAAGATTTCAAGCAGTTAAAAGACTTCAAGCAGTTAAAAGACTTCAAACAGTAAAAATGACTTCAAGCAGTTAAAAGACTCCAAAGCAGCCAAATGACTGCATTACTTTCAATGCAATCAAAAGACTCCATGACTGCAAGGAATGTAAAAGAATGCAACCAGTTAAAAAGTATTGCAATATTTTGACTTCAAGTCTTTAGACTGCTCTAGGCGATTGGTTTACTAAAGACTTCAAAGTTAACTGAGAATTTTTGTTTAAAGTTAACTACTAACATGAAGTCAAAATATTTAAAAAGAAGTCTTTTTCATCATTTTACTGCAATACAAAAAAGAATGCATTTTTTACAGCTCTGTAAAAAACCAACCGTCTTACAAACCAGAATCCTGGATCCGCACCTGCCTCCGTAAATATCTCCGGTTTGATCATTTGATACCAAAGGCATGGAAACGCTGATTTATCATCTTCATCAGCTTATTGAAGCACACAACCTTCTCAATGAACTGCGATACGACTTTCACCTTTGTCGCATAGTTGCTTTTTTGATATTAATGTACAATTGCATCAAGTTCTCTTATCGATAAAATGTGGGTACCTCGTATCGATGTTGTAAGCGTACTTGTAATTCAAAATAAATGGCTTTAAATTGTCAATCTTTACATCCGTTTCAAATTGTATTTTCATTGGCCTCCATTAAAAAAGATGTCTTACAAATTTTATGAAATCTACAAAGTATTAACAATCAACAAAATAATCAAACAATTTTAAAATCTTGCTTTATTGCTCATTGATGTTTCAACCCAGAAACACTTTAAATTGGTATCAAGAGTTTAAGATAGCGTAGGGCCGTATCTGTGCTGCTAAGTATACATTTTTATTACAATCATCATATTTAACATAAATAAATCAATAATGCAATTCTCTCAGTTACTTTACGAGTAATACACACAAATAGAAAGAGAATATCACAGCTAAGCAACATTTATTTTTCTCTCGTGCCACATTCCTCACGGACCACCGACAATTATGTCGATGCCATTACTTTGGCTCGGTTTCCTTTTAAGGTGGCAATAAAATATAATTGATATAGAATCGCAAGTGCGTACCTATGTATAAATACTGCGTGCAATCCTTTTTATATTGGAAATCTCCACCCATGATATATTATACTTTTCTTTGCCTCTTTTCTGGCGGTGAAGGGCTATAAAAATTAAAAGGGCTGAAAAAGACTCGCTTGTAGCTATTTCCCCTTCCATCCGTGTATTTTTATTTCTTGTAAAAGAATTTAAGATAAAATTGTCAATGAACGTCAGGAACATAAAAACAGGCCTGAAATGCTCAAGATTTTATGTTTCAATAAATTTTAAATTTACCACAATGTCATCTAATTTCGGTTGGAGAAATTTACAATATTTATGTTTATCCTTGCGGGAATAAACATTTGAACTGCAAATAGAACGTTCCTAGGTTAGGTAAAAAACTCCAAAATTTATTTAATGTATGAATGACCCTTACGCTGGAAGTCAAATCGAATTTTGAGGGACGATTTATGTAAAAGGTTAGAATAAATATTTTAGATGTTTCAAATCGATTGATTAGAATTGGCTTTATCAGGTTGAAATAAAGCATTCGTTTTAGCTGGTATTGATCAATATCATTTTAGTATGGTAAATTTATTTGAGGAAGGGGTTACTTTTTTTTATTCTAAAATTCTGTTGGGCCAAAATTCTGTGTGAACATACTTTCTTATCCATTATTCTATTAATCTTTTATTTTGTATTCCAGAAATCTAAGTATCAAAATTCTCTATTAAATTCTAGAAAACTTAAATTGTTATATGCATACATACATTGATTCTGATAATACATGATTAACAAATGATTTTTTTCAAATGGAGGGTATTATCCAAAGCGTAGAAAAGTTCTCAACAAATTCGGTCCTGGGTTCTTCAGAAATTGTACCTACCCTGACCTTTTCGTAAGCCAAAAATAAAAATTCTTAAATAAAACTTCATGAACTTTTGAAATACATTCCATTTTAGAAAAGTTCATTTCATGTGCTCTTGCAATTTCAGCTTTTTCATTTCCAGGACAGTCTGTATTTTGAAGGTATCACCTTTGGCTTATGCAATTCTCTATCCTTGGGTATTTTGTAAAATTCCTCACTCCTATATCAAAGTGGATAATTAAGGACTTCGTTTGGATAAGTAAAGGTATAGTGCATATGCGCTTCATTAGGGTGCATCCATGCATAATGGTTTCGGTCTTTTTAAGGAGCCTTTGGTCATGTGCCCTGTTGCCATGTGTGATATACCTAGACAATATAGCAGAGAATGACGTTTCTATTTCCTCATCTTCATTCCAATAGCTGATGGGCATTTTTTTCCCTTATCGTCCTTTTTGGTCCTTAAAATGTCCTCGAATCAGACATGCAGGAAGTATTTATTTTATTCATATACTAAAACCACATATGTAGCATGTGTAGCCAATTTTGTTGTTGTTGTTTATACATAATATATTATATATATACTTATTCCTATGTATATGTGTCTGGTAACATTTCGCAATTTGTTAAAGATACCCGAAGGCAATATTCGTCCTCTGTACAGTCTGACCACAAAGTCGTTTATCTTAGCCTCTATGGTATCTTATTATATTGGCTGAATGTAATATATTTTCTGTGTCGGGCATATTAGACACAGCAGCAGTAGCAGTAGCATTCGCTGTAGGAGCAGAAAACTTGAGAGAACAGCATATTCTGTTCTATCCCTGCATAAGGATACACAATATGTATGTATATCTGTATGTCATGCAATATCCGAGGAGCAAATGTTTATTATTGCACTTACAGGGGAAGGACGCATTGAGTGTGTCGGATATTGGGGCGTTAAGCTTAAAGAGTAGTGGGCTTATATTCCGGCCACAATATCTATTATAACGATTGAGACTAGGAGGATCCTGATGCGGCAGGATATGGTGTAATAGTTGAATAAAGTATTCTTTAGGTGAGACTGGCAATCTTTTTCGATTCACTTGCCCGTATAACCGAGTTGCTGTTGTTTCTTCTCGTTTGGGGGAAAGTTTTAGCCGAGTTTAATAATGCGCTTCCGGCGTGTTACAATTCTAAACTGTACTTATAGAATCCTTATGAGCCTGTGGTAAGGCTATACTTTCTCTTTTCCTTTTTTAAGGGGATGAAACGGGAGAGTATGTTTATGTGTCGTATGTTCAGTGAACATCTTTATCCAAATTGCGTGTTGGTTGTATTTTAAGACAAGTTATTTGGTCTGCTTTTCAATGTTGTTTTTAGTTGGCAGGCTTTTGGGGCAAAACACAGCGTTATAGAATCTTAAATGCCATTGAATGTTCTTGCCATGAACTGGGATCTAGTATATTAGAGAAAATTGGTACACGAAGACTTGTTCATATATTCAAGGCAATGTTATTAGAAAATTGTTCTTAATTTATGTGTCAGTGAATTCCTACCTTAATAATGCAATTCTCATTTAAATCGGTTTAATTCCCTTTGTTTGAGACCCTTCCTATTTGTTTTTTACTTGCTATACAGGTAATATAGGACAATTTTTGCATTTGGAAAAAAATTTAACTCGAGATTTTGATCAAGGTTGAGATTACGATGATAGAGAACACAAAAAAGGGGGTCCGGCAATTCTGTCTGTCTGCTTGTATATCTGTATGTGTGTACCTCGACCTACAGCCTAAGGTGCTAAGGAGATTTTATTCAAATTCGATATTAAAGGTTCTTCGGTGGTTCCCTAGAGGAGAAATTTAATTTTTGCTTAGCTCCAAAACTAACGATACCATACAGCCGTTATGTAAAATCTTGTCTCGAAAACGGCTCTTAAGAATTTGATACAAAAATGAAATGTGCTTTTATTGACTAAACTTCAGTGAAAAAAAATTACTAACGGAATTTGTTAATCCTTAATTTTTATTGTCCGCTTTTTCATTAACGGTCGAAATTTTTGCACAGTAGCTTCTTTGAGCTTAAAATAATATTGTATATACAAATATTCGAGACAATATTTTTTGGGTCTCTGAAAAAAAAAATTTAATTTTTGTATTTTTTGTTTTCCATATAACTGTCTCTTCCAGTTTATAAATGAATTCATGTCTTTTTCATTAATTCATTGTCTATTCCTGTCTACGATCAATTTTTAGGACGCAGCGTAAATATCACCAATATTTTGATTCCAGATCATCCCACAAGCTTCATGATTTAAAGTTTGATCAGCCAAAATTGGTAGATTGTATGGCTTCAAAAATCCAAGGCAATACAACAGCATTAGTTACACCCATCCAGATACGCTGTTTGGTACTGTTTTATGACCGGAAAATATATCTTTGAAAATGAGGATGAAACGTCCAAAACGATTTCCTGAGCTTCTTATCGAGAGCTACTGCACACATTGCTAATCATGGTTGGTCCTTCTGTTGGCCATTTTTGACCAACGTTTGATTTGAAGAAATTCAGATTTCCCTTGGGCTACTCGCTTAGCAAATTTAACTGCGCCCGAATTTTGTATGGATATACTTAAAAAACAAAGTGAACATTATATTAATAAACAAGAGACTATTAGACAAATGAAGCAGAATATTCGGTGCGAAATATGGAGCTTGCAACCAGAAACATTAAGTAGTGTAATGGAGAAGATCCAGTGTCTATATCGTACGAAATTGTGAACATTTGCCTAAAGTCATATTAACGGATTTTTACAAGAGTTATACGTGTTAAAAATTATAAAGGTTTTATTTGTACTACCCTGTACCATGCCAGAAGACATAATTGAGTTCATTAGATTTAATTTTTTAGTCAAATTAATATTTTTTCAATAAATTAGTTCAACTCTCTACCTTTAGTGGAGCTAGACTGCGGTCTTAAGATCGGGAAGTACCTGTTAAAGAACTCCGTCGAGATTCGCCTAATAGCGTTTTAATAATCAATTCTCCGATAAATATTGAGAATGGTTTGCCCCGCAGCTGAGCTATGGAGGGCTGATTCTTGGCTGGCTGGCTCGTCAGCTCGTTCATTTCCCTGTCCCTGTATTCCACCATGACCCGAAACCCATATGTAAGACTGTATTTGGATATGAATTTCTTGATTTTTTGACAAAATACTTTTTTTCCTTATCATCCATCGCGATGTTAAGTTTGATCGATTTAATTTTTCTTGAGAATCCATAACTCTTGTCAAGTTGTATGCCTTTTATATAAATAAATTATTCAATGATTCGATCAGATTGTCTATCCCAGATAGCACGTTTGACCAATTTAAAAAGTAACAAAGCTCCCGTTTAGCATATTTCAATTGCAGTACTGAAGATGGTATATCAACTTACTGTTTGTTCATGCATGCAGTTCTACCCTCTTATTTGCAATGCAAACGACTTTATAATGTAAAATAAAAATATGGATGACATTTCCAAGTCAAAGATAGAGAAGATACTGTAAGAGAAATGTATTTAATTGTGAAAAAGGTAAATCAACTGTGTTACAGCTTCAACACAATCCTTCTTAAACCTGCGAAAAGAAATTCAATAACTTAAAAATATGCATGCAAATTACATCAAGCCTTAACTACCCTCATTGCTCGCTTAGTAAATTAGGCATACCTTATTTTTACTTGTTTGTTATAGCAGTCTTTTTGTCGTGATATTATTACATATACCTAATGGAGAAACGATTGTTTATTGTTGGTTATTTGCGCTTTTATGATCGTTAAAATAGATGGAAATAATAAAGACTAATTCATCTTGTGCTACCTGACGTTTCAGTGGCTCTTTTCCGGTTTCTTTTTAGTTTGTATAAATAACATCCATTTTAACGAACATAAAGCCCAAATAACAAACAACTAAAATTTAATACATGATTAAAATACATTAAGCAAAAAAGTGTGTTTGTTTTTGAATTAGTTAATAAGGCTTAGTCATATTCTGTTTAATATAGCTTTTTTGGCCTTTAGTCTACAAAAATTGGCGTTTCTTCCTGGCGATCTCACATGGACTCATCAGTTGACTCTGAGGATCTTGTCAATAAGCAATTTTTGTGGACTAAAAGCCAAAAAAGCTATTTTGAATCAATAATTCAACAAGTCCAATAATAGTGCTAAGTCTTCTATTTGGCTGATTTATTTCAGTAGTAAATAGAGTTTGCATTAGAAAAACCTTCATATAGAATCAATGCCAGGCCACGGGAGAAATCTTCCAAAGTTAATGATTACAATTTTAATCTTGGTTGGTATAGTTCACATTGGATTTTTGTCAAAAAAACGATGTAAGATGAACTGAATTTAACAAAAATTGCGCATTGACAAGGTCCTCGCATTCAACTGATGAGTCCATGTGAGATCGCCGGGATGAAACGGATGGATTTCGGGAAAACGGAAGAAACTAGATGTTTTCTCTCATAATCGGATATCAGCGCTAATTTGAATAACGGCAATAGATTTTTGCTCTCTTTTAAGCAGACTGTGCAAGTGAAAAACTTTTTCCTAACCATATGTGGAATTTTCATTTTTTTAAGGAAGCATATCTTCAGACTGATTCTCCAACAAGGCGGGCAGTTTAAACTTCACATCTTCATTCCGCTCATTCCCAGAGATCATTGTTCATAACTTGGATTGTGACTCCAGAGTCTGGGCGCTTATCTCATCCTATTTAACCTAAAATGTTTCTTCAGGGATATTGCCTTTGCCGAGGAACTTTTTGCGTTCTCTTTCCCTCAATTCCTGCCGCATAATAAAACGTACACTGGTGGTTACGTGATGGGGCGGCTTCAAAATTATTTAGTAAATAAAATTATATTTATAAATACATATATATACATATTTATAATTATAAATATTATATATTATATAAACAGATAAACAACGAACCCAGAGAAATGTATTGTTCGTCACTTCGGAACCTCTTATCTTCTTCATCTGTATTCAATAACAAGTAGTTAGTCTCAAGTCTGTCAATACTTATGACATCAACCTACAATAACAAACCTGAAAACATTATACCCCCAATCAATTTCAAATAAGCTCACAATATAAGCGTTCTGCCAATTCGAGTGACATTACAACTCATTCATCTTTGTAAAGCATTCCTTTCGAGCCCTGTAAACTTCCTTTGTGTTCACAGCTTTACCATTATCCTTGTACTTGAACGCCTCCTACTAGACATAATGATCGATGGATTACGCCATTGTCAGTCATTCAGAAAATTTCCAACCATACCTATGCAACGGCGCGGAGTGGTATGACAATGACACTGCTATGTTGCACATCCGTTTTATATGTCAGCGTCGCGTCAGTACATATAAACTTCCCAATTAAAAGCTGAAAATTACTCAACATGCCTCATTATGTGTGATTGTCCTTAAGAACAGCGCCATGTCACTTGACGCATCCTGCAGTATTGGTGATATTTGTGTGGGTGTAAAAGAGAAAGAGCGAGTGTGTGTATGAAGTGCAATTTTGTAAGTGGTAATAATAAATTTCAGTATTCAGACGTAGAAGAGGTTTTTCCCGCATTGATTATTATTATTGCTATGATGAATGATGAATGGAAAATATTTCCATTTCCGTGTGCGGATGTTTGAATTCGAGATAGAAGAAGCATCCTTGCAGATCCTCCATATAGAAGGTGCAACTTATTTTAAAGAGACTCAATGCACTGCCGAGTTGAATGCAAATTAGTGCCAATGCTTCACGAAGTGAAAAGGTGGTACAGACCGGTGACGGTGTTGCTACAGCTATCAATTCAAGGATTTCAAAGATGTGTCAAAGGAACGACTTGATTAAATGATGTAAAAATCTACACAAAAACTAGATTGCAAAAGTGATGACTTGAAATATTTCACTGGTTGGGATTTGATTTGATTTTGGCCTCGCAAATAGATTTATTTAATATTTAATTTAAAGGCTAAAGGTAATCATATTCGAAAAAATTCAACGAAGCGTAATTATTTCTTCAAATTATTTCTTGTGTAAAATACTGTCTTTTTAATATTCATCTTTATTCTGTAGGTACGAGTACCTAGGCTCCTAAGCGCCGCTCAGTTAAAAAAAAATATATTTGCTTCTTCGTGATGAGTTAATAAAAAGAAACGAAATCCGAATTATAAGCACGTTATAATTTTCTTTATTAATTTAAACTATCAAGCCAATTTACAACAAACTTTTCATGGGATGGTAACCCTTTGACGACCGTCTGAATTGGTGGTTGTTACAGAAGTGATTTATTGATTCTCTGCATAATTCAATTAACACATGCTCCACTTGCCGAATATCAGTAATTTTGGCACACGTCACCAATGCATTGGCTATTGCGGATAATTGTTTTCATCTTAGCAATTGTCTCATTAAGTGCTTAAGCCACATTAACAATTTTTAATTTATTGGTAAGGTAGTTGAATAAGGAGGAAACTGAAATTTAAGAAAAGATTTAGCAGCAGGCGGATTTAACTAAAAGCTCTGAAAATGATATCTAATTCATTTAGACATTTCTGCCAAATCAAGATATAATACAAATTGTCGTGGCATTGGACTAATTTTAATAGAACCCTGCTAGTAATATCAAATTCTGAAAATGTCTTCCAATTTTTTCTTTAATGACGATTTCCTTTAAAAATATATTTCGAGTATTACTTGGTAGACTTCTTAATGTTGTCGCGTAGCATTTTTTGAACACTATTTAATAAAGAATTCTTAGGACAACAAATAACCATGCCTTACTTTCAACTGAAACCTCAAAGATGACTCTAAGGATTTTGCTGTAACTTTTTAATATACAAACGACATATTTTTTGGTTAGAAACAATCTTACCAAATGTTGTTTCTAAGCAGTTTACTTTTTCCAATAGAACCATTATTTTCATTCAAATCTCAAAAGGACCTACTAATTTTAGAGAAATTCTGTATAGGTAGATACAAAAGTTTCTTAGCAATTTGTTAAACAAAAAATCGATGTTTCGAAATCTGCTTTTCTTTTTAAATTAGTTTTGCTTACTGAATTCAGCGTACAACTATATTGTATGTTTGACGCGCATTTAAAAAGAAGTTTTATTTTTATTGACCTCCAATTCCAAATAATTTTTTTTATGACTAGCGCGCACTCAAGGGGTTATTACTATAACCCTTAAAATGATTATCACAGTGCGAGCGTTAGGTTAAAAAAGGAAGGGAAAAGCGATACAGATGCACATCAGTTTTAAATTTCTGAATATTACAATGGGAAGGAAAAATAGAACTGGGTATAGCATACCACATTCATGTAGTCCGGCTGAAAAAAGAATCTCTGTATTTCACAGTACATTTGACTCGAGGGTAAACTGATAAAAGCGAGAGTATTATCAACGGTTGAATTGTTGAGGGGAGGAATGCATCTGGCTAATTCGATAGAACTCCTTTTATAGAAATAAAGGTAAAATAAAGAAAGAAAAGAAACATTTTGGCGGCGCTCGAGAGATGTAAATGTTTCCGTTATATTTCTATCACCTTGATTTTTAAAGCTGTTTTTTTTTTTTAAATCTATCAAAGAGTCTCAAGTGGGTTATTGGGGCACTTGCCCAAATATGGGAATTGTACTCAAGCTTTGGACAAATATAGGCCTTATAGATTACAGCCAGATCAGAAGGGGTGAACCGACATCGTCGGAGAAAACCTAAGCACTTTGCATCATTTTTGGCATTGTCGAATATGTGATCATTTGAATGCACATACCAAGAACTGAAAACTGGTTTCCTCAATGCAAATGTTACTCAGAAATAATGGCATAAGTAGGGGGATTTCGATTTAACGATAGAAGACAGACACTGTTTATTATTCCCCAATGGACAATGCTGTCAGATCAGAATTTAATAAGCTTATCATACGCTTCCGTTCAAGTTCCACTTCCGAAGAACAAGGAAGTGAATCTTGAAACGAATATGAAAAGCTGAGGGTACTATCAGCAAAACAATATAATTGATTAGAAGTTTCAGATAGGAGATTGTTGTTAAACATGAGGAAGAGAGTCAGAGACAAAACGGAGCCCTGAAGTACAACAGCATTTATTTTATGAATTTCAGACTTGTTCCAATACTACTTGTACTGAGCGGTCTGAACGGTAATTTCTAATCCAAAGGAGAAGAGATTCATTAATACCAAACCAAAAAAGCACGCATTTTCAATTGGGGAGCTCGATGCCAAACTCTACCAAGTACTTTCGAAATATCAACAAGTCCAATAATAGTGCTAAGTCTTCTACTTGGCTGATTTACTTCAGTAGTATATAGAGTTTGTATTATAAAAAAACCTTCATATCAAGTGCAATAGTCTTTCTTTCTCCAAGACGATGTAAAGATTTGTGACACTGTTCGGTGAGATATACTATCAGATCACCAGACCTATACCTACGAAAGACGTACTACTAGTCATTGAGAAGCTTTCGCTCTTCGAGATATTTCCTGAGCTGAGTTAGAGGGGAAGGAGGATTCGCCTTTTTTAGGGATAGGCTGGACAGATGCTGTTTTCCATCCACTCGGAAAGTGACCAGTAGAGTAAGGTAAGATGGTAAAGCTTAGGTGGTAGTTTTTCCAGCGTTAAAGAACACCTCTTCAGAACAATGGGACGGATACTATCCGGGCCAGCAGATTTGTGTTTTTCAAGATCTTTGAAAGCGCTTGCAACTGTACGAGTACGAAAAAAGATTGGTTTCATGGAAAAGTTTGTGTTCTCAAGTACTGTGTTGCAAGCAAATTGGCTTTTTCTTGTGGGCTGAAAAAGGGAGTATTATTTTCTTGATACGAGAAATTTGCAGAAATGACACTGTGGTCTGATGTGCTTAGGGGCGATAAAATTCTTATCGTGTATTTATCAGGGTCGGAGGTAAGGAACAAGTCTAGAGTGTTGGCGGTTTGTCCTGCAATGTCAGGAATTCGAGTTGGCTTATTAACAAGCTGAGTCAGGTGGTTTAACTCAGCAAAGAGCTTAACATACCTTCCTTCGGGTGCTATCTGACGAGAAAAGCAAAGCCAAGTAGAAATAACGATTTCAGTGTGAGGATAATGGGAAACAATTCTTTGGATGGAATCGGACATCAAATTCGTTAAAAGTTGAATTTCTGTGCAGGTTTGGACGCCTATAAATAAAGCAAGTACGTATGATGTGCTTGTGTACCGTGAATTTTAACCATATAAAACTGAAGTTCGTTTTTAATTATTTGCCATATTTGGGTTGAAGTTGGTAGGCAACATCATTTCTTATAAAAATCGCGAAACCTTGGAGTGGGAAGAATAATGCTAATAAACTATGCCCATGAAGAGCAAATTCCGAATGATCGGTATTTTCTCATAACTGAATTTCACTTAGTGCTAAAACAGCTGACCTGTTCCTTACACTATAAACGTACACGTGGCATAGAAATTTTTTCTTGGACCACGAATATGGGAAAGCACAACACAAAAATCCCTACCATTTCAAAAAACACAAACACACAAAACACAACTCTGACGATCTAAGTTCAACTGTGAAGTGTAGGCCCTATCTATTAATAATCATTAATCAGTATACAAATCGTTCTAGGTGTTATGCCCATAGAAAACTTTGTATTTCAAATCAATCAAGGCATACAAACACAATTGCACTAAACATCAGATGTCACTTAACTATCCATTGCAAGAACACAAGAGACATGTAGCAAGCGACACTTACTCAGTCAGTCGAATACAAGTATCGGGTGTTTCAATAAGAGCGCTACAAAAGTTTTTTTTAAATAAAACAAAAACGGTTTTGGATATCAATGAAATTCTTTATTCCTGTGAAAGTACGTTCAATGCCATTATGTATGGAACTCGATTTCTTTTGCATGGCCACCACGGGCACGCTTGCAGAAGTCCAGACGCTGAAGCCAATTTTCGACGGTTTTCAAGCATAAATCGTCCGATACTGCTGCAATTTCACGTTCGATATTCGTACGAAGTTCATCAATCGTCGCTGGCTTGTTGGCATAGACCATAGACTTGATGTAGCCCCACGAGAAATAGTCTAACGGCGTCAAATCGCACAAGCGAGGCGGCCAAGCGACTGGACCATTTCGTGAGATAACACGTTCTCCAAACTTGGTTTAGAATAAATTGATTGTGACATTCGCTGTGTGGCTTGTCCTGTTGGAACCACATGTCCTCCAAGTCCATATCATCCAATTGGGGCCAAAAATATTCGGTTATCATTGAACGGTAGCGATCCCCATTCACAGTAACGTGCCGGTCTTGATCATCACGGAAGAAGTACGGCCCAATGACGCCGCCGGCCCATAAACCACAGCAAACCGTAATTTTTTCGGGATGCAATGATGACTCATGGAGTACGTGTGGATTGCTGCCTGACCAATACCGCATATTTTGTTTATTGACGAAGACATTCAGCCAGAAATGAGCCTCATCGCTGAAGATGATTTTTCGATGAAAATCCAAATCCAAATCCTTTTCAAGTTGTTGCTCAGCTCAATTCACGAACATACGACGCTTCTGGTGGTCAAGCGGCTTCACCTCTTGCGTCAATTTAATCTTGTAAGGATGTAGGCCAAGATCTTTTTGCAAAACTCGCCACAACGACGTCACAGAGATGCCCAACGCTTGAGAACGACGTGTGAGAGACACATTTGAGCTTTCTGCAACTGAAGCCTCAGCGGCAGCAATATTCTCAACACTACGGGCACTTCTTTGTCTCACTGGCACGGGAACATTTTGTACTGTGCCTGTGGATTCAATTTTTTCCACTAGACGCTCAATTGTTGATCTGCCAGGACGATTATGACGACCATAAATTGGACGTAACGCTCTTAACGTTGAGGCCACTGACTCCGAATTTCGGTAGTAAATTTTAATAATTTCGACTCGTTGTTGGCTCGTATATCTTTCCATCATGAAATGGCAAGCCTTACTGAAGAGAAATGTCAAAAGAGCGGTAAGAAATATGGCGTCGTTTGCTGTCCCTGTCGCTCTACTTTTGTAGCGTCCCTGTTGAAAAACCCTTTATTAATGTATTTTTTTAACTTCCCATAGGGAGTTATTGTAATCGGTCCGATTTGTCAAATTGGAATTTTTGACATTTCTCGACGTTTCAAGGTCCCTAGAGGCTATATCAATCATTTTTAGAGAGATGTCTGTGTGTGTGTGTGTACGTACGAACGTACGAACGTACGTACACACACACACACAGACATCTCTCTAAAAATGATTGATATAGCCTCTAGGGACCTTGAAACGTCGAGAAATGTCAAAAATTCCAATTTGACAAATCGGACCGATTACAATAACTCCCTATGGGAAGTTAAAAAAATACATTAATAAAGGGTTTTTCAACAGGGACGCTACAAAAGTAGAGCGACAGGGACAGCAAACGACGCCATATTTCTTACCGCTCTTTTGACATTTCTCTTCAGTAAGGCTTGCCATTTCATGATGGAAAGATATACGAGCCAACAACGAGTCGAAATTATTAAAATTTACTACCGAAATTCGGAGTCAGTGGCCTCAACGTTAAGAGCGTTACGTCCAATTTATGGTCGTCATAATCGTCCTGGCAGATCAACAATTGAGCGTCTAGTGGAAAAAATTGAATCCACAGGCACAGTACAAAATGTTCCCGTGCCAGTGAGACAAAGAAGTGCCCGTAGTGTTGAGAATATTGCTGCCGCTGAGGCTTCAGTTGCAGAAAGCTCAAATGTGTCTCTCACACGTCGTTCTCAAGCGTTGGGCATCTCTGTGACGTCGTTGTGGCGAGTTTTGCAAAAAGATCTTGGCCTACATCCTTACAAGATTAAATTGACGCAAGAGGTGAAGCCGCTTGACCACCAGAAGCGTCGTATGTTCGTGAATTGAGCTGAGCAACAACTTGAAAAGGATTTGGATTTGGATTTTCATCGAAAAATCATCTTCAGCGATGAGGCTCATTTCTGGCTGAATGTCTTCGTCAATAAACAAAATATGCGGTATTGGTCAGGCAGCAATCCACACGTACTCCATGAGTCATCATTGCATCCCGAAAAAATTACGGTTTGCTGTGGTTTATGGGCCGGCGGCGTCATTGGGCCGTACTTCTTCCGTGATGATCAAGACCGGCACGTTACTGTGAATGGGGATCGCTACCGTTCAATGATAACCGAATATTTTTGGCCCCAATTGGATGATATGGACTTGGAGGACATGTGGTTCCAACAGGACAAGCCACACAGCGAATGTCACAATCAATTTATTCTAAACCAAGTTTGGAGAACGTGTTATCTCACGAAATGGTCCAGTCGCTTGGCCGCCTCGCTTGTGCGATTTGACGCCGTTAGACTATTTCTCGTGGGGCTACATCAAGTCTATGGTCTATGCCAACAAGCCAGCGACGATTGATGAACTTCGTAAGAATATCGAACGTGAAATTGCAGCAGTATCGGACGATTTATGCTTGAAAACCGTCGAAAATTGGCTTCAGCGTCTGGACTTCTGCAAGCGTGCCCGTGGTGGCCATGCAAAAGAAATCGAGTTCCATACATAATGGCATTGAACGTACTTTCACAGGAATAAAGAATTTCATTGATATCCAAAACCGTTTTTGTTTTATTTAAAAAAAACTTTTGTAGCGCTCTTATTGAAACACCCGATACTTGTATTCGACTGACTGAGTAAGTGTCGCTTGCTACATGTCTCTTGTGTTCTTGCAATGGATAGTTAAGTGACATCTGATGTTTAGTGCAATTGTGTTTGTATGCCTTGATTGATTTGAAATACAAAGTTTTCTATGGGCATAACACCTAGAACGATTTGTATACTGATTAATGATTATTAATAGATAGGGCCTACACTTCACAGTTGAACTTAGATCGTCAGAGTTGTGTTTTGTGTGTTTGTGTTTTTTGAAATGGTAGGGATTTTTGTGTTGTGCTTTCCCATATTCGTGGTCCAAGAAAAAATTTCTATGCCACGTGTACGTTTATAGTGTAAGGAACAGGTCAGCTGTTTTAGCACTAAGTGAAATTCAGTTATGAGAAAATACCGATCATTCGGAATTTGCTCTTCATGGGCATAGTTTATTAGCATTATTCTTCCCACTCCAAGGTTTCGCGATTTTTATAAGAAATGATGTTGCCTACCAACTTCAACCCAAATATGGCAAATAATTAAAAACGAACTTCAGTTTTATATGGTTAAAATTCACGGTACACAAGCACATCATACGTACTTGCTTTATTTATAGGCGTCCAAACCTGCACAGAAATTCAACTTTTAACGAATTTGATGTCCGATTCCATCCAAAGAATTGTTTCCCATTATCCTCACACTGAAATCGTTATTTCTACTTGGCTTTGCTTTTCTCGTCAGATAGCACCCGAAGGAAGGTATGTTAAGCTCTTTGCTGAGTTAAACCACCTGACTCAGCTTGTTAATAAGCCAACTCGAATTCCTGACATTGCAGGACAAACCGCCAACACTCTAGACTTGTTCCTTACCTCCGACCCTGATAAATACACGATAAGAATTTTATCGCCCCTAAGCACATCAGACCACAGTGTCATTTCTGCAAATTTCTCGTATCAAGAAAATAATACTCCCTTTTTCAGCCCACAAGAAAAAGCCAATTTGCTTGCAACACAGTACTTGAGAACACAAACTTTTCCATGAAACCAATCTTTTTTCGTACTCGTACAGTTGCAAGCGCTTTCAAAGATCTTGAAAAACACAAATCTGCTGGCCCGGATAGTATCCGTCCCATTGTTCTGAAGAGGTGTTCTTTAACGCTGGAAAAACTACCACCTAAGCTTTACCATCTTACCTTACTCTACTGGTCACTTTCCGAGTGGATGGAAAACAGCATCTGTCCAGCCTATCCCTAAAAAAGGCGAATCCTCCTTCCCCTCTAACTCAGCTCAGGAAATATCTCGAAGAGCGAAAGCTTCTCAATGACTAGTAGTACGTCTTTCGTAGGTATAGGTCTGGTGATCTGATAGTATATCTCACCGAACAGTGTCACAAATCTTTACATCGTCTTGGAGAAAGAAAGACTATTGCACTTGATATGAAGGTTTTTTTATAATACAAACTCTATATACTACTGAAGTAAATCAGCCAAGTAGAAGACTTAGCACTATTATTGGACTTGTTGATATTTCGAAAGTACTTGGTAGAGTTTGGCATCGAGCTCCCCAATTGAAAATGCGTGCTTTTTTGGTTTGGTATTAATGAATCTCTTCTCCTTTGGATTAGAAATTACCGTTCAGACCTCTCAGTACAAGTAGTATTGGAACAAGTCTGAAATTCATAAAATAAATGCTGTTGTACTTCAGGGCTCCGTTTTGTCTCTGACTCTCTTCCTCATGTTTAACAACAATCTCCTATCTGAAACTTCTAATCAATTATATTGTTTTGCTGATAGTACCCTCAGCTTTTCATATTCGTTTCAAGATTCACTTCCTTGTTCTTCGGAAGTGGAACTTGAACGGAAGCGTATGATAAGCTTATTAAATTCTGATCTGACAGCATTGTCCATTGGGGAATAATAAACAGTGTCTGTCTTCTATCGTTAAATCGAAATCCCCCTACTTATGCCATTATTTCTGAGTAACATTTGCATTGAGGAAACCAGTTTTCAGTTCTTGGTATGTGCATTCAAATGGCAAGCCTTACTGAAGAGAAATGTCAAAAGAGCGGTAAGAAATATGGCGTCGTTTGCTGTCCCTGTCGCTCTACTTTTGTAGCGTCCCTGTTGAAAAACCCTTTATTAATGTATTTTTTTAACTTCACATAGGGAGTTATTGTAATCGGTCCGATTTGTCAAATTGGAATTTTTGACATTTCTCGACGTTTCAAGGTCCCTAGAGGCTATATCAATCATTTTTAGAGAGATGTCTGTGTGTGTGTGTGTACGTACGTTCGTACGTTCGTACGTTCGTACGTCCGTACGTTCTCGTACCATTTTTCGACATCGATATCTCAAGAACGAGTAAAGATATCGACTTCAAATAAATTTTTTTTAAGAGATAATAACTTCGAAAGAGGCTGAAAGGGCGTTTATTAAAATTCAATGAGTAGTTTTTTCACTATAACGGTTTAAAAAAAAAGTCAAAATTTTGGTTAGTTTCAAATATCTCACGAAAAAATAATGCTATTGATTTCAAATAAAATTTAATGTACTCATTATAAGGTCATACAGATTTAGTATGAATTTGGAAAAAAATGAACATACCGTTATTTTTTTAAATAAAAAAAACTGAAAAAAATAATTTCATAACCCAGATATTCTAAGAACGGAAAACAATTTGAGACTCAAAATAATTTTATTTTACGAAAAATAATGTGTTTGACAACTGGTGAAAATTTCAAAAAAAATCACTTTACAGTTTTTTTACAAAAAATAAAAAACTATATAAAATTCTATTTAAAATTGGTAAAAATTGTTTTTCGACTCAACTAGTAGTGATATTGACTTCTAATTTAGTTTATTTTATACATAGTATAATTTTGTACAATTGGTAAAATGTTGACAAATATTGAATTAATAGTTTTTTTTTTAAATAAAAAAAAACTATCAAAAATTTTAGTGAAAACTAGTTAAAATTGTATTTCAAGTCGAATTTCTTGAGAATGAACACCGATAGTGCCTTCTAAAGTATGTTGTTTTATACATCGATACCTTCCCGTAAGAATGTATACTAAGCGACATTTCTAAAATTGTTCAGGAAACAAAAAAAAACGAAGAAAGTTCTAGTTGAATCATAGAGACATAAGAGACAATTTTGGTTAAACTAAGTGACATCTAACAAAATTTTTTGTTGCTCACGACAATGAGATCTTTATTAATGTCGCTTAGCATAATTTTTTTGGCGGATAATACAAATTTCAGGGGCAACATTTTCTTAATGAGAAAACATGGCAGTTGATAATTTTTTTTTATTTTTACTCTAGTTTCCTTTTCATGCATAATAGGTTGGCGAAACGCAGGCCAAAACGTGGCCCTTTACACATAGTATATTTCCTCATCAAAAAGTCATTTTCGAAAAAAGTGTCGCTTAGTACATTCTTACGGGAAGGTATCGACATAATACAATTATTAACATATGGTTAAATTTTGACAAGTATCGAATTGACAGTTTTAACAAAAATATAAAAAAAAATCTACTAAAAAGTGGTAATATTTGTTTTTCGACTAGAATATCTTGAGAACGAGCAATGATATTGACTTTGCCATTATTTAATTTTATACATAATACAATTTCTAACAAATGTTTTATATTTGACATTATCTAGTTTTAGAGTATATATATTTTGTAAGTACCCTTCCACCAATAACCAAACCATATCTTTTATATTTGAATATTTCGTTTTTAAATTTTTTTCAATTAAAATGTTTGGGACCGAAATAATAAAGTAATTTCTATAATTTAATACATAATTTTATAATTTTATTATCAACTTAGTTCTTAGAAGAATGTATGTACTGTACATACGTATATGATAAAGGTTGTTTAGTTGTACCCAAGTCCCACATATTCAAATTCCATTAATAGCTATGGTAAAATTGAAGAAAACGTCACAATATGTTTTTATCCTTTTGTCCATGAAAAAGATGTAAAATTCTACTCAAGGTTTTCTTACCACAATGGGAAGTTATCAGTGTGGGTCGCACCCAGCCTCTTTTTTAATATTGAGGTTGTTTGGGTGCAACACGAAGAAACTTTTTTCACTCGCGACCGGTTCACACGTGCGGTGGATCGACACTTCAAATGCCGAACAAAATTATGTTTTATGTAGATTAATGTTCTCTTATTCTTTCCAAGTTAAGCATTATTAAGCTTCCCTTCCTTTTTAATCTGATAACCTTAGTTCGTTGAGAATAAAAAAAATCCAAAAAGTTGACCGAATGCTTAATGGATTTCTGTACTCAGGAACCTAAAATGCTTAAATATCATAACATTAAATTCGGAAGTAATTTTAAGATAAATTAATTCTCTCATTTAATGCTTAATTTAATTTATTCTTTAATGAAATTTCATTTTCAAGGCAAAATTTGCATCATGTTAAGCAAATCCGCCCCCGTTATCTCCCTTACGTTTTTTTTAAATTTGCATTTATTTCCTCCGCATCCTTCTTGCATTTAGGTTTGTTGGCTTGTTATTCATTTCCCTATCTCTATGTTGGCATAGGAAAACCACTTTATTAACGAATTTCATGAATACTAAGCAAAGAAAATGCGAGGGGGAGTGAAACGAAAATGAGAATTCAAATTGATTTTCGCCTTTTGACTTTTGATTTCGAATTGATTTCAATTTCTTCCTCCCCATACCAAGCTTTGTATGTCGTTTCAGAAGATTTCTAACGGTTACGCGGCGACGACGAGGATGGAAATAGCTTGTGTGTTGATGATGACGAAGACAAGCCCATAATGAAGGATAAAGAAATATTCACCTATTCCAACAACGATGTGTGAAGTATGAGTGACGTATCCTGTTACCATGCATCGCACAACTTCGAGGACTTCAGGTGAATTTGAAATTCGTTGTCGTGCTCATTACCAATAGGTATATACATACAAACTTGTAATTGCGTCTCAAGCAAAGTCTAGAACAAATGGAATCACTCTCTTTTGTTTAATGAAAATCAATATTCAGGCCCCGATTCAATTGATGTTTTATGACGTTACTTGAAGAATAATAAGTTACAATTAATAGTTTGGCATAATATTTAATTATTAATTAAAAAATTTAACACCTCTGTGATGATATCCTGCTCAGGCCAACATAAGAACTCTGCTATTTGAATAGTTCTTCACTGTCTTAACGAGCTATCTGAATTGATAATCTGACTCGAAACTCAACGACATCTCTAACAGCTATTCATCGTCCGCGAGCTAGTGGACTTGAGGTAGAGCAATGATCACGAAGTCGAAAATAAAGAAAGGTAGGTACCACATAATATGCACTCTTCTCATTTTTCCAAATCACAATTGTGGCTGATCTGTCCAAATGAGACCACTCGCGTGAGTTATAGAATTGCTTCCCAATCAATATAACGATAAACGCATACCAAGCGTATTCCAAATTGCTTCATACTATATCCAATACTCTTAATATTAAATGTCAACCAAGCATATTTGCTTGAATATAAATATCATGGTCAGTGAAGTATCTCTTTCAGAACTTCCATAGTCCATACAATAATATAAACAAAGATCGTCCACATCCAATTTAATTTCGTTACCATGAAAATGTTATCAATCATCATCAAGAATGATGACGTGTATCTCTATAAGTATATACAATACATTCCTACATAGCTAGTAAGAAGTATCTTTGAAAGAATGCTAAGCCAACGTACACGCAGAATTGCTGCATAGGCATTTAATTAAAAAGGTTCGGAGATTCAATTATTGTCGTATCACTACTTTGTATAGCTGAAGATTCCCCCACCAGTGTTAAGGATAAGGAATCATAAGTTGAAATAAAACATAATTATTTAAATGATTTGAAGTTTTCATAAAAAGTTTTTTAAAAAAGATCCTGAATGATCGAATATAAAATCAGTGAGCTACGACTCCTATACCCTGAATGACGTTCTTCGAGAAAGGACTGTACTTATTACTAATGGACTGAAAAGTCGAGGTTCAATTTTTCAATTTCAATTTAATTCAATATTCGCAGTATCGCAGTATATGTTAGCAACCGTGTTGTAACTGTGTCAACTGATTTGTAAGAAAACAAATCTCCCGAAGGAAAACTCTGAATGGTTGCATTGAGATCATCGACATCTTTATTTTTGGCCGCCAATATGGCTCGTTTATTCAGCTCGTTTATGAAGCCAATGCTAGGGCTTCTTTATTTTGCGATCTGATCTTTTCCAACAGCAATGAAATTAGGAACGTTTTTCCAGTCCCCCCGGGAGCATCAAGAATATAAATTCCACCAGATCCACTGTTCATAGCTTCCATCAAATTATCGTACGCAATTCTTTGTTGTTCATTCAATTGCGGAACATTTGAATGAACTGTTTCGGCCAATACTTCAGTATCGTATTGCTGTTCTCCTTGCAACTCGTGGTTAAATGCATCGTGCACCGGACGATTGGGTGCTTTCATGCTCAAACACGACAATACTTTATTAACCATCACATATCTTCTATCATGATCAATATCTCCTTGTAAATTTCTGCAGTAATTTGTAGTGTTTAAAGAATCATGTTTCACAGCCAGGAACATTTTGTATTGGAAAATGAAATTGTCGTTTTTAGTATTTTCCGTTACTTATATCATTTACGTTTAAGTCATCCCTGAACTTCCACAAATATTTCAAGATCAAAATTGGTAAAATCGGTCGAGCCATTCTCGAGTTTTAGCGAGGCAACCGAACAGTAATTAATTTACTGTACTGTACTCGTATAATAGATTTTTGTGTTTATTATTATTTCAATAGATCATATTTCCATAAAGTAAAAAAAAATGTTTGCCACTTCTTTTCAGATTCATACGTTGTAGCTTGGAAAAGAGGCATTGCGATACTTACCGCTGGCTCAGTGAAGGTAACGCCAGATCCAAGAGTAAGACTTATCAACGGATACAATCTCCAAATTAGAGATGCGGCACCTCAAGATGCCGGCGACTATATTTGCCAAATTGCAATGATGGAACCTCGAGAAATAACTCATACGGTGGAAATTTTGGGTGAGTCTTCTTTCTTTTTTGAATATAAGTGGTTGTTGCAAAGTGATAAACATTTAAATGAGCTACAGTGAGTGCACTCAGCTTTGATTTGCAAAATGACAGAACTGAGAAAACCGAGGTGGGTGATATTACATGCAACCACAAATGTTTCTTTTTCCCATACATAATTGCTATGAGGCAAAATTATGTTTCCATCTACTTTATATTTTGAAAAGTCCTTGGTTAGTCCATTTAATAAATTGAAAGCGTTTTTTTTTTAACATAAGCAGCCACATTTTAGGTTAAGTATAAAATGTATACGTAAAGAATCATCATTTTTATCATCTTAATCAACTCTGGAAGATTTGAAGGTCACATCAGATGGTTGGGATTGAGAGAGTAATGAGCGGATGTGAAGAAGTTCTGCTCTGGTTAGGAAGAGTAATGAGTTTGAAAAAGTTTTTTCATGTGGCGAGCATTTAAAGTGGTGAAAGTTTTTAACAATTTTGGTTTTTCTATAATGAGGCTTATGGTGGATTTCTTAAAATCGAATGTTTGTATCCAAACATGTGTATATTAATTAAAGGCTGGTTTTTGCTCCTTGTTTCAGAAACGATGCCAGGTAGAAAATGACATGAGATCCTCTAGAATAGCGTTAAATACTTTTAGTAAAAATAATTCTAGTAAAAGTGAAGAGTGAGAACTTATACAAAACGTTTTGTCTGTTATCGACACTAATTATCATGTTAAAATGATGTAATTCATTCTTTAAATATTTTTCAGAAATAATAGTGTTCAAAAACAGAGTAAGACATATGAGTTTTTCAATGGAAACTTGAATGCGAGTTAAGAGCTTATTGTTGGTTTCTAAATTATTTGACGTGTTTCTTTTGTATTCCATCAGAAGCTTAGGTATTTAATTCTGTAATTTAAACATAGAGGTCTCTAGAAATGGCTTGAATTACATATTTAAATTTACTGATCTAAAAATATTTATAATATATTTATATAAAGCTTTTTGTGTCAAAACTTTTAATATTATAGTAAGATTGGTGAATTATGATTAGGAATGATTAAATAGGAGAGACGATGCACATTGGTCTTGAAGGCTTGTGTATCACAATGAGTGGGTAAAATCGAGATGGGCAAAGCATTCTAAAGAGCGTGCGAGAGTACGAGCGTTATAGGCTCAAGGGTGTTTCAAAGCAGTGGAAAAGCGATGTCAAATGGGCGTGGTTTATACCGATTTCGTTAAAGCTTTCAGTAGGGTTAATCATCTAATTTCAATTAAAAAATTAAGATTATATGGTTTTGATGGCAGCCTACTAAATTGGTTTAGTTTTTATCTTACTGGCAGGAAACAAGTTGTTAAAATTGGTGATCTAGAATCTAATTCGATAATGGTACATTCTGGTGTTCCCGCAGGAAGCCATTTAGGTCCACCTTTGTTCGATTTATTTATCAATGATTTTCCAACAGTCTTACCTAGGTCTGAGTGTTTAATTTTCGCAGATGATATTAAAATGTTCAAAGTTATAAATAATTATAATGATTGTGTTGCATTCCAAAAAGATATTTCAAACTTTGAGTATTGGTGTAGACATGTCTGCCTTAATTGATTGTCATTTGCTTGTATATTAATGTCCGTCTTTTATATATCAGGGAATCATGCGTGCTTTCACGCCAGTGATAAACTATGTCCCTTATTTTTAAATTGACGTCACAAACTTCCTATGTACAGAGGATTATTATTGACCGGTTTCTCCTGCCTGTTATATTTCATCCTAATATGGGTGCAGTCAAATGCACCTATGTCGGGCGATGTTCAGACATCGCCTTCAAGACCTTTCCTCTCGTATTATGTGAACGCCTGGACCGTTAACAAACAACCTGATAGGTATCAGTGCAGTCTTAGGCATATAGTCACTATATGTATATCGCAAACTGAAAATCACAAATACATACCCTGCACACAGAAGTGACTAGAATCATGCCTATTTTAATTCAACCAAGTCACTCAATCGCCCTCGATTTGTCGATTATCATTTTCCCAGTGAATTCATAAATAATTCTTTGTCTGTTAAAGAAAACGCCTTCTGATTTTTAACATCTCTGGTTTTTATTAACTGATTTCCATGCCTATGTTATCAAGATCTGATAGAGAAAAAAAATATGATAATAAATCTGATATGGGTTTTTCGAACATATCCCTAAGTTAAATTCCATTACAAATGCTACTGTATAACCAGCATAACCCAATTGTTGATACTGATACTTTTGGGAGAATCTTCCAACCTATAAAAATATTAACATAAAATATGACCACAAAAGATCTCGCATTATACGATTTTTTTTTAAAAGGGTGCTGGTTTGGAGCAGAACAGTCAACAAAAATATAAGATAGAAAACAAACTTTTTCTCATTATGCCCATACAGCATCCCAAGCATTGATCCTTTTTACATTGGTTTCGGTTTAATATCCTCACCAGATAGTTATTGTGTGCTAAGAAGGGCAAGCGAAATGAAATATTCCTTCACAAGGAATTCCCATAAATATGATAAGTAGATATCTCCCCTGGTCCTGTTTCAAGAAAAAATAAAAAAAAATACTTTTTTCAACCGGCAATCAAGTGAACTTTGTTATCTTTTCTATGTAACTGAGGGATTTGCACTCATGTTTGACTGAAAAGGGAAGAATTAACAGGGGTAAACTCTCCTTTCACCAAGGGTCTTATATTAGGTACTCGTATATATTTTCGATTGTTTTTTTTTTTTGGGAAAGTCGTTATCCAAGAAAGTTCTAATAAGAATTGATGAATAATTTGCATATGATTTGGAAGATTTATTTTTTGAAACACATTGCTTAAAAAAAAGGAAGAAAGTAGCTATCGTTTTTAAGCAGAGAGATTTAAAAGAGAAAATTGGGAAGAATTTGCTAGCAAATTAAATTGCATGGCTACCAATGTCGTTAGTAGGTTACTACATTATCTATCTAGCCCTTAGTTTAAATGAAATTTTTTATCATGAGGCTTAGGCACAAAAGGATATTAATCACTCTTCAGATACATTCAACATACATCGTGATTATTAAATGAAAATATGTATTTTAATTTTCAAAACAGCCTTATAATAGGTATTCTTAATTTCATTCCAGTGATGATATGAGTCTGTTTTGCGGAATATACAAGTAAGTCAATTGAAAGTGGGAGGAATGGAACTTATAAAAATATATTTTGATGACTTAAGGTTCAGTTTAAGTATGAATAATTTGGATATCCTCTTGAAACTTGTTCAGTCAAAGATTGCGCGCCTTGATTCTCTGTCAGCATAGGTATAGATATGTCAATCTTCTAAAAAATAACGAATAAGTAGAACAAGTGATTTATCCTTCGAATTATAAAGGTTTAATTTCTAGTCCACAAAAATTGGCGTTTCGTCCCGGCAGCGCCGCCGTGTCACATGGACTCATCAGTTGATTGTGAGGGCCTTGTCAATACGCAATTTTGGTTCATTCAGATCATCTTACATCGGGACGAAACGCAAATTTTTGTGGACTAAAGGACTAAAAGCTATTTTGAATCAATAAATTCAACTTGGCTGATTTATTTCAGTAGTACCTATGTACATAATGTATATAGATTTTGTATTATGAAAACCTTCATAAATGTTTAAATTAACGCATACGAGTGATAAAAATGGATGGATATGAAACTCATTGGAGCTAAAAACGAGAGTGCAAAACCAATTAAAAATCGTTAGAACGGTTTTATTAAACGTTATTTTGTATACAGGGTGTCCGGTAGTTCGTGTACCATATTTTGGGATGTGATTCTTGGTCAGATTCTAAGAAAAAAATTGTTCTACAGTAAAGTCTGATTTTCAACTATGACATCACTTTTTGACGATTTAAAAAACGGCTAACTTTGGTGTACCCTGACCCATGTTAAGGACAATTTCTCTGTCAGTATCAATGGTAGGGACCTCATTTTGTGCTTTTTTTTTAGTCGAAATACTAACCTTTAAAACTACGTTTAAATTGCGCTGATATGATTTTAGGGTTGCCAGATATTCAATTTTAAATGGTGGTACATTTTTTTGCCCGAGCAAAATTTTGACTTTGAGGTAAATATTGTTTTCAAAAAAATGCGTAACAAACATAAAGTTTTCTTTTTTACCTGATGAACAAAAAAATAATTAAAAAAACTCATGAATAAGTGTGAGAAAATCTAAAACAGGTAAAATAAAAAAAAAATATTTTTTTTTCCCTGAGGTGTAAAGGGGTAGTTTTTTTTTTTTTGTGTAGTTTTAAGTAATTTTTTATTTTATGTACACACAAATACAGTCATAATAAGTGCTCAAAGTGCCCTCCTGCGTTTTGAATGCATACTAGAATATTGAATGTTATTGTTGAATGCTTATTCTCGATAACTCTTGGCTTGCTTTTAGTGATCCTTCGGAAATACGTTGTTCCAATTCAGTTAAAGTTGTTATTTCAGATGAGTAAACCACTTTTTTCATTCGTCCCTATACAAAAAAATCCAGTACAGTGAGATCGGGCGATCTTGTAGGCCAGTGAATTAGTCCATTTCTGCCTATCCAGCCAAGCCTTAACTTCACGACCAAAGTGAGCCGGAGTTGGAAATATAATGAAGAAAGTTGAAGAAGTGGAAAATCCTCCAATAGGTCTGGTAGATTGTTTTGTAAAACTCCAGATAGTTAATAGAATTAAGTTGGGGGGGGTAATTTAAAATTCCCGATTAATTTATTTCCAACTACACCTGCCCACATATTGACATAGAATCTGTGCTGAAATGATCTTTGTCGTCTTGAATGTGGATTGCTCAAAGCCCATGTATGGAAATTAAGGAAATTCGTAATACCATCTCTTGTGAATTGAGATTCGTCTGTCCGAAGAATTCTGTTTATAAACTGGTTGTCATCCAAGCTTCTCTCTAGCAACCAGTTACAAAATTCGAGTCTCTTTCAAAATCATCGGGAAGCAGTTCTTGCACAGGTATATGATAATATGGATACACATTTTCTCCATGCATTATACTGGAAACTTTGTTTGGAAACATTAAACTTCTTCTGCTGATGGAAGGATCGATTTCAACCAGTATTCTTTCATCCACCGAAACTCTTCTTGTGCTTTCAGCTCCCTCGCTTGGTCTTGCAGTTGAAACTGATCCAATTTCTCGAAGCCTTCGAAAGGTACTTCCAAAAACATTTCCAGAAGGATGTCGTCTGTTAGGATAAAGTTCCTGGTATCTTCGTTGTGTCCTTCTTGAATTTCCATTGCACAACCCATAAACGAATAAAATGTCTGCGTATTTTTCTCTCGTAAATGAAGGCATTTCAGAAAACCGCTCTTATCCAACTGCAATCGTGACTTAACTTGGTAATCTGGTGAATGAATTTGTTTTTCTATACCACTTATTTAGTTAATTTACCCACTAAATATTCATACCCTAAATTCAACTCTCCCTGAGAAGTGGTAAGGTAATTAGGGTGTTGACAGGAAGTCAAGTAGGCATAAGTAAAATTTTAACCCTTTTTATGAGTGCACAGTCTTAAAAATTACCTGAAAACTATCAATTCTTGGAAAACCACTCCAATTGCGAAGTGCTGCAATAAAAGTAGGTAAAAAAGCCAAAATTGGATTTTTTAAATTATTATATTATAAGATGTATGGGTTCCGGGTGCACTTATTAATGAGTATTTTTTTTATTATTGTTTTGTTTATCGGGTAAAAATAAAAACATTTCATGTTTGGTACGCATTTTTTGAAAAAAATTGACCTCAAAGTCAAAACTTTTTGCTCGGGCAAATGTTCTTAAACCTCAGACCCTAATACAACTTTTGAGCACTATTACATTTAAAAATAAGAGTACTTTTTTGCGGCCATACAATAGTGTATATTAAATTTCTTTTACACATTAAAAAAAAATATTTTGTATTGCTACATGCTTTTCCGGTTTTGAAATACGACTCAAAAAAGAAAAAAACCATTATAATTTATAATTTGAAGGAATTCTAACATGGTTTTAATAGAAGAGGGTATTAACTTTGGTGTGGTACTACAGCCAAAAGCATAAAACGCGCGTTTTCCTTCGGAAATGTACTTCTTTTTCCGATAAATATTTTTTCGATAATTTTTTTTTGTATTTATGTCATATCTCAAGGGATTTGATATTACATATAACGTTCCCCCACTAACTCTCGTAAAAACAAATAATTCACTTCTGGGAGATAAACAATAAACAGTCTTCATTTCGTAGAGGAAATAAACTGATAGCGACATAAAAGAGGTGGCATGATAAGTAACTAAATGCTCGATTATAAAAGTTTAATGTTCCCCTGTGGTATAAATGATCACATTTCATATAGAATAAAAATCATCTCCAATTTTCAATATCCTTCAAGAATATAGAAATGTATTTTCCTCGTTCAAAGATGTCGTCCATTTAAGTTTATAGTAAAATGTATGACTATTACTGGCAGTAACTATTGAGTATTATACCAAAACATATGTACATATCCATATGTACATATGTATACAATTATTCTTAAGTGCTTTGCACATGAGACACGAACTTCGAATTGCGAATGGTCGCGAATACTGACATTTCGTTCACATGAGAATTATTTTGGTCGCCGAACAGTGCGAATTGTCAAAAAAAAACCAAAGTAATTAAAATTAAGTAAAATGAGTGCTAAGTAAAATGTTTTTAAGAAAAGGTGGCTTTTATGGAGTTTCGTTTGTTACCAAATTTTAAAAAAGAGAAAAAAATACATGTGCATCTTCTAAATATGAATCGTCATAGATTTGGAGAATATTTTACTTTCATACCTCAACTAGAAAGATTTCCTTGTCGGTTCCATCAATACTTCCGAATGTCTAAGGAAAAGTTTTATTCAATTTTCCATATGATGATATGAGGATCTGAATCACAACACAACACAATTGCGATGTTTGACATTTGAGGTTAGATTCGAAGGAATTTTTTAGTCGCAGGTTTGTGGAATGCGTTCACTAGTTGTGGATTACGAATTAACATTTGACAGTCCGCAGAAGATACGTTATTAGTAGCGTAAAAAATATTAAAATACAAAATATTTCAATTTATAATTCTTTTATACAGTGTTTTCCTTTTAAAAAGTTGATTCGATCATTAATTCACTTCGTCGTAAAGTTCAAACAAAACAAAAATTGATATTAGCTGTGAAAATTGCTTTAAAAGTCATCTTTTATTACGAAGTAGCTCAGTAAAGTATAACCTATTGCATATAACTATTCAAGTTTAAAATAAAACAATAGGGCAAATGAGATATTAAAAACACCAAAACGAATGCAACTGTGAATGTCGGTCAACTTGAGCATTTGGATTGTATGCCCTTTTACATTCCTTTGCTATCGATAAATTCAGACAAGGAAAGAGAAGTAGGTCAAGCAGATCCAGAAACAATTTATTCTCCTCCTTTAGCCATATAGTTGAAAAGGCAATTTAACTGCTTATCCCCATATTTTCAAAATTGACCATAAATGAATGCTTTAAAAGAGCTAAAATGGTCAATTTAGCCTACGTATTGAGAACCAACGGCAATACAAAATTTACACGATTGTGTATTTTTTTTTTAAAGTGCACCAAATTTAAGTTAGATTCCAGCTGATTCCATGGTTCCATGACAAGAAAACATAATAAAGAAATGCTTCAACTTTGATTATAATAGAATAATACAATTAAAGAATGTCAAATGTTCCAAATAATTTAACAATCATGTGGTAAGCACTTTGAAAAAGTCAGTCATCACTGCCACCGCAATATATTTACCTAATATATTGCTTGATTTCGCTGTCTTTGATACTATTTTTTTTTGATTGTGAAATCAAACTTTTCTCCCCTCCTCCTCAACAAAAAACTCGCACATCTGCCAATTCCAAAGTCTTCTGCAGATTTTTCCAAATACAAAGGCGAAGTTTTTATGTGTTTATTATACACTTCGGTTGGTAAATAATGGCTTGGAACATTTCACTGAATATTGAACTTTGCCAAAGTCCAAAACTCTAAAAAACCAAATACACAAACAAAATTATTTTTTGAGGGATAAAGTATAAAATAAAAAACACCAGAATGGATAAATGCTTTTTATGGATTTTACTCTATAAATTTTATTACTAACAAAATGATGAAAAATTTATGTCTGGCCATACCCGTTAAAAAAAAAGGAAAAATATAAATAAATCTAGCTCTCCTTTTTCCATTAACAAAATTTTATTAGTACTTCGGGATTTTTTTTTCATAAAATAATCAAACAAAAGAAGAGAAGAAAAAAGTTTGGAACTTTTTCTGTGGTAAAATGTGTTGCTGTTGAAATATATTATGATGGTTCAACTATATGACAACCCGTCAAGGAGTAATAAAGACAGGGAAATACAGGCTATATACTTTTGTTGTGTAGTTGCTTAGTTATAATTAACTGAAATACCTTTCTAATTTTCAAATACTAACTTGTTATTTGCAAATGAATAAGCCAAGAAATCCATTCAAAGTTTAAGATATTAATCAAAACTCAATTTCAAAAGTCTAAATCAGCGGATAAAGTTGCATTTGCATATGCATTTGATGAAAAACAAATCCTCCCATATAAGTATACAAAATTACAAGTCAAAAGCGAAATTGCTTTCAGTTAACTTCATAAGTTAATAGATCATAAGCACATAATATCTCATTGATACAAAACATGTTTATGTCAATTTATGTCCATTCTAAGAACGTTTCATTTCATGAGAAAAAAAAATTATTTTTTCTAAATGCAAAAACTGAAGCATTTAACTGAAACTGATGAAATTCCCATAAGTTTTCAGTTCAATTATCAGTTAAACTAATGTGTAAATACTTTTCAGTTCAGTCGTCATTTCAATTTCAGTTGGCTGTGAATCAGCATTTTCGAGTTCCTGTTTTTTTTTCAGTATGTCGAAACCGAATGATAATTTCGTCGATTTCATTGAAATTTATCTAACCGAAGGAACAACTGATCGTCTAAAAGGGACTTAAAACAGTCAGTTTACAACCTAAGCATATGACATTCGATTATAGATAATTATGTATGTATATGAAGAAATCCAGCGTACCTTTAGATTTTCGTTTAAAAAAAAAAAATTCAAATCATTAGCACACCAAAACAGTTGATGTTTTTATAATCAAAGTAACGTCAGAAATGTAAATCAAGTCGCGTTACTAAAATTCATCAATGCATCAAAAATTAATTGATAAAAATATGTCGAGTTTCTACACAGGTGCACAAAAAAATAAAAAAGTAGTTAATTTCAAAAACCGAACCTACATATCCTTACGTATTTTGACGCGCTGAATTTGAATTTCAAGTTAGAATTGGTCCACCACCCTCCAGTTTTTTTTCAAATCGTAAAAAACTTATGATAAGTCCAGGTCACATTGCGGAGGCATAAATGCCTGGGTTGTCCGTTTTGTTTTGTGAATTTCATCATGCATGTATGTCAGAGAGTAAAGTATCACTTACTTTTTGCTATATGCCCTTATTTCATAACTTATACACCAATTTAGTGTTTAAAATTATAAAATAATAAAATAAAAGTCCGAGAAATAAGTTAAAAATTTTTATCAATTTTCGTTTAAAATAAAAATATTCATTTTAAATAATCTATTTAGTTTAATAAAAAATTATGCTGACTTATTGATAGTTACTTTTTCAGCACTCACTCTCTGGATAACTTCAGGTTTCTAGGCATTTCTAAACTTTTTTTGAGTGTGCTCTTTAATTTTCTACATCTAAAATAAAAATTACGCTGTCGAACATTTTTTTAATTCCTCGATAAGTTTGTAAATTTTTGAAGCACATTAACTTTTCTGGGCTGAATTTCTTAGTTTTTTTTATATAGAATATGCACAAAAATTTTTATTACGATATATAAATGCATCAAAAAGTTATGAAAAGAAAAGTGTAACGATCTAGTTTTCAAAAAGAGCGAGGGACGTTTTTTCTTAGTTTACCATTTCAATATTATTAGTGGCACACCCAAATATCAACATAGATTATACTTAGTGAAGTAACTACAATAATTATTTCAATTTTCAGGTGGATCAAACATTGCATCAAAAAGTTACAAAGTTTTGAAATAAAAAAACATTTAAAGGGACAAATTAAATTATTAAATTTCGTTGTTTTCACGTAATAAAATAGCTGTATAAGTGTATATATTCAAAATTAAAACATTTTGTGTTGAAATATACATACAGATCATCTTTCTATTTAAGTCCTATTTAAAAACTATATTTTTATATCTGCTAGTGACGTAAAATCCTAAAGTACGCTGGATTTCGTCATATATGTAATCTTGTTTTGGTAATTTTTAAGTACTGACTAGCAAATTTGAATACAACGGATGATTTTCACCGAAAATATTGATAAAAATAAAATGGGAAACAATGTTCGCCTTGCAGTTTGCGTGCTTTGTTAAGAAAGTTCATCGCGCGCTTCTTTCATTTTATGAGTACGTGCTATTGTGACTAAATTTCGCACCAAATTTACATTGTTGGGCATTAAACCACCAACCCGCTAACATAGAGTGCGAACTGAGGAACGGCGATTCGGCGCCGTTCGCAGCAATTGGGCCTCTTTTATTCCACTACGTGAAAAATTTTGCGGAAGGATTTAGGTGTGAAGCCTCTCAAAATACAGCTGGTGCAGGAATTGAAGCCGAACGACCTACCACAACGCCGAATTTTTGGTGAATGGGCTCTTGAAAAGTAGGCCGAACATCCACTTTTTATCGAAAAATTGTGTTCAGCGACGAAGCTCATTTCTGGTTGAATGGATACGTGAACAAGCAAAACTGCCGTATTTGGAGTGAAGAGCAACCAGAGCTACCAATACATCCACGTTTATGTTTGAATTTATTTATACGAATTCCTAAAGGCCAAGAACATCCTTTTTTGTACCGGACCCCATTGTGACTTCGAAAAAAAAAACTGCGCTTTCGATTTCCGTTCTGTACTGCACTGCACCAAAAATGTTTGATATCAAATTATGCAAATCAATAATCAAGAGTCTTTAAAAATGTCCAATTTTTTTTTTGGGGTAAATGCTCTCTTAGTCTTGGAGTATATTTTTTAATAGGTACAGCATTAAGACAACAAATCGAAATTATAAAACCATTAAATATTTTTAATTTTTTTTGGGAATATAATACTTTCATTGTAAACAGATAATATTTTAACTTTAAAAATCCAGATTATCTACTCCCCGTAAATAACATCAATATCGGAAAAAAAGGTATGTCGGAATGCGCTTGAAACTTAAAGAGTAATAGTTGGTTTATTACAGATGTACTTTTTCAAGATCTGTGCCAGTCGGCCATTTGGGAATAATTATCTAAATGTGTAACTATATTTCCTTTGAAAGAATTTGGATATCGATGTTCGAAATCAGTGTTCTGAGGTAGCTTGCACATATGGATTTGCTTGACTAGACGTTTTATATACGAGTTTTGATCCCTTAAAACTTAGTTGAATTAAATTTTAGGATTATCACATTTTTTCATTAAATTATGAGGCGTTGAATATCGGATTATGAGCTCAATTTAATGTAGAACTTTGATAATATTTTACGATTAAAAGAATCGACTGTATGAACGGATGCATGGAAAGGAATTCTTCTGTTATCTTCTGTTAGTTTAAAAGTCCCAGAAAAGAGTCTAACAGCTCAAAATACCTGGGGCTTATAACACAGAACAACAAGTCAACTAGCCAGCAATTACTTGTTGAACTATACATATTTGTTTAACAAATGAAAATAATTTCTGTAACACAATAACAAATTGTCAATAAAAACGATTTCCTTTCAAACTTGTTGAATCAGTTGAAGATTATTCGTAAGATTTCCGAAGAAAAATTGTTTTAAAAAAACAAACGCAAGCGTTGGAAAATTTAGGGCGGTATTCACCGAACGCTCATAACTTAAGAGGCTCACAAATCCATTCACCAAGCAATAATATTGAGTATTTATGAGCGCTCGTAAAAGTTATGAGTGCTCCCGATCACTCATAAGTTACGAGTGCTCTCTTCGAAAACTTTTTCGAAAACATTCGAAACAAACTGACTTATTATTTACCTATATTTTTTAAGTGCTGCTTTGCTCTGGGTCCGGTAGTGTGTTGTTGTTGAAGCTCTTGCTCTGTACTGCGATCATAAATTCCATGCGAAGCAATTCGTATATTTCGGTCGCAACCACCGTTCATCAGGTGGTGATGATCACATGCTCTGTATACCAAAGGGTTGGCTTATGCGCGCAGGCTCTTTTCGGTTGTAACCTACGCTACTCAGGTGCGATGATGGTGTTCATCGTCATAATAGTGCAACAGATGTCATTCGATTGGTGCTTGCAAGGTACTGTTGCCCAAGAAAACTGTTGCTACAGGCGATTTTTGGCTTCGGAGCTTCGTAGACCCCCCAAAGTTGACATCTTCTAACGTGATTTCTGGCTAACAAAGGTATCTTAGAAGATTAAAAATTACATATTCGTGTTTTAGGGAGAGCCACCTTTCAATCTCTTTTTCATTTTTTGTCGTCCTGTAAAGGACGGATTGACTATTTTGACGGTTCAATCAATCATTTTGCTTCTGATCTTAAGCGATGGTAGAATTTTGGGAATTGCAAGACAAGAATTCCACTTTGTATGTCTGTGGTCTCCTCTCCTCCTCAAAACTACCTGCAATTTTTCATTCCGCTTCATTGTCCTTGTGATTGGCGGCTCTTCTCCGCGAATTTTGTCGATGGCAAGCTTCGCGACGATCGACTCTTTTACCAGGTCGCCGATCAATTTGTAGAGCCCAGCATGGGCCTGACTTTATTAGATTCTCGTTGTTCAGCGTACGACCAACTACGAAAAACGTACACAGAGCACAACACCGAAAGTCTTAAAGCAGCTTTATATCGCACATTTGACTTCTCGGGCTCTCGGCAGGCAATCTTGTTTGAATTCACAGTTTGAACATTCCTGGTTGAGAGAGAGAGGCTCTCATTTTCGAACTTCGGAAAAAACTTATGAGAGGTCGATGAATAGCACAAATAATTTCCAATTTATGAGCCTCTTAAACTTAAGAGCCATTTATGAGCCTTCGGTGAATACCGCCCTTAGAGCTGATCAATTTCAAGACAAGGCTTGGGAGTGTTTGCTTGAAAAATTAATTGGGTTATGCTCCCTAAAATTTTTCCAAATTTTAGTGGATGATGCTGCTGATAAAGGTGCTGTTCAGGATGATATGTCAAGTGAAAAAGACATAGGCAACGATAATGAAGATCGTGACACTGTTTTATCCTTAAGACAATATAGAAGGTTAAGTTGACTTTTAATTCAAAATTAAATTTTGTTTCTTAAGGTACATAATTATGTATTAATTGAATAAATATCTCTTTTGTATAGCTTTATTCATAGTATGTAGATATATTATTATTGCTAATTCTAAACGAAAAATTCAAAAGCTGCAGTTACCTTATCTGTGCCTCTTGGGAAGGTTATGGGAACAAAATATTGGCTTCGTTATTTATTTACTCTAACTGTTAAGCATCTTCTTCGTTTGCATAGAGTATAGTAAGACAGAGTTGAAATATATTTGAAGCATTTGGCCCCAAATCGCGTTTGATAAGGGCATGAGATCTTTTATTTTCAGACTCCGATGGTACACTCAATCAAACGACGATTTTTTTGTAGGCCTTGTTATAACGGGAAACAGATATTGTGTTACTATTTCATGTTGAAGGTGTCATTAAACATGTTCTTAAGAGGTAAACACTGTCACCTAATATTACGGCATTCGGAAAGGGCTTTCATTCATATTCCATTTTTTTTGGTACAGCGTACTTATGAGTATTTGCAGTACTTGTGCATCATGAAAACTGCCCGGCTAGTTACCACTTGGATCTAAGATGGAGTGCGGTGTTGGTTCAGGAATTTTTTCCGAGTCCTTTAACATCTCCAAGTCACTCAGACTACCAGACTTTGCGAGTGTATTTCAAGCCGAAGTACTAGCAATCAAGGAGGCATGCAAGTTGCTCCAATCTAACCAAAACCAATTCAGAAATATAGCTATCTGCTCAGATAGCCAGGCGGCCATTAAGGCCATTAAATCTTCTACATCAACCTCAGTACTTGTCCAGCAATGTCGGGACGAACTGGCGAGTCTGAACATTGACCTCCAGGTCACTCTCATCTGGGTTCCAGGTCACAGTGACATAGAGGGTAATGAACGGGCTGACGCTTTAGCTCGGCAAGGCTCGACCTTACATAGCTCACTAGCGGAAAAAGTTAATATTCCTCTTGGTGCTATGAAGAGAAAAATCTTCTCGATTTTTCTCAATGAATCCAACCATAGGTGGAGCAGTCTCACAAACTGTGTCATATCAAGAAAGATGTGGCCTACTTACAACAACTCACGTTCCAACGATCTAATATGCAGACCCAGGCGCGACATAGCCAGGATCACAGCAATATGCACCGGGCACTGGCCCATAGGTGAACATGCAAGAAAGCTAGGCATCCCCTTCAACCCACACTGCCGTAGTTGTGGAGATCCACAAGAAAAAGAAACTGTGGTTCATTTTCTTTGCGATTGCCCCGCCTTAGCAAATTACAGGATGGCTTCCTTTGGGAAAGCCTTCCTCGATGACCCCAGCGAACTTTCGGAGAAGAAAATCAAAGATCTGATTATCTTTCTGAATGCGACAAAATGGCTTTAGTAATGCTCCGCTAAAGTATATAAAAAACATTTTCTTCCGTACTTAATCCTTATTAGGTTGACACGAGTTTAATGGTATCAAAACGGCGCACCCCAGCGCTAATTGAGTCGCGGGCCCAGCTGGCTGGCGACTACCATCTCTACCTACCTACCACTTGCATAGTAAAATCTTAAGTCTGATCCACATACAGTTAAGCGAATACTTACCATGCCGATCCACAAAAGCTGCTTTGAAGGTTCATCAATATTTATCAAAATACCATCGGTAGCGCCTCAAACTTTCGGCATTCCACTTTTTCAGAAAAGTCTTGTACAGTAAGTTGGACTCTTTCTGTTTCAGGCCAACACACTTCTTTTTGAAATGCAATTCTTTGACACATCGACACGCTTTCATTTAATGAACACCATAACATTGTATTGAGATCCAGTTCCAAATCAATGCAAGGCTATCAATATCTTCTGCCAACTTCTACGAAAATTTCTTAATAAACACATGGGATTCTATTTCAAAGTTAATTCTTTCTTTGCACACGTTTGTCTGTGTTTGGCTCTGATTATCACTGTCCGATTCAGAATAAAAAAAAATAAACAAAACTCTTGACCAATAAATAAATTCTAACTGATCTTTCCGATGATATCACTTGCAACTGCAAGTTTTTATTTCTAACTTCTTGACTTCCAACAAGGTTGAAATTTATCAGCTGTTCAACGGGTTTATTCCTTATTTTTTTAACTCTTGTTGCTTTCAGTTACAGAAACGGTGAAATTTTGAAATTTTCAACTTTTTTAAAGAAGTCAAAACAATTGTTATAGTTCTCCTAGACTTGTTGTTCAATGTTACACAAATTTAACAAAGTTGTTGTATTTCACTTGTTCAACAAGCACTTTATGTAATGTGCTTAAGGCCCCTGGTAGCTGTGAAAGAAAGCATTCATTCCTCTTAAAAATATGCATGGGGTTATAGCCTAAAAACGGCAAGACAATCGTTTTTCAAAGTTCCTCGCCTAAAAGAGGATTCAATGTGATCTTGGTGGAAATGATATGCGGTAATGAAAAAAATATCTATATACATATCGTCGCTTTTCCGGCAGAGTGGCATAAGTCGAAATTTGTCGTTTTTTAGTTTTGAACACAGAACTGAGCTGAAAAACAAACACAATTTTTCTGTGTAATCGGCGTTAACCTACTTCTTCTAGTTTCCGAGTTATGAAAAAAAGCCGCTCTCAATGTTCAAAAACATCCCTCTCATTTTCTACGTATAAATACGGCATAAATCAATTTTTGTTTTTTTTTTTTTTTAATATTTAGTTTTTTATAAAACTTAACAAACAAAAAAATGCCATTTTTTCACGTATTCAACATTCGAGTTTTGTTTTTTATGAACAACGAATTTTTTTTTGTTCAATATGAAAAAAACTTTAAAATGCTCTCCTGAAAATTTGCAAATTTCGACTTATGCCACTCTGCCGGAAAAGCGACGATATGTACGAAAATTTTTTGGGTAGCGATGTGTTGGAAATTTCTTTATTTTTGGAAAAAAAATCCAATATCTGCTTATATTCAACTAAGAAGGTAGTATACTGGTACCTGTCCAAGGCTGACTAGACTCGGCATAATTAAACCACTATTGTATATGCCTCATGACATGCTAAATGGTAAAATTTTATCAAAAGTAGCAACGAAACTTCCACCACAATCTTCGATATTAAAAATGGTGCGTTCTGGAGAGAGCGGTCAATTCGCTGTTTCTTTCAGCATTTACACCAGCGATTTGATCTCCAAAATTCAATAGATGATTATTTATTAAAACTGATTCGGGGTCACATTGCAAGAGCGATGTCCTCGACCAACATCTATGCCTTCCCATCCATTCTTCTTCTTAGACAATTGGTGAAAGTGGTGGTTCCGCTAATCTAGAACGTCGAGACCTCCAGGGACTTCGGTTCAGTGGAACTGTGTCCGATTCGATCTGGCCGAAGAGATAGGGTAAGGCAGGAGAACCAATTCTGGTGGTTAAGCTCTGATATTGGAACAGTAAGTTAGTTGTAAGCTATTAATAAATTAGCTACGCAGTTTTTTTATTATTTTTTTTAACTTTAAGAAAGTTATAAATTAATAAATAGAAGGGAAGAAAAGAAAAGAACAGAAAAGAACAAACAAAGATTTAAGTGCATCCCACTCCTCATGTAACAATTATTTTATATAATATATATGACTTTCCAGAAGTTTTTAGCAACAAGAATTCCATTTTAGAGATTTATTTCATTTGGGCTTACGACCTTACGAGTACCTATGTTTACCTATGCAGTAGAAAATCCGACCATGGGCTTATCAAACAATTTGTAAGACGTTTATGAAGTTAGTCTCAAAATTATTATTCCGCCCCAACGGCGGTGGCGCCACGAGAATCGCAAGCTCTATCAAAGGAATTCATATCGACAAGAAGAAAAAAATATTTAAAAAATAAGAAAATTGCAGCGACTTGAATGCAAGAAAGCCAGGAAGACTATCGCAATTTGCGAATGGATAAATCTATCTATTACATTTTTATCGTTTTGAATATCCATTTTCCATTTTTTTTTCTCTCAGTTTTTGCATGTCCTGTCTTCTTTTGTGGTTTCGTTGCTCCCTGTCTTTTAAACGAAGTCAGTTTGTATGTAAATGTCTTATGAAGATGTAGATTTTTTCTCTTCGGCTGAAGTTGCCTGAACTTAATGACCCCTAAGATAAAAACGAACAGAAAATCATAGCTTACTTTAACGGTCTCGTTGATCCTGATTATTTCGCATTCTTTTAACTTCCTTTTTTCTCCTCATCACCATGGAAAAAAAAAGAAATTTTCGCAGTTTTGTCTTTTGGTTATTTGGTAGAAAATCTTTGATTTGATAATTCTTTAGAAGAATTATATGATATCATAGAATTTTACAAAGAAAAAAGATAAAAATATGCTAATGAGTTAAAAATTGAATGCCTTAACAATCACAAGCGAATAACTCTGCTACCATTGCTTTCCCTCTTCTCTTTTTTTACGTTTTCCTTTAATCATTATTGTCCCTTATGGCCGATGAGATATTCCACGAACTTTATCTTTAAACTTAAAAGAATTTACCTTCATTTCCGAAACAGCCTAACCGATTTCAATAAAATTTTCTGAATGTGTATGGTTGGTCTTAGATTGAAAGGAAGGATAGTTTTGGAGATTATAACTGTGAATAATTTGTTTAAATACTTGATCGAAGTTCTAATGAATATGAACTTTCAAAATAAAAAGTACCATATTTTATTAGAATATTGGAAATACTCGTATTATGATTAGGTATAAAAGGAACGTTCAATTCCCGATTTCTGAAACTGTGACTAATAAATCTTAATAATTTTTACCTGTCACAAAATCTGGTGAGCTAAATAAAATAATTTAGAAAAAAAATAAAGAACTGTACATGACAGAATAGAGAATTATCTTGTTCGATTATGGTTTTGGTAAAACGAGAAGTTAAAAATAAAGACAGAGTTATGTATGTATTTTTGAAAGCCGATATAATACGGGAGTAACTCATCACAGAAAAATTCGATTTAAGAAACATCTAATGATCTGACTTCGAAACGATAATGTAAATAAGTTGTTATTGTGTTCTTAAATGTTTTTGAAATATATTTAAGGCAGGGCATAGACAACAAAGATTACACTTATGAACTCCGTTTACCGGTCAATCACAATCTTTATGAAATAAATTATTATTAAGTAACCACAACCGCCAAGAACTAATATCCGCCATCTCCAAAAAGAGAGGAGAACTCATGTAGTTAAATTAGATACAACGTCGTTCTGACTTAGCGATCTATTGGAGCCGTTGTAACCTCTCGAAGAGAGAAGATGTTGTTCGTTTATTGATCCTTTTCCTAAAGAAACTCATAGATCTTATTCAGACAGTGATGCTTAATCCGAATATGAAGCCAAAATACTTTTAAATTGTGAATCAGATGTTAAGCTTCTTCTTAACTATTACAAAAAAGCAATAACTTGCAGAAATAATATTATAAATGAAAATTTTTAATTTCACAACAATTATTATTATTATTTTTTTTTTTATAATCTACACGCACTCACGGGATTATAACTACCCTTTTAAATGTTTCAACACGGCGTGAAGTTAAGGAAGAGAAAGAAGGATAGGAAAGATGTGTGGCACGATGTTCTGAGACTGAAGGTGGTTGTCTCAGATTTTTTTATCTCCAGGGATGGCGGCTGAACTAGTGCGGAGAAAATACTGTGTCTTATTTTTATGTCCCTTATAATTCACATTATTTTATTCGTTTTTCATATTTGATCACATGTTGTTAGTGTTATGCCTGAACAACATGCAATGAGTAAACCAGCAACCCATTGATGACAGCAGGGATCGAACCTGTGATCATGAGGTCGACAGGCGAGCATACATCCATCGTCAATCAGGCAGTCGACACAGGCCAAGTTTTAATGATTTAGGTAAAAATATATGTTGTAACATATTCTGGAAATAAGTACAAATAAGTTCATATACATATGTACAAAAAAAAGAAGAAGTAGGCAAATTTTTTTCAATGCTTAGGTATTTCAAAAAAATACGAATTTCCTTAAATAAAACAAGGAATTCCCGGATGACATTTTCCAAAACCATTTTCGGATGACCAGTGGCCCATTACACCATCTTAAAAGATTGTAAGAACAAGCATTTTTCCAACAAATTTGTTTTCAAGTTCAAGCAAATTCGTTACAAAAATTTGTGTTATCTTATTTAAGAATTATATTTATTTATTACATCGTTCATTCCAATGAGATTTACAAAAAAAAAAAAAAAAACAATTATGTAATACAATATAATAAATGTAAAGGTAAGTAACGTGGATTGGTATGAATAAATATTAATTCTAGCAACGCCGGCCGCGCCGCAGAGCCAATGATACCAGTGATAAGATGGTAGATAAATAGTATTTCAGCGAAACGGTGACGACGTTGAGAAAGGCTCTGAAAGTCAAAAGATCTTCATAAGGGGTTAAGATGAAGGGAATTAGCCGAAGACATATTTGCGCAGTACGAATCGGAGGAATCCTTGCGGAGATTGAGTGGATTAAAAAGAAACCAGACCTGACTAGTACATTCTAGGATAGAGATTCATTCTGTATAGAGATTTGGTAACGTCGGGGTTGGAAAATTCCTTAGACCCCAAGGAAGAATCTTCTTGATGATGTTCAAGTTTCGAATAAGCATCACCGGAGTGGCCGGATAATTGACGACTTATGTCGATCGATTTGTAGTTGACTATTTCGCCGGAAATTTCGATTGAATTTGCTCATTGAGCCTATTCACATGATAAATTTTGTGGTACTAAAATTGTACGTTCGCACAGCAAATCCGGATTTGTTATATAGTTGTTATACTTGGGAAAACTTTGCCGACAACGTCTTGAATATTCAGTTGCACTCGTGGTATGATCAGTTGAATTTCCGATGTCCAAAAATTATTCGGGTCTTGCAGCAAATGCAACGCATTTTCGTTAATAGTGTGATTTTCTTCTGATAACAGGATTTTGCGGAAATCCTCAGGTCAAGCGTTTCAAACGATTTCCTATTCTGCATTCGTCCCAAATGATGATCTTGCATGTTTTAAGGACTGTAGATATGGTTCAGTTTTTAATGATGTTGCAAGTTGGTGTTCCTTGCTGGTTTAACGACCACTTTAGGGATCACAGAGCAGCAAGGGTGCTTATTATGAAAAGGATATATAAAATCAAAGGGCACGGTAGTGCCCAGCCAAGTTCTGGCACTACACCCTTTTTACAGGAACAAACTCAGGCGATTTTTGACCCCTTCCTATCTTTAGTACCAACGAAGTCAGAAACTTAAAACTCCGAATATATGCTAAGCTAGTCAGGCACAGGCGCCTCACCAAATATCAATTTTCTGGCATAAGCGGTTCCTGAGATATAAGGCCTCAAAAATCACAAAAACCGTAACTGACTGACTGACTGACTGACTGACTGACTGACAGATCATCAAAATTATGGACCACTTCCCGACATCGCAGAATCTTGTAATTTTGCACAACGGTAGGTCTTGTCATGCAACCAGAGGAAAAAATCGAAAATTTGAAATTTTCCATTCAGGGGGCGTGGTATCCGCCCACATTCTCCGAATTTTGGAGCACTTCCCGACATCGTATTATGGAGCACTTCCCACTGCTGTAAAACGATGAAATTTGGTGTACCGGTAGGTCTTATATTGCATATAAAGAACCAAAAATAAACACCAAGGTTTTCCTTTTAGGGGGCGTGGTATCCGCCCACTTTCTCTGAATTGGTGTTGGTTGCATGGAGCACTTCCGACTGCTGTAAAACGATGAAATTTGGTAAATTGGTAGGGCTTAAATTGCATACAAGGAAAAAAATATAAAATTAGCGGTTTTCCATTAAGGGGCGTGGTATCCTCCCACTTCCTCAGATCTGATGTAAATTATATATGGCGCACTTCTGATTGGAGTAGAACAATGAAATTTGGTAGAACGGTAGGGCTCAAATCGCATATAAAGGACCAAAAATAAAAATCGAGATTTTCCATTCAGGGGCGTGGTATCCGCCCACTTCCTCAGAACTGATGTAAATTATATATGGCGCACTTCCGATTGGAATAGAACAATGAAATTTAGTGGAAAGGTAGGGCTCAAATCGCATATAAAGGACCAGAAATAAAAATCGAGGTTTTCCATTCAGGGGCGTGGTATCCGCCCACTTTCTCCGAATTGGTGTTGGTTGAATGGAGCACTTCCGACTGCTATAAAACGATGAAATTTGGTAAAGTGGTGGGGCTTAAATTGCATACAAAGAAAAAAATATAAAGTTAGCGGTTTTCTATTCAGGGGCGTGGTATCCGCCCACTTCCTCAGAACTGATGTAAATTATATATGGCGCACTTCCGATTGGAGTAGAACAATGAAATTTGGTGGAAAGGTAGGGCTCAAATCGCATATAAAGGACCAGAAATAAAAATCGAGGTTTTCCATTCGGGGGCGTGGTATCCGCCCACTTTCTCCGAATTGGTGTTGGTTGAATGGAGCACTTCCGACTGCTATAAAACGATGAAATTTGGTAAAGTGGTGGGGCTTAAATTGCCTACAAAGGAAAAAATATAAAATTAGCGGTTTTCCATTCAGGGGCGTGGTATCCGCCTACTTCCTCAGAACTGATGTAAATTATATATGGCGCACTTACGATTGGAGTAGAACAATGAAATTCGGTAGAACGGTAGGGCTCAAATCGCATATAAAAGAACAAAAATAAAAATCGAGGTTTTCCCTTCAGGGGCGTGGTATCCGCCCACTTTCTGAAAAAATGTTTAATTTATATGGAACACTTCCGATTGCTGTAATTAAGGTAGGTTTGTTAGTGTTAGGTATCTTGCCAGGACAAGAAGAAATAATTGAAGCGCAAATCAAAACAACCAATAACAAAAAGAAAATATACCTACCAAAAGAAATAGGAAGCTATAAACTAAGTTGATTTTAGTAGGTAGAGTCCACCCTTCTATCCTTCCGTATCTTTCGAGATTTTGACATGGCAAAATATTAAAATCTTTGCAAAAAGGAGTGAGATCAGACCAAAAAACATAAATGTTAAAAAAAAGAGCCAAGTTCTTCTATACAAAAACCTTTGTGTAACAAGTCAGCCATGAAAAGTACTGAGATCTAAAAGTACGCCAAGTTCTTACTTCATGAAGGTTTAATACCGAATATTTAAAGTAGAATAATATTGAAACAGCTACAATGTAATAGAGAAATTTTATTATTTAATGACTACTGACTAAAATTTGATGGGCTTACTTGGCAAGTTTTTTTCTCATGCCCAATTCAAAAGGTTTTGAAAACTTGACCAGTGAGCCCATCAAATTTTAGACAGTAGTCATTAAATAATAAAATTTCTCTATTACATTGTAGCTGTTTCAATATTATTCTACTTTAAATATTCGGTATTAAACCTTCATGAAGTAAGAACTTGGCGTACTTTTAGATCTCAGTACTTTTCACGGCTGACTTGTTACACAAAGGTTTTTGTATAGAAGAACTTGGCTCTTTTTTTTAACATTTATGTTTTTTGGTCTGATATTTTTAACCTGAACTAATTATAAAGACCACAACAAAATTCTTTGTATTTCATGCAGGCAACCAGGGCATACAAAAAAATTGTATTCCATTTTTCCATTTCAACGTACTTTTGGACTTTAAATTTACATACCCGATAGGATTATTCAAAATTATATGTTTTTTTTTTTTTTAATTTTTCAGGATTGGTCTAAAATCAGGGGTTTTAAAAAAATATAACTTTAATAATAGGGGCGTACCTACGGAAATTATTTGTCTTTTCATGAAGTATATGAATATCGCGTTAGAAACAGATTATTTGCTTATAAGGTCCCGAATGCGGTACAGCGAAGCCAGCCGAGGCACCCACTTGAACGACACGTTGTGTTCCATAATTAATGGGAATGTTTGCTTTTACTAATAAGTCCATAATACATGGAATTTGTTTTTTATTTAAATGCATTTTTGAAACGAAACTTGTAATTGGCACACCCTTTGCATATATAAGTTGTATTCCCGGAGTTAGGAATAAAGTTCTGTTGTTCCTTAACTATTTCCAATATTGATTTTTTTTTTATAAAAATGATGTACGCAATAAACAAATAGTGCAATTAATATTGCATACTTTTCAAAATGTATTTAATATTTAAAATACAAAAAGTTTTTAAGTATATAACTTCGCTTTTTTCTCTTTTACTATGTCAGTTTTTGGTAAATCAATTTCTAGAAACTTAATCGATAAATTAATTTAATCCTTTAACCATATTTCAACTATTAATGCAGGAAGACCGATACGCATATTTTATTTCACTCATTTATGTCGCATGCAGTGAAATCAGTTTTGGATGTTTATTAAATAATATCTCCCTAGGCACTGAATATTAATTAAACTCCATTCAAAATTGATTTTGGTGATATTCAACATACTGCGTTAAGATATTTTTCGTAATTATGTACACAAGTACAAATATATGTGTAGGTTCGTCGTTTTTCACTATAGTCGTTAAGTATGTACCTACTGTGCAAAAAATGTTACATGTACATATGTACATATATTAATATTGCCAGGGGTTTTCCTTGCGGGTATTGCGGGCTTGGAGACCAGCTAATTCTCTGCGTGAGTTGTTTATGCATTATACAAAAAAAAACGTTTGCAGAGCATTTTATAAGAATATTAAGTAGGTTTATGAGAGAACCAAATATCATACAAAAAGCAGTGTAATTCATAAAACTTAATTTTATTGAGACTTGTTCACAAGAACTCTCTCGGGCTCTAGGCAGTTTAACGTTTGTAGGCATTGTAAATTTTGATTATGATATTGACAGTAAAATGTATGAAAAGGAGAACTGCCAAAAAGCGATAATCATTCTGAATTTGCCAACCGCTTTTGTCCTCATAACAATTTGCAGCTGGTAGTTTTTATTCTTCAATTTACGGTGCTTATTATTGGATTCTTATCTACTTATAATTTCTTATATTGCTAGTGCTAGTAAATGTGGTAAAATATTTCAAAAAAAAATTTATAATCGAAATTGATAGTACTTTAACTCCAGAGAAGCCATTTCAAGAAGAAAATTAAAAACTAAAAATATTAATATTAAAAACTATTTTTTTTAAATTGCACATGATATTAATGATTTTTGCCAAAGTTTCAGTTTATAAGAATTATTTTTATTTGAGCATTTGGAACAAAAATTTATGAAGAGATTTTTTTTTAAGCAGACCAAGGAAAGTGCTTCCTATCCGCGGAACCATAAAGATTATAATCAAAATTGTATTGACCCGAAAAAACCTCCATTTCTGTGTATATTCTTTGTATTATGTTTTTTGTCTCCTTTTTAAATTATAAATGGTCAAATATTATAAAATTATTTAATTATAACATGTTGGTTGTAAGAATTTAAGCGGAAAAACTTCAAAACCAATACAACTTGAAATTGAATATTGACCTTCTCAATTAAACGCGATCGTATTCCAGACACATCACACATTTGGAGTATTATATAAAATGATAGAATTCCTTTCTCTCGCAAGTACATTTTCCCCATTATCTTTCTTCAGAATACGCACTCCTTCTCAAATTGAGTTGCTTTAGATTCAATGATATTCTTAAATACGTTTGTTTTTCTCAAGTCTAAAATTTTCTGAAAGCTTTTTCACAAATTCACAAAACTTCAAATTAATTAAAATTTGGACAAAACAACGTCTGTTGGTTCATCTATACTCTGTTCAACAAAAATTGTCAGTGCAGGCCTTATGAAAGAGCTTTTTCCAAAGCAGTGGCGCCTGATGCACTTATCACTACACTACGTTGGGAAAAATGCCACTTAAAAAACAGCAAGCCACTAACTTTCCTTAAAGAATAGTTGTTGTAATTCTTCGCAAAAAGTAGTACACCCCAACGTGACCGTTGAATCCCACTGCTGAAGGGATACTGTCAAGCAGGGTTCGAAACTTGCTCCGTTCGGAGCAAATTTGCTCCACTTTTGAAGGAAAAAAAAAATCTACTCCAACGCTCCGATTTTTCGAGATATACTCCACTTTTTCCACACAGACAAATTGTCTAATTTATATACAAATATGACATCGTTGAAATAAACCATTAAACCTTTGTTAAAAATTCTTTCTGAATTTGTGATTTGTTTATTTTCATAAAACAATTTTTGAAAATAATGTTTTAATTTTCCTGAAAAGCAAGGATTTTCTTTTTGTTTCAAATCTACTCCGGAAATCTTGCATTTACTCCACTTTTTTTCAAATTTGCTCCGAAATTTTATGACTGAGGTTCGAACCCTGCTGTCAAGTGTCAAGTGAATACGATCGTGCGCTTGTTATTATACATCAGAACAGAGTTACCATTATCATTCTAAATTACAGAAAAGGAGCTTATTCAGTGGATTTTATTAAGGGGCTTTTGGGATTTGAAGCTTTTGAGAACAAAATTTTATGAAGTTGAGTATGTTGGGTGTTGGCGATTTATAATGTAAACTAGGAAACCCTGTGAGAGCTTTAAGAGGCGCCACACTTATGCAAGCCAATGAAACCAGAGTGAGAGGCAAACGTCCTATCTTCCCTGTACTGACAATTTTTGTTGAACAGAGTATAGTAACGCATAAATAAAAATGTCCACAAACAAGATAAATACATAAATATGTTTATAACGCCTTTCTTTAAATACAGAAATGTAAATTCGAAAAAAATATTTTCTGATAAACAACTTCAAACACTTCAACCCTTTTATGATTTGTAAAGGTAAATTAATTATGAAAAAGGAAAATAAGATACCGATTAGAAATTTACATGATGTTAACTATTACTATGGCATGGGATTTAAATCTCAATTACATTAAAGTTTAAGGATTGACTTAACTATTTTACACAGCACTGTTTGGGTTTATTAACGTGTACGAATATTTATGGGTAACATTTCGACACAGTAAAGTGTTCCTTATTTTCATTTATGCTGTTGAATTTTCATTAATCCCCGGAATTATAATTACGATGCCACACATGATGTTGAAATGTTTTAAGCAAAGTACCTATTTGAAATAAGGTTAGGGTAATCTTATGCAAAATCCTTTTTCAGAATGTTAACTTAACAAATTGATTCAAAACATACATTTTTCATAGAGTTATTATTTGTGTTCCTTCATAATATCCTGCTGTGACTCCAATAATACTAAGAAAACTGTAGAAGTGTATAATAAAATTAATCCTTTTGAATAATCCAAAGATTATGTTGAAAAGGTATATGTATTATGTTTAAATAAGGACATAATGTAATTAATAATAATTAAAAATTTTGTTTTGGTAGGTTATTCTACTCATACAATGAGGACACCAACTACTTTTTTCTATCCAATTTGTATTTTCAGTACAGCGAAGATAAGGTGACTATTACAGATTTTAATAAGCTCTCGTAATTTTAAAGCTCTTACAGGGTTGCCGTAGTAAGCAATATAAATTGCAGCAAATCTGTAATAAATATCAGGAGGGTTACCAACAGTTGATTAACATATACACAAAATGTGAGCGAAATAAATCGAATTTATCTGTTCTAAAAATCAACAGGTCGTAAAATTTTCTGGCTGCGTCAACGATTTCCTGCTTTATTTTTGCATCTGTGTCTTTTCAAGAAATTTGTTGATGTTTATATACAGGGTGTCCCGTAATTCGTGTGCCATACTTTGGGATGTGATTCTTGGACATATTCTAAGAAAAAAATTGTTCTACAGTAAAGTCTGATTTTAACTTTGACATCACTTTTTGACGATTTAAAAAAAGGCTAACTTTGGTGTACCCTGACCCATGTTAAGGTCAATTTCTCTGTCAGTATTAATAGTAGCGACCTCATTTTGGACTTTTTTTTAGAAAAAATACCAACCTTTAAAACTACGTTTAAATTGAGCTGATTTATTTTTAGGGTTGCCAGATATTCAATTTTAAATGGTGTTCAATTTTTCTTGCCCGAGCAAAATTTTGACTTTGAGGTCAATTTGTTTCAAAAAATGCGTTATAAACATAAAGTTTTCTTATTTTTACCTAATGACCAAAATAATAAAAAAAAACTCATTAAAAACTACATCCAAAAACCCATACATTTTATGATACTTGGGAAAATCTAAAACAGTTAAAATTGAAAAAAAAATGTTTGCCTTAATGTGTAAAGGGTTGGAATAAAACAATAATTTGTAATCTTTTATTTTATGTACACACAAATACAGACATTATAAGTGCTCAAAGTGCCCTACTGCGTTTTGAATGAAGAATTAGAGCCCTTTTTTGGATTTCATTTTGAATGTTTATTCTCGATAACTCTTGCCTTAATTTTAGTGATCCTTCTGAAATACGTTGTTCTAATTGCGCTAAAGTTGTTATTTCAGATGAGTAAACGATTTCTTTCATTCGTCCCGATACAAAGAAATCCAGTACAGTGAGATCGGGAGATCTTGCTGGCCAGTGAATTGGTCCATTTCTGCCTATCCATCGATCACCGTATTCTTCATCCAGCTAATCTTTCACTTCACGACCATAGTGGCCCGGAGCACCATCTTGTTGGAAACATGACGAAGCTAGTTGAACATCCTCCAATAGGTCTGGTAAATTATTTTGTAAAAACTCCAGATAGTTAGTAGAATTAAGTGGGGGTGGTAATTTGAAAGGCCCGATTAATTTATTTCCAATTACACCTGCCCACATATTGACATAGAATCTGTGCTGAAATGATCTTTGTCGTCTTGAATGTGGATTGCTCAAAGCCCATGTGTGGAGATTATGGAAATTCGTAATACCATCTCTTGTGAATTGAGATTCGTCTGTCCAAAGAATTCTGTTTATAAACTGGTTGTACAAAACTCGACTCTCTTTTCAAAATCATCGGGAAGCAGTTCTTGCACAGGTGTGTGGTGATATAGATACATATTTTCTCCATGCAGTATACTGGAAATTCTGCGTTTGGAAACATTAAACTGTAGGGCCAAGCGTCTTATGCTGATGGAACGATCGATTTCAACAGCTGCCAGTATTCTTTCATCCACCGAAACTCTTCTTGTGCTTGCTGCTCCCGCGTTAGGTCTTGCAGTTAAAACTGATCCAGTTTCTCGAAGCCTTCGAAGGGTATTTCCAAAAACATTTCGAGAAGGAAGTCGTCTGTTAGGATAAAGTTCCTGGTATCTTCGTTGTGCTCTTCTTGAATTTCCATTGCACAACCCATAAACGAATAAAATGTCTGCGTATTCTTCTCTCGTAAATGAAGGCATTTCACAAAGCGCTCTTTTCCAACTGTAATCGTGACTTAACTTGATGATTTGATGAATGAATTTGTTTTTCTATTCCTTTATACCACTTATTTGGTTAATTTATCCATTAGACATTCATACTCCAAATTTAACTCTCCCTGAGAAGAGATAAGTTGATTAGGGTTTTGACAGCAAGTGAAGTAGGCGTAATTACACTTTTAACCCTTTTCATGAGTGCCCAGTCTTAAAAATTACCTAAAAACTATCAATTCTTGGAAAACCACTGCAATTTCCGATTGCTGCAATAAAAGTAGGTAAAAACCAAAAATTCGATTTTTTACCTGTTTTAGATTTTCCCAAGTATCATAAAATGTATGGGTTTTTGGATGTAGTTTTTAATGAGTTTGACCTCAAAGTCAAAATTTTGCTCGGGCAAGAAAAATTGAACACCATTTAAAATTGAATATCTGGCAACCCTAAAAATACATCGGCTTAATTTAAACGTAGTTTTAAAGGTTAGTTTTTCTTCCAAAAGAAAATCCAAAATGAGGTCCCTACCATTAACACTGACAGAGAAATTGACCTTAACATGGGTCAGGGTACACCAAAGCTAGCCTTTTTTTAAATCGTCAAAAAGTGATGTCAAAGTTGAAAATCAGACTTTACTGTAGAACAATTTTTTTCTTAGAATATGTCCAAGAATCACATCTCAAAGTATGACACACGAATTACGGGACACCCTGTATATTAACACAGCACAAAAATAATGGAATGGTAGGTCTGATGCAATATGTTTATTTTTAAGTAACACAATAAGGGATAATGAAATTTTGGCGATCCCGATCAATCTGATTTCATATTGAAGCAGTTATACAGTATAATGTATAATGCGTTGTACGAAGGTTGAATTAAAATTACAAAAACAATTTCAAATTCAATGTAACTCTGTGGTTTTAGATTTCTATATTTTATTTCAGTGTCCATTTTTCTTTAGATAAGTGCCATGCAAGCACCAGTAAGAACTTTATAATTTGATCGGCTTACAAAATAGTGATTTAACATTTGCGGGTAATTCTGAGCCAGCTTACGAGAGCATAACTAGTGGATACTGTTTGGATCTTAACCGGCGAACCTTTAAATAGCTTACCGAGTATTACTGTTTTTGAAAACCGGCGAATTTTTTAATCACTTTTGCTCCAACCGAACTCGATAAGTAGGGGTTGGAAAAGGCCAAATACCAAAAACTAATTTTTCACTTTTAAATTTTCGGTTTCATGTTTTCGTTTGTAAAATTAAATAAAATTCATTAATATTCCAACAGAAAAATAAATTAAAATAAGTCAACAAAAAATACTTTAGTTAAAAAATCACCGGAAAACTTTAAATATTTCTTTCGGATAAAAGCAAACTTATGTACATTAGGTACAGATATGAATTGATTTACGCATTCGACACATTTCCCACATGACAGTTAAAAGTTCATCAAACTTTCTACTTCGTAAATAAGTCTGTAGTGACAAACTTTTCATTTGACTTTGGAACGTTTCCGCCTTCAAATGGAGTCGTCTGTTGTACGTGAATTAACCACTACAATAGTAGATTTTTTTTTTGTCGACATAAATATTTCTCGTTCCCTTTTCACCAACTTTACTCTATTCAAATTGAAATGTTTCCCTTATGTAAAAGGACTAGAGTCAAAATGGCAGTTATCATAAAATAAAGTGAGTTTGGCAAACAGCACAAAAAAAGAATAAAGTCGAAAAGAAAAAAATCTATTGAATCCACAAAAAAATCTTTCTTCCAATGAGTCCCTAATGCTTTTGAATCAGTTCTTTAAAGCGGAAGCCGAAAATGGTTAAAAGCAGATAATGTGGAGAAAAGAAAAACATGAACATTTCTCAAGCTTAGAAGTTAAGATGGCAACATTCTGAAATGATATAGCAAAGATCGAGGACAATGAGTGCCTATAATGAAATTTTAAAAAGTTTTCTTTCCAGCAATAAGGATAATAAACCGTAAAGCTATTATATTTGTGTCCTCAGATTATTTTTGTTCGGCCTATGTTTTTCTTGTTGTTGCTATTTTATTGTTAAGCATGTCTTTAATGGCTTCGTTATATTTTGAAATTGATTGGAATAGGAAATGTTAAAGAGAGAAATTTTCAAACTATTTTTTCATCCTTACCAACGTTTTTTAATCATGGTCATTTTTACTTACGACATTAAGGTACCATAGGGGGAGTTATGCATTATGCAGATTTTGACCGGACTTAACACTACGCAGATGCAGAAGGCGATAAAAGTAGGTCTCGCAATTCTGTTTGTTTGTTCGACTCAGCCTAAATGGAGCGGCCGAATTTCCATTTTTTTTTTAAACTCAATATTTCGCAAGCCCCCTCGATTTTCTTAAAACTTGACAGTTAAAAGTTTTTTAAGACAATCTACAATACGTGAGAAAAAAATGTATTTCATCTAAAAATAACGTTACTCACCATACAAATGTTAAAAAATGGTTTTCGAATTTTGTTAAAACAAAATTTTTCTTTCGATTAATTTTTACGATCTATAATTCAATACAAAATTTCAAAATTAATATATAACTGACTGTATACTCGTACATGCCATAGAACTATTTTTTCGAATTTTGAATGTCTCATTACTACGATTTACGAGTATGCACCTGGAATGTAAGGACACTTTACACTTTCCGGGGTACAAACGTGGACTCTGACCACTTTCTTGTTGTGACAAAGTTCAGAGCCCGACTGTCCAACAAAAAAAAAGCGAGCACTGCCCAAAGGAAGAAATTCAATATTGCATGCCTTAGCGCACTTGAGGAACCCAAAGACTACAGTACCCCCAGGCCCCAGCCACAAGCGTCAACAACTAGTGCAACCAGTATCGCGACATCATTAAGGAGGTAGTGGAGACCACCATAAGCTATCAACCACCTACGAAAAAGAATCCGTGGTATGATAATGAATGCGCGGTATTGATGCAGGAGACGGAAAATGCACGAATGCAAATGCTGGAAAGAAAAACAAGAGCAAAAGAGGAGTACCGTGAAAAGAGAAGGAAAGATAAAAAACCCTAACCCTGCGCAGAAAAAAAAGTGCATCCGCAGCTTCTCAGCTCAAGTATATCGACATCTGGAGGAGTCTAGCACCGCCACCAACACCCGCTGGTTCTACAAAACAGCCAAGCAACTGGGATTAGGTTATAGGACCGGCACGCAAGTTCTTCGAAACTGATCCAGCTATGCCGGACAACGTTACAAAATACGCGGTGCAACGTGCAAATGGGTAACAGCTCATCCGAGCTATTCGTTCAGACAAGGAGATGTGATTACTTCAACCTAGTCCTGGAGCAGATACTGCGCAAGAGTGGTGCTAACCTGGAAGGCACTATCTTCAACAGGTCTTCCCAACTGCTTGGCTATGCGGACGACATCGACATCATCGGCCGCTCCAAGCGAGCTGTGCTAGAAGCGTTCACAGCTATTGAAGAACAGGCCAAACGCGTTGGTCTTGAAGTTAATAAGGACAAAACAAAGTATATGCTATCAACAAGCAAGGCCTCAGCTGTCCATCGTCTAGGACAAAACGTTGCTGTTGGTAGCAGTAATTTCGAGGTAGTCAAGGAGTTTACCTACCTCGGAACAAACATCAATCCCACGAACGACACCTTAGTGGAAATCAGACAAAGAATTACCCTAGCGAACCGCTGCTTCTTCGGTTTGGCAATAAATGGTTTCAAAACTCCTTTCTCGAAAGACTAAGTGCACGCTATACAAAACCCTAATTTTACCAGTCCTACTCTACGGCGCCAAGTGCTGGACGATAAGTACAAAAAAATAATTGATACTGGGCACTTTCGAGAGAAAAATTCTTCGGCGGATATTTGATCCTATATGCGACGAGGGCGAATGGAGGAGAAGATTCAATCGTGAATTATACGAGCTGTACCAAGATGTGGATTTAGTCCAAAGAGCCAAAACAAGTCGACTACTACAAATCGCTCGGTCACATCGAGCGAATCGACAACAACGCTCCAGCCAAGAAAATCTTCGAATCCCAGCCCCCGGGTTCGAGGTGACGAGGAATACCGAACCTCCGCTACAGGAACCAGGCGGTTACAGACGCAAGAGCGCTTAGTCTCGACTACTACAGGGAGCTCGCGAGGGATCGCAACCGATGGAAGACCGCACTCAGGCAGAGACCCTCCATGGATCTGTAGCCGGATAAGTACGTAACTTTTTTACCTTAGTTAGGTCGGCTTTATCAGTTCGGAAAATTAAGTGTTCTGATCTTGATAGCTTCCTTACGGATTGAATAAAACCATGACATTTATTGATCTAGTTCTACTCGGGACAAAATTATTCAGAACGCAAACTGTATTTCGGGTGAAGTTGGTATGTAACATCAATCTTAATATATATGGCGAGACCATGGAGCGTGAAAAATAATGAGCCCCAAACAGGTAAATTCTTGAAAACTCTACATCTTAACAAAACTACATTTCAAAAACTAATTTGTTCAAAGCAAATGATATTTTTCGATAACTATCTCAGTTTTCATTCAATTTATTCTTCACTGCCATTCGGTTCATTGAATCCATCTCGCACAATCTACAAATCTAAAAGAAAGAGGCACTCCCTTACCTTACATAAAAATAAATGTCTATCAATGATTGTTCTTTTTTTCTATCAGAGTCGCTAAGAAATTTTGATTGCATAAATGATATCATCATTATTTTGCCAATGAACTTAAATATTTTCTGCCATCGAAGAAGGTAGTAGGATCTGGCGCTACATTAAATTTGTTCTTATTCTTTTCTAAGCCATAAGTTTGGAATTTTCTTATCAACGATGTTTTTTTCTTTTTGCAGTACCTCCAAGGATTCATCACATCAGTACGGGAGGACATTTGCAAGTCAAAAAAGGTTCTTCGGTAAGAATTGAATGTTCAGCATCGGGTAATCCTACACCAAACGTAACATGGAGTAGGAAAAATAACATTCTACCAAGTGGTAAGTATACATACAAAAATGTTCAGGGTAACCTCCTTCCATTTCTTAGTATTTTACTTTTAGTTTTATTGCTATCCAACAACATCAAAATAATTTTATTTTCGTTAAATTTGGACTTTTTGTTTGCTGGATATCTTCCAAGGTTTTTTGAGTCATTTACATTAATGTACATGCTTACGATATACATAGGTAGGTTGTATTGTAAGATTTGCATTTGTGAGAAGAATTTGACGTTTGATCAAACTTGATGATACGGAAAGAGATAAAAGTGCGTATCGCAATTACATATATTCGATTGACTTTTGACTGTCTATCAATGTGTTCAGCTTTAGTCTAAGCGGCTGAGCCGATTTTCTTGAAGCTTAGTCTGTAGAACTTTTTGGATTTTGCCCCAAAACTTTTTTAATATTTTAAAGCAATCAGCTAGAGGCAATCAAGCTTGTTTATATAAATTATAATTCTGATTTGAAAGAATACCTATATAGGTTATGTTAGGTTTATGATCTGACAGTTGAATTTGTTACCGTCATACTTACACCAATGTAGATTCGTTGTGATACCCTAGGGATTGTGACTCTCATCTATTGAAACGTATAATAATCCTATGTCATTCAAGCCCATTAAAGGTTGTGTTGAGTTTCAGCAAATGTCGGAGGGTACTTCTAAGTCATTGAAAAAATGTCTGTCGTCACATAATCACCTGGTTGAGTAGAGGTATACTCCTTTTAAGGGAGTGATCGTTTCCTTTACCTCCACTTGAGGAATCTTTCAGCCACCAGGCCGGAAGGAGGAGAATGTGGCTGCTTACAATGCTAGTAGTGGGTTTGATAGATCAGTGTTTGGTCAGTATTGCTGATTAAGTCGTAGGGGCTGTTCCTTTCCACACATCAACTCACTGTGTTCACCTGAGGAGTGGCAACCGCTGGTGAAGAGGTGAAATGCCCATTATCCGTTTGTTGCCTCTCCTGCTAGAAACACGTGCATCGTTGAGTCGTTTTCGTTCGTAGTATATCATTATCGTCTGTGACTCTTTTAAAGTTTTTTAACTGTGAGTTTGAGGCGATTTCCAGCCTCGTGGTCGGCTGGTTGATAAAGTTTAGGAATTTTCAACACATTTGGGATCGTTAGTAAATTTCAATATGTTTTTGCTTGGAATGTCAGACAGGTTTTCCGAGTCGTTGAAGAAGCGTCACCCTATATACATGTTTATATCAGATGATGTAGCGCAGAGCAGTGCATAATCAGTTAACCGCTTCATTTCTTCCTATCCAACGATTACCGTATTGCTGTAATATGCATAAATATCCCTGGAAGATATTTAATATCCAATATATATTAAGGTAGTAGTAGTAGTTCTTTCAAGCCTTGTTGAATAGAGTGGACCTTTGTCCTTCTTAAAAATTAAAATAAGTGTTTTCTTATAAGGTTGACACTAACCATAAACATTAAAATGAAATTTTGAAACAGCGAAGGTTCATTATGCGATGCATCGCATTGAATTATGAATTCCACATTCTCATCAAAGTTTTTCAAAATGATTGACTCTAAAAAAATATTTTTTAATTTACAAAATTTTTCCTCTTGCAATGAAAGTCAACAAAATTCAGAATTATGTATGTTTTTATAAATTTTGTATACTTCTGAAATTATTAGACAGATAAGGGATGTGAACTCTCACAAAATTAATCATAGCTAAAATAGATTGAAGGCATTTCTTTTTTCTAGGACTTTGTAAATTTAGAAGTGTGACAATCCTATAAGTATCTGGTGTTATCCTCTCCTCTGACAAAATTTGAACAAGATACCTCTCAGAATCTTGTTTTAAATTTGTTGTAGATAAATTTAACATTTAATTTGTTGGCTCTAAAATTAGTTTAAGATTAGCATTAATGTCTGATTTACCTTTTCCTTTTATAACTAGGTCATTTATATACATATGTGTACTTCAGTTTCCGACAAATCTGAAAATGCTTTCACGGTGTAGAACTGTAAAATTTCCGGTGCTGGATTCAATCCATACGTTAATCGCTTAAATTTAAATTAAATGAATAATTCAGATGCCCATTCTGTTTATTGCTACTTGGCTATCAATGAGAAAGTCATCATTGAGTCTTGCCTAACAGCTTTCGTCATATTCAGGACCTCAGTTTAAAAGACACTGCTGTAATCAGAAAGTCTGAATGAACTGGTAAGTCAAAGAGTTTCTGAAAAGAATCCTGCACCAGCATCAGATTCCATCTTGGAACCGTCGTATTGCTATCATTGACTCGCAGGTTGATGACTCGTTGATCTACAAATCTCCTCTGCTAGGAAAGCGGCCATCGAACGGCTTGTAAAAGTCTAAGCGGTGTGTTATGTAAGCAGTACATACCCTTTTTCCCGTTTTTTTTTTCTGTCAGAGATTTTCAGTTGGGTCCCTCCAATCAAGGGAATTTTAAAAGTCCATGTATTGATAAGGCATTCTCTATTTGTTCGTTAATTGTCGAGGTAAATTTACCTGTCGCTAGTAATGATCGATCATCAGCATATGCAATTACTTGGATTCCACTATATTTAAGTCTAACTGAGACTTGAATATAGACTTGAGATGAACTGAGTTCATCACGAGTGTCCAGAGAAGCGGAGAAAGAACTCTACCTTGTGGAGTCCCTCTAGAAGTAGATACTTTGATCTGTACTCGTCCTAGCTTCGAGTTGATTTGTCTGTTTTTTAACCTGCACATTATCCAGCTGATGATGGCACAGGTCTACAAAAAAAAAAAATAATTTTTTGGTGCCTTGAGTTTTGCAGCTGATTTTATTTGTACTTCTAACGCTGATTTCAAAACTGAAAACCATTTTTCCCTAGCAGCTCTAGTTTTTGAGTTACAGAAATATTCAATTTACCCTAATTTAAAAAATTCATATGCAAGAAATTCATATGAAAGAATGATCAAGATAAATCTTGGGCACCATATCGTCGCCTGGATAAAATATTGTCGTAAGTTACAATTTGCTACTTTTGGGGAAACGCATTTTAAGTTCAAAAATTTTTTTCTCAAAAACTATTCGGTGAATTTTTTTAAAAATTGAATGGCTTATACAGAAAACATCTGGCAACTCAAAAACGTGAAAGTAAATATAATATTCTGACAAAGGAAGGAATAAGGTTAAATTATTCTCAATATGCCGTTGTCGTATGTGACGGTTTAACCAAAACTGCTTGTTACCCAAACACATACGACAAAATAATCACACATACCACAAAAATTAAACAAATTCAAATTCGTTAGTATATAACATACAACATTATAACCTTTTTATTTAAAAAGTGGAACAAACTCAAATTTATGTTTATAATTATTTATTTTTCTGTATAAAAAATATTTTTTTGCAACAAAACTTAAAATAAACAAAAGTAAAAATTAAAAATAAAAATAAATAACTAATTCATATTATTCGATTAGTTATAAATACGGTTAAAAAAATCCCATTTTTAAGTTCACAGTGTAGTTGATTTTAAATATTAACTTAACTTACATTTAAGAATAGGAACAAAAATACTCTTTAAAAAGATCAAAGATTTAATTAATTTTTAAAATAGCAAGATAAAATGTTTTATTTTACTTTTTTTCAAGATATGGAATCATACTTTCTTATCATTTTTTTTTTTTTGTTGGAGTCGATGGCCTTGAATTGAGCAATACGAAGCTCTTTTTGCCATAAATTAGCATCGGTTCAGTTTTGAAAACGTCAGGTGATTTTGGTCAAATCGTAAAGTAAAAAGTGTATTTTTTAAGCATTTTCTTTGTTGTAGATTAGTGTTTTGACTTTAAAGAACGGATCTGGTTATAAGCCAAGTTTTCAGACTTGAAAGCATAGTTTTTGAAATCCTTTTGGTTCATTTGTAAAATTTTCAAGCTAACATTTGGAAAATTCATTTTATTTAAAAGGCGAATCACAGTCAACTTCTTGCAAGCAAAAATGTGATGGCTCACAAAACTTCAGCCCCTAGTATTTCGTTGCGAATGCTAAAAAAAAATAAAAAGAATTACTCAAATCTGTCTTTTGCCTTATCATGCATAGATTTCTTCAGACACACTTGGTGCAGGGCACTCGTCCGACCTCTGCGACATCTTGATCACTACTAAAATTATACCAGCCTATGTTTTATCTTATGAGACAAATGTTTACCGAATTTTCAGTAAAATATTGTCGTATGTGCATCAAAATAAAACATACGACAATTATTTACCAAACTTTCACTGACTAGATTTTGTATGAAAAAAATGTCGTATGTTTTTATTTTGTCGTATGTGTAGCATTTTGTATACACATACGACAAAGAAATACTTAAATGGCGGCGACCTTGCACATACGACAAATTTTAACGATATTATCTTAGAAACTAACGCAGATATCGAAAAACGGATTTCACAAGGTTGTAGAGAAAAATTCAAATAACAAAACTGCATTTAAATCTCTAAACCTCAATTTTTCACATACGACAATATTTTATCCAGGCGACGATATGTAGTTTGCAAAACATGTACTGAACATCTACATACGTCAGTGGACTAATGGGAAAAGGAGGAATCTGAAATTTGGTGTGCCTATGGTTTGGAGAGAACCAAAAAATCACTATGACGACTGTTTTTCTGTCTAGTGAATATCAGAGGCATCAATAGTAAAAACCGAAGCAAGTGGATGTATCCTGATTTAGATTCTGCTCGACGGCCCATCCCTCATTCCGATGAAGTTCCCATACCAACATTTCATCAGCTAGCAGATCTTTCGGAGGATGAAGACAGTGAATATGAGGAAAATGCATCAAGTCCCCAACGATTTAACCAAAGTGAGTTAAGTGATCTCATCGGGAATCTTAACCTCTCAAAACAATCTTCTGAGTTACTGGCATCCCGGCTAAAAGAAAAAATCTACTTTATGAAGGAACAACAATAACGTTCTATGGTAAAAGGGCAGCAGAGTTTCTTACGTTCTACTCTCAGGGGGACGATCTCGTTTTCTGTCAGGATGTTAAAGATCTTTTAACAAAAATGGGCCTTCCCGAGTATGATCCAGATCGTTGGCGTCTGTTTATTGACAGTTCCAAGCGAAGTTTGAAATGTGTGCTTTTACACAATGGTAACGAATTGAGATCAATACCTATTGCTCACTCACCCAAATGAAAGAAGAGTACACGAATATAGCTATAGTCTTGGAAAAGATTAAGTATCACGAACATGGGTGGGTCATTTGTGTTGACTTGAAAATGGTTAACTTTCTCCTTGGACAGCAAGGTGGATGCATAAAATATCCCTGCTTCTTGTGCCTTTGGGAAAGATCACTGGGTAAAAAAAAACTGGCCTGAAAGAGAGAACATGGTTGTTGGTTTATCGGAATAAAATAATCCTGCGTCAACTTCATATAAAACTTGCCTTAATGAAGCAATTTTTTAAGGCTCTAAATACGGATTCATCATGTTTTAAATTCATATCTACAAAGAGGATTAAGCACTGAAAAACTAAAAGCTGGCATATCCGATGGACCTCAAATCAGACGGTTAATAAAGGACACCAATTTTGTTGAATCTATATGAATGAAAAAGAGCGAAAAGCCTGGACATCATTTGTGTCAGTTGTCGAAAACTTTCTAGTCAACAAGAAGGATTTAGTTCAGAACATGCTTTTCGTGAGCTTGGATGCAACATGAGCATCAAGGTGCATTACTTGCCATTTGGACCGGTTTCCTGAGAACTTGGGAGACTTGAGTGAAGAGCAAGGTGAACGATTTCACCAGGATAAAAGGAAAATGGAAGAACGATATACCAGGGCAAGTGGGATACGCATATGATGGCAGATTACTGCTGGAATCTGCTAAGATTTTGTCCGAAAAAACCACAATGCGGATCAAGCAAAAAACGAAGCTTCTTGGGTTCCAGTCCATCAAATCAGCAGTGAAAAATATATTGTATATGAAATGTACTCGCTAGTATCTTGTTAATAGAATTATTATTTTTTATATTTATATGTAAATGTCACTAAATGAGCTTGGATTTTCAAAGAAAAATGTTTTACTTTCTTCTTTTCACAATTATTTTGGGTATTTCCAAGTGGTGTCAGGCTTGCAACACCCTACCCCATAACATGAAAACGGGAGCTGCTAGAAACAAACCGATTGCAGATTCGTATTCAGGAGGTCGAATTTACTAAAGAACAGTTCAAAAAGTATCGGCACCAAAATGTGTGTATACCTGTGTGGCAGTATGCACATTAAGATTTAGAAGCGCTCCTTCTACGGCATCGTCTCGGACATTGATAAAAGCTCCTTCAATGTCTAGAAAGGTAGCAAGGGTGTATTCCTTGTCTTTGAACGTTTTTCCAATTGTGCAGATGACACTGTATAGTGTTGTGTAATGCTAGTGCTTTTGGCACCAATAAAAAGCCTCCTTGATTTTTTCTTGATGTAGCCAAGTTCAATTGTTCACCAGTGTGGTTTCTTTTTACTCTGTCTGTTTAAAATATCACAGTTATTTCTTCTGAGATTTCTAAATAGTTTGAAGGCTCTGTTTCTCGGTGAATCTCGTGGTGATTCCTTGGTGAAAAATTGATAATTTTCCACTGAGCTTGATCTGTTTTTTATAGGCGGTATAAAGTGTGAATATTAGGGTTGCCATTTTGGGTGAAATAAAAAGATTGTTTGTTAAATAAATTAACAGACAAATACTTTAACTTCATATAAATATAATTATAAATACAAAATATTTCTTGATAGTTTAGAATTCAAACAATTTTATATTATAGGTCGCAGTTCTAGCTATTTTACAGGAGCATCACACTTCTTTGGTGGCGTTAGACTGAGCAGTCATTTTAATTGAAAAACTTTCCCTTCCCTAGGATTGAATTTAGAACCTGTACAAAGTTGTTTTCAAACTTATCAAGTTATTAAGCTACTGAATCCACATGGTCAGTTACATAAATGCTCCATCCGATCCAAATTCTATTCATTGTTAATCCCATATCTACAAGCAAAATAAACGAAAATTAATTAAAACTGAAATATTTTGAAATGTCAACTTGTAACAAGAGTTACATACCGACCTCGGCAGATATTTTAAATGCAATGATATTTCGTCTGATGATAGACCATAATAAACTTCTTTCTGCTTGTCTACCACAATATATCCGCTTGAAATATTTTTATTTTTTTTTTTAAGTAAAATTTATTTTTCGGCCTTGGGGGTAAAATGTTCTATGCAGCTGTCAGTGACATGTCAAAACGACACGTTATCAGTCAAAGACAGCCACATGTTTTTATAATACAAAATAATTGTAAGTTTATAGGTTAGAATCTTACAGAGGCTCTGCTTGGGGAAAAGAAGTTTTACTTCTACCGCGCGTACGTCAGTACACACAACCTAGCTTTTTAGTAATACAACAACTATGTAATTAATATCATGGTTATGGGTATGACAAATGTCACTTTATTGAAGTCAGTTTGTATTTAGGTTAGGTTAGGTTAAGGTGGCTGCTGACCGGAAAAGGCCAACACACTTAGACCAATATTTGGTCCGTTGTGATACCACAGGATTTCAAAAATCACCCTTACTCGTTAAACCATTTTCAGCTAATAATGAAGCGTTTGAGACAGTTAATGTCGGAATCATTTAGATCACTAGGATCGTTATAGTAGTAGTCTCCCAAGTGGAGTTTACGTCTTTGCGCTAGGGCAGGACAAGAACATAGAAGGTGAAGAACTGACTCCTCTTCTTCTTCATCCATGCAGCTTCTGCAAAAATCATTTGCAGGAACTCCAAGACGAAAAGCATGTCTTCCTTTTAGGCAGTGTCCTATAACGGAGCTAATATGCAATCTACCAAAAGAAATAAGTTGTTTTGAGCGTTTAGCATCAAACAACGGCCAAATTAGTTTAGTAGACCGGCAAGTTGGGGTGCTGGTCCATCTTTGGTTAGCTTTCTTTATAGTATCATGCTTTAGCATCAGTTTACAAGTAGCTAGGGGTATACCGATGTTGGATTTGCTATCCAACAAAGGTAAGATTGTTCCGTTTTTTGCAGGTTCGAATGTCTCTATGCCCTGTTACCCACATAAGTTGAATGTTACACTGTTTTGACATCTCCATCAGAGATGATCGACAATTTTGGGCTGTTAGTGAGTTAATGGAGACAGAGTCCAGTGACTTTATGGCAGCTTGACTGTCTGAGAAAATACGTATATCAGTAGTCGATATAACGTTTTCTTTGAGCCAAGAGAGGAATTCTTTTATTGCTAGAAGCTCTGTCTGGAACACGCTACAGTGATCAGGAAGATGAAAAGATAAACAAAGATTTAATCTTTCGCAGTATACGCCTCCACCGACCTAGTCATCGGTCTTAGATCCATCTGTGTAGAAATGAATCGCTTCGTCTACCAACAGTGACTCATTTTCCTAGGTAGACCTGGAAGAGATGGGCACTTGAAAGTTTTTATTAAATTTTGGATGAGGGGTGGTGTAATCGACGTTACTAGGTTAGGTAGGGATCTGAACGAGTTCAGTATAGTGGAGTGGCCAATATCGTTATTGATCCACTGCGAGGAGGCTTTAAGCCGAATGGCTGTGCTAGCGGCCGATTGTTTACTAAAGATATCTAGCGGTATGAGATGAAACAGAACATCAAGTGCAGCGGAGGGAGTTGAGCGGAGAGCTGCACTCATGATTAAGCAGGCTGTTCGTTGGACTTTGCTGAGTTTATCGCGGTTTGTTGCTGTTTCCAGCGCAGTCCACCATACTGTTTCTGCATATGTAAGTATCGGTCTAATGACTGAGATGTATAGCCAGTGTGTATAATATGAGTTTGTAGACCCCATTTGTTACCTACGGCTTTTTTGCAAGAGAATAGAGCTATGTTGGCTTTGTTGATTCTCTCTTGGATATTGGGCTTCCAGCTTAATTTTTTATCCAAAATAAGACCCAGATATTTTGCTTTGTCTGAAAATTTAAGCGGTGTGGGATTTTATATTTTCTGGTGAATAGGACTAGTTCAGTTTTGTGGGGGTTGACACCGAGTCCACATTGATTGTAGGAGTTCCTACATAGTGTTAGGATTTTATATTTTCTGGTGAATAGGACTAGTTCAGTTTTGTGGGGGTTGACACCGAGTCCACATTGATTGTAGGAGTTCCTACATAGTGTTAGGATGCTTTCCAGATATCGTTATCGCAACATCGTCCGCATAGGCAATCACCCTGTTCCCGTCCCTTTCTAGAATCATTAGTAGTTTCAGCTTGTATTTACTATTGAATATATCCAAATTACAAAATTGCAATTAGAATAACCCTTCTTCAAGGTTTCATCAGAATCTAAATGCAATTATTAGATCAATAATACTAAAATAAGATCCATAAGATATGGCTACCCTTATGAATGAGAATAATGTAGATATATCACTTTAAGTAGCGCCTTCTCTATTTGTGGTGTAGTATATAGAAGTTCATACTGCTACTTGAAACTGCAAACTCATAGCCTTGGAGGCCGACATGAAATTCATCTCCTTTTATACAAACAGCAGAAACCATGAAGAAGACTTTTGCGGGAGACAAGAAATCTGATATGTGGCAAGTTAAAGGCTTGCTAAATGACATACATTCGCAAAATGAAGTTTTTTTTGGTCTGTTCCTGCTGAATCGTCAAACGACTCCTTGTCGTCTTCCTTCCCTTCCTCATCGCTGACGCATCGTTTAATATTTATTTGTGGCTTTCTTTTTACTTGCTTACCAGTTGAACAGTACATACCACTCATATCTGACAATAAAAAGGTAACCTTAATGATGTTGAGAGAGATTATTTATATGTATAATTTAATAATTTATTTTATTGAAAACCCCTTAGAATGAGAATTTTTTGTTGACATTAATTAAATACAATTTATTCTCTTTTTGTAATAGGGGAAGAAAGACTTCATTCGCATATATTATCGATAGAAAATGTTGACAGGCATAAAGGAGGTGTTTACATTTGTACCGCCAATAATGGCGTTGGACAACCAGCGTCCAGTCAGGTTGTTCTTCATGTTTTATGTAAGTATAAAAAAACAATAAATTTTTCAATCCAAAAATTAGAATATATTATCTACATACTTTTTTCGGGACTTAAATGTTTAAATGACACCATATGAATAAATAATATTAATCAAATTTAATAAACGAAACCCCGTTTTTGAAGAATAGTTGGTTTTATCCGATTTTCTATAAAAACGAAAGGATATGTCCTGGAAAATTTTTCGATATCCGATTTTGTTTGACTGAAATGAGTGCATAAGTATAGTTTTATTTATTTTTTAAATTTTTAGATCCACCAGAAATATCCGTTGAAAGACCTACAGTGTTTTCTGGAGAAGGACATGAGGCAATGTTGGTGTGTATAGTGCATGGAGAAACGCAACCTGAGGTATATTCTTTTAGATATCGTTATAACCTTATTATTATTTTTCTTATTTGAAAACAAAGTTCAAAGTTAACAGTGGTTAATTACAGCAATAGTCTTTATTATTTGCTTAAAAAAAAAAAAAAACAGCAGAAAAATATTGATAAGAAAAATTAACTGCCAAATTTCTATGGCAAAAGTATGGCCTTAGAGCCGCGAGTTAATGACGGTGGCCATACTTTATTATAAATAGATTTTCTATCAACCGTGTACACACACAACCAATTGTCACTTTATGTTGGTTATGGAAACTGCTTCATTTGAACCTTGCCTGCAAATTGTCTGACAATGAAAAAATTGTATGACGCTAAAAACCGTACATCTTATAATTACGTCAGACAACGATAAAAATTGGCAGGCCTGTCAATAAATTGTTTGTGTACACGATTACCTTACGATTTACCGTCTTACAGTTAATTGTCAGATATATACATTTTCTGACAACTAATTGCAAGATTACACGATTGTCAGCTAGTGTATACACATGATTGTCAGATTTCTTACAACCGTGTAGTCTTACAACCGTGTAGTGTTACATTAATTTTCAGAATATTTGTCTGACAATTAATTGTTAGATTATTGTCTGACAATTAATTGTAAGACTACAAGGTAGTAAGACATTGTAAGCATGTTTTTCACTGACAGATCTGACAAACGTGTACACTTTGCTTTATGCCACTTAAAAATATAAATACATACTGCTTCAGTGAAACTGTCACTTAGAAAAATGTCTCTTGTCAATAAAAAGTGTCTCCCATCTTTGGCTTTTCCACTAACAATATGCACATGCACACAAGGATGTTTGCGACTCATTGTAAATTACTATACTCTGTTCAATTTATATTTGCAGTACAGGGAAGATACTCGTAGGATATTTGTCTTTCAGTCTGACCATTATGGATTTCAATAAGCTATCTTTAATTTAAAGCTCTTAAAGGATTGCCGTAGGAGCATTAAAAATTGCCGCAAATCTAAGAAAAATATTTGCTACCAAAAGCTCGAAAAAGCTTAAATCCTGAAAGTTACATAGCATAAACCAAAGAAAATGCCATATTAATTTCTATCAACGCGGCAATGGTAACTCTGATTCAGTGTTTTTTTTTTACAAAGACACAATAAGGCACGGTGGGCAGGAAGCACCGATGGGTTGCACAAAAATGTCGACAAAAACTGAAAGCTGGGTTGTATTCGTTGATGATTATAGATGCAAAATCCGTTGGAATTGAAATCCTAACTGCTCCTTTTCAAAAGTTATTCATATTTTATATTTTAGATTTTAGATTTTTATTAGAATAAAGAATTTTACGTAAGTTTTTAGCCGGTTCTAATCGTTTCCAAGGTACACCACGTGGAGGCAACTTACTTGTACCTCTTTTTTATTTTTTTTTATTTTTTTTTTTATTTTTTTTTATTTTTTTTTATTTTTTTTTATTTTTTTTTTTATTTTTTTTTTTATTTTTAAATTTTTTTTTTATATTTTTATGTTTTTTTACATTTTTTTTTTGTTTTTTGGATGTGTTATTCTTATTATTAATATTATGAAGGAAAATATTATTTTGAGTTTTATAAATTTAAGTTTGTAAATTTAAATATGCTGTGATGAAAATGTAATGACAGCTTTCTTTAAGCGACTTATAAAAGATGGTTCATCTAGCAAATTTATTTTAAATCTATCCCAAAATTTATTGAATTCGCTATGAACTGACTCTCCAGCCTGTTCGGACCATAAACCTAAGCCGTCATTATTCAAGAATATGATTGCTTCCTCCAAATGCTCCAGGATAATATGAATTTTGAGTGTTTGAGAAATGTCAGTACTTTTTAAGGCTTCACGGAGTTCTTTTAAATTTTTCTTAAAGGCAGTAACATCAGCTTTTTTTGCAGAAAAACACGTTTCAACAATTTTATTCATAGCTTTAAAAGCAGCGATATAAGGCTGCAAACGAAATGGTCCTACAAGCTCGTAAATTTCAGGATCCTGCAATTTATCAGCTGCTTTAAGTAATTTCCGACATTGATTGCCTTCAAAAATATCTCCTTGATAGCTCTTATGAGATATACCTAATTTATTCGGCCACAATAAAGCTCTATCTTTTCCGATTTCCTCAATTTTAACTATACCGTCCCAGAAAAGATGGTTGACAAACCCTTGTAATAGGTGTAGTTCAGGAGGAATACACTTCTGAAGTACGTACATATTATCATCTTCAGTAGCACCATCTTCAATAAATAAAGGGTGATGAACTGTACTGCGACATTCTTTAGAATTTTTTTTGTCGTTACCCAAGCTCTTGAATTTAAAGTAGTCATCTTTCAAATGTTTGTAAGTCTTTAAATCAAGATTGTCATCACTGCTGATATCATTTTCCTCAATTATTTTATCATAACTTTTTAATTCATTTAATGTGACGAAGCAATAAGGGCAAGGGTAGAAAGCTGTTGCAGTTTGCTGCCCATTGACTAACAGAACTAGCTTTAAATCTCCAAGAAATTTAAAGGGTATCTCATTGAGTTTCGTCAATTTAACCAAAATTTTAAAATTATCATAGGTCTCTTTAATCCGAGGAACTATGCCTAATAAAAGCAATTTATACACACTAGTCAATTTGCGTTTATTTGCCATACTTCCACCAGTAGAGTAAGTTGAAACGTTTTTATTTTTATCCATTTCATTTTCTTTCAAGTCGTCTTCTGGGATTGATATTGAAAGAGAAATTTTAAAGAAATCTTGTCCTCCATCAGCCATTACTTTTATTTTTGATTGTTCAACGTGTTCAATGTTTCGTTTTTCAAAGACAAAGTCAACCAGTTCTGATGCAATAGCATACACAACTGGCCTCTTTTTAATTCCATCTTTGGATGTTTCGAATTCGTAGAAACCTTCTTTATAAATATGTTCTAGCATATTAGATTTTCCATATAGATGTTGAATATAATTCTTGGGAACTGATTTTCTACCAGCAGAACTACGAATGAAGTTAGCCAATTTTTTCATATAATTGGTAGACGATCCAGTATTAGCTTGGAAGTTATCTAATCTTTCAGCGGAAAATATTACTTCTTTTTCTTTTTTTTTATTAACAGTTACCCGAACTTTCGATCCAAGAGTATTTAACACGAGCTCATCTTCAGCCTTGTTATCATTGTTGGATATTTTTCTTTTCAAGAGTTTAGTTATTATTTGGTTCTGCTGTTTTTCCGGTAACTGTTGTACTATATTCAAAATATTTTCACGAGCATTAGAAGTAGAAGGACCTCTGCAAGAATGTGATATTCCTTTACCTATTTGTTGAAAACAACTGTTACATATTTCAGTAGAGGTTCTCGGTTTGGTTGCCTTTGCTTCATTTTTAAAAAGTAAATCTTTTTGTTGAGAAGTATCGTCAAAACAATTGTTTACGTCAATATTTGTAGAGAAATCCCTAATATGACCTCTACCTTTTTTTTTCTTTTTATGACTCGTAACTCGTGCTGTTAGACAGATGTAACAATTGCAATCCATCGTTCTTCTTGTTTCTTTAGATAATTTAAGATCCTTGTAATTGGGCATAGTTGGACGAGGTCTTTTGAAAATATCATTTCCATATTCATTCATAGTAAGTCGGCAGGAGCTACATAAACTTTTTGGGAATCTACTATCGTAAATATTAAAATCATGATTGATATGCTTTTTTATAACCTCAGTTTGTTTTTCAGTAAGCAAGAACTGATGTGACGGTTTATTTTGGAAAATAATTTTGTTTCCACAAAGAGCGCATACTTTTGTGCGATTTAATTCATGATCGCACTTAAGTGGATGCTGACTATTCACTCGACTATTCAGCTGACTATTCATTATACTACTTACTCTTCTGATATCAGTGAGATTTCTAAAAATAGAAAATATAAATAAATTGCACGGAAAACTCTTATATTAATTTGTTTTTTATTGCGGGAAACACTTGACTGCCCTTCCGCCACCTAGTGTCATTTATTATAATTATAATATACTTATATGTATATAATTCAACTATATAATGTTGATATACGTTTACTAGAATATAACAAGTAATTGAGTACAAAAAACTTTTAAATATTTATTTAGAAAAGTTCTTTTGATATTTATTTCAAATTTTCCCGATCTGAAATATAAAAATATAAATAACTTTTGAAAAGGAGCAGTTAGGATTTCAATTCCAACGGATTTTGCATCTATAATCATCAACGAATACAACCCAGCTTGCAGTTTTTGTCGACATTTTTGTGCAACCCATCGGTGCTTCCTGCCTACCGTGAAGGGTTGGTTGCAAATTGGTGATCAGTCTCCTTTCTTTCACCCATGGAGCAGATAGGTCATGGTGGGTTGTACGTGAACACAAAGAAGATTACACAAACAATTTTAATGTTACTCAGTGATTCTCTTTTTATTTCAGTGGCAATTTCTAAAGTTAAGGTGCCGTGCAAACAGCAGCAGGCACCAGTGTTTCTGAAAAAGCTCTCCCATAAGGCCTGTACTGCAAATATAAATTGAACAGAGTATAGGTTCTGTTATTTATTTAGATACTTACATTATATTTGAACATGAACTTCAAAACGTTTCGCTGAAAAGTTTGTAAAAGTGTAAATTCCGCGGGACCATCAACTTGTATGTAATCGATGAAATCCGAATTTCCCGGCACAACAAACTATAGGTGTGTTTTATTCACTACTGCATAGCTAGCGCAGCAAAATTTCCCTCGACAAACAACAACAATTTGATTGCTGGCGAAGCAGAAGCCAGTAAAAAAATGGCAGTTGTGCTGGTGATAGAACTTTAAATTATTGAAATGTGAAATGGCGCTATGCATTAATTTTTAGAATTAAACATAATGTACATACATGTTTTAACATCAGATTTTGATATTTTTTATAATAATGGCCAAAATTGAAATATAAATTGAAATTGACTTATGGAGTGAGTTTGATCGTTTTATTCGCATTTGAATGCTGCGCTGGCTATGCAGCAATCAATAAAACACACCTTATCTTACCTACATAAGGTTTGTATTGCTTAGCTTTTTCTATATTTATTACCTCTAAAAGAAAAGAATGATGTACTCGTATTTCCTACTCGTGGAGATTTAAGAATTCGACACTGGTTATAACCGTACATATTTAAACTTTGACAAATAATTTTCAATTACAGTTCTTTTTTAAACTTACTCGTACTTATACAGTATAATAGGACTGCCTCTTATCCATATCCGCAGAATAGCTCCTTGTCTAAATGTGAAGCAAAAGGGAAGGGACTTTTTAAGATAAGATTTCATATTTCTGAGTGGAACATGTAACATATTATCCATGTTAATGCAAATATAACCATCCAATTGTCTGGGCAACGCAACGTCCACTGAACCCGAATACCACAATTGCTACTCCTGTTGATGGAGTTTTCTTTTTTAATATTCATTTTATTTTTTTTATTTGTCAACTCATCCAAGACTGGAGAAGATAAATTTAAATTAAGAGTCCCTTGCCAGAACTCAACAAAAAGCTACACTACGATTGCGATGCAGAATCCTAAGTGAGCGTAGTCTCCATCAGGAATTTGCACTTTAACTCAAGTTTTTTTGCAGTTTTCTAAATTTAATATTAGATATTCTGTAATAATTCGTACGATTGTAAAATAACTTTAGCTGAGTATAATACTCACATACATACTCGTACAAACTTTTAGTATTTTTTGTTTTTCAAATTAAAATCGTTGTTTTTCCGTCACTCGAGGCTATAACACTGTAACAATTTCAGGGATCTATCCCTTCCTTCTTATTGTTGTTTGGAGAGAAAAATTTAAGGGAGTATCGTAAAAAGTTCCTGGGAAAGAGAATCGTTTTTGCATGCAACGTGTTCATTGAATCATTTTAATGTGCACAATTTTACGCGGAGATTTTTTGGAAGCGGTTTCGTTAAAGGACTTTCGATGCAAACGAGGTGACCAGCTTTGTTCTACTTTCTCTTTATTGTATTTAAAAGCTTTGAGAACGTAAAATTTCAATAATACTTTTATCTTTCTAAACTATTGGGGTTAAATAAATCTGATTAAAAGTAAATATACAATTTAAAGATGAAAATGCATATGTTTGATAATAATTAATATTATCCAATAATGAATCAAAATGTGACATTTTTAGTAAAAAATATAATTGTAGAAAAAGTTTATATACAAATTGCTTCAGAATTAATAATATTGATATTGTAACTTTATTAATTACCTGTGTCCTTGAACAATTTTTTGAAAAATTACTTACAAGTCATTACTTATAAAACATATGCAAGAATGTTTTTGTATTACATTACACATGAGGTCAAGTACTTACATTTTAAGTTTGCAATAGAATTGTTGGAAATGGTCACACCAATGCTATTTTGTCTGACACGCTACAGCCATAGCCTATCTTAGAGGTTCCACTGTTCAAGCTATATAATATCTTTGGGGTTTCTATGTAGATAGAGTATGAATTGTACCGAATGGCCACCACAAAAACTATTTCGTGGTTTTCACCATTGCATTGTGCATTTTAATTAAATGGTTCGTTGTTTTTTTTTTATCAACCAACAGCCTTCGTTGTTAAAGGACTTCGCGTGGCTGCTTCGTAATTGTATTGTTTAGCTTTGAGATTTCTTTGGCCTATCATTATGACGTGGTCACCGGTCAGAACGTTTGAAAACCATTAAATTTTCATCAGGGAATTCGGTGGTAACTTTAAAATCAAACAAAATTTAATTGAACTTAGTTTTATTTTCATTCAGAATATTGGAAGTGAGGACTGCTATTATAATACGTAAACTAAAAAAGTGTTATTAAAATGTTATCAAAGTATCTCTATTACGAAACTCTAATTTATTACTTGTATGACCTTAGCACAAACTGCTTTAAATTATCCTACAATTTTTTTTATTGAGATGACTGTAAACAAATTTTTGTTTCCGAAATAGTTTCCTAGAATTATGATTTTAAGTTTAAATAGTTTAATCCTTGTGAATCTATGTTTTTATTTTTAAAAACATTTTAAGAAATAGTCCTTATGGGTAAAACAAATTTGTAAATATAAATTTCATATACCTCATTGTACAAAAAAACAATGGAAAAATTGAAACTTGAGATGAATTCACGAGGAAATTTCTACTACATATGAGTATTGCTACCTCCCTTTTCTTGTAAATTGATTTCATTTCATGTTGAAGATCCTTATAATCCTTTCAGCATGCAAGAAAATTAAACTTCTCATGCCCAACCAATATCCCTACATATTGCCTACTGAATTTGAGAACTTACTTTTTTAAGAAGTGAAGTAAGTTATTTGTTAAGGTCTATTAAAGGGAAAGCAAAGCAATAATCACAACCATATATTTTAATTTTTGTATTGCTGAACTTTTTATTTTAATAAACTTTTATATTTTATTTTTGTATTGCTTTTTAGTTTCAATAAAATGCTATTTTAAATTTATAATTTTTAACAATATATTTCGAGCTACATATTTAATTCCTCTTCATAAGGATCTAAAAATTAAGATAAAACAGTATTTTTTAAATAAAAATATAGAAACAATAAATTGCCTATGAATAATAATTGTTTTAAATTATGATAACAAAAATATGATTTGAAATAAGTAATGATAAATTTGAATTTTAAAATATTTTTTTTAAATAAATCAAGAAAAAAATGAGCTAATAATTTTAATATAGATCAGTTATAATAAACTAATAATATGTCATAAAGTGGGATTGAGGTCAATATAATTAATTAAAAAAAAGGGCACAAAAACATAAAACAGTTATAATAAACTTTTGTTTGAATTAAATTACATGTGATCATTTATTTGGATTGACAATAAAATTATAGTATGTATTAATATAATCCTTTTTATCAGCTTAAACAGAATTCAACCAGCCAGCAATCAGTTAAACCGTTTCGCTTACAAACTCCTCAGACTATCCTTGATTCTACTTATTCTATCAAACTTGTTCAGTTCTGTAGTTGCTGCATTATTTTTTAGCAGTAACTATTTCAGCAATTGATTTTTAGGGTTTTTAACTTGTGATTTAAAATTACTATAAGGCAAGTTATGCATTCGTAGAATTTGATCAAAGTTGATATTACGATGATAGAGAAGACGAAAAAGGTGGATCTTGAAATTCTGTCTGTCTGTCTGTCTGTTCGACTAGAGCCTCAACGGCTCGCCCGATTTTCGTTAAACTTTAAATTTTTCCCCCCACACTTTTTTAAGACCAAAAATAACGGTACCTGCCATACGATTTATTTTTCGAAATTTTATAAATATTTTTTTTTTATTTTTCGAAAACTGTCCCAGATTTTTTTTTAAAGTACAAAAAATTAATTTTCAAGATCTATTATTTAATAAAAAAAAAATGTTGAAATCAAGATATTACTGACTGTACCCTACCATAGAATGTTTTTTTTTCGAATTTTGAATTTCTCATTATTGGCAAAACGGATTTTAATGAATTTTTTTACAGATAAGCTTCTAAAAGGTTTAAAAAACATTACATTTCAAAACTTAAAAAATAAAATGCACGACTGGGTCGCACAAACTTGCTCCTATGTAATAGACTAGGAATTTTAAAAACGAATGTTATTAGAGAAAACTGTTCATAAGGATAAAATTAATTTTTAAATTCTTTTAGTAGTAAGAGACAAAAACAGAATGCTATCCAATTATAAATTTATGCAAGAACAAAAATTATATGTCGTTGTAGTGGTTTGTTAAAAAAAAAAGCTTTTATATACAAACTTTTTAAAAGCTTTTTAAGAAAAAAGTTTGGTACGCCAATTTAAAGTTTTTATTATTGTTCGAATAAAAATTAAATTTACAAAAAAATATTGAGCCGTTTCTGAGATATCGAATTTTCAAAAAATGAAAAAATAGATTTTTTTTTTTCAAAAATTCAAAAAAATATTTATTTGAAAGTTTTGGAATGCAATATGTTTAAGGCTTTTTAGAAGCTTCTCTATAAAAATGTTCATTAAGATCCGTTATGTGGATAATGAGAAATTCAAAATTCGAAAAAATGGTTCTATGGTAGGTACAAGTTGTAATATCTTAATTTCAAATTTTTTTTTATTAAATTAAAGATCGTAAAAATTAATTGAAAGCAAAAAAATTTTATCAAAATTCAAGGCGCCGTTTTCGAGAAAAATACGATTTTTGAAAACGATTTTTTTTAATTTTTTTAGCATTTGTATGGTAGGTAAATTTATTTTTAGGTAAAATAATTTTTTTCTCACATCTTGTAGATTATATTGAGAAACTTTTATGTATCAAGTTTAAAAAAAATCTAGCATGGGGTTTTCGAAATATTTAGTTTTGAAAAAAAAAATTGAAGTTTTTTTAAAAATCCAAAAATTTGTTTTTTGAAAATTTGAGTACTTACACAATTCTATTTATGTTCTTAGGAAAATCGGTTGTACCGTTCTTAAGAAAATCAAAAACAAAAAAATGGTTCCATGGGGGTACCCTCAATAACCCTTTTTCGGAATTTTTTTTTTTCAACCAATACCTAGCTTTAATTAAATTAAATTTTTCTTAATTTTTATTTTTAAAATCTGTCGAACAGTTTTTGAGAAAAAAAAATGTTTATAAAATTTCGTAAAAAATTAGTATGGCAGGTACCGTTATTTTTGGTCTTAAAAAAAAAAGAAAAACCGTGTGGGGGAAAAAATTAAAAATGATATCTACCAAGTTTAAAGAAAATCGGCCGAGGCGTTTAGCCTGTAGTCGAACAGACAGACAGACAGACAGAATTGCGAGACCCACTTTTTTAGTCTTTGCTATCATCGTAATATCAATTTTGATCAAAATCTCGAGTTCGATTTTTTTTACGAATGCATAACTTGCCTTATAGTACTTATAAGTCGCAAGTAAAAATTATTTTTTTTTGCAAAATTTGGTATCTCAAAAACGGCTCAATATTTTTCCTTGTAAATCAAATTTTTATTCGAACAATAATGAAAACTTTGAATTGGCGTATCATAATTCTTTCTTAAAAATGTTTCAAGAATTTTGTATATAAAGCTTATTTTTTTAAGAAACCACTACAACGAATTATAATTTTTATTCTTGCATAAACTAATATTTGCTTGAAACACATGGCATTCTGTGTTTAGCTGCAACTATAAAGGAGTTGTTTGAGTCATCTAAAAATGAATTTTATGGTTATGAACAGTTTTTCTCTAATAACATTCATTTTTGAAATTCTTAGTCTTTTTCATAAGAGCAAGTTCGTGCGATCTTGTCGTTAATTTTTTTTATTATTAAACTTAATGTAATTGATATATCCTACATTTAAATACTTCATTGTATTTTGAACATACGAGTACATACCAGTTTGAAATTCTACCAAAAATATATACATATTTACCGTCGGGGTTTTGACTATCATATACTCTTTTTTCCTGTCAATTAGATTCATAAATAAAATTGGATCAACACAACGTTTTCATATAATATTCATTTAATATTGTTACAATTTATACATGCATTTTCGTTTGTAAAATCTTAACGTTTCGTTACCTGGTAACTTAATTCGTTGTTGATATTAAGCAAAAGTTATTTTAATTTTTTAGTTAGTCTAAATACATTTATCAAAGATTTATTCTTATTCTCCTATTCTTATACAAGATTATTATTTTGAATGCATAACTAATAGTATTTTGAAAGTTATTTTTTTTAGAATTCAAATTAATTCGAGCATTAATTTCTTACACAATAATCGTAAAATATTTAGATGCAGCAGCAATATTGAAAGTCTGAAAATAAACAATCTAAAGAAGGAAAATTTTATTTCTATATGTATTGCTAATAAAAAAAGTTTAATTTTAGATTGTGAAACATTTAAGAACGAAATCTTAACTTAACAAGCACTTCGAAATATATCTTCCAAAGCTTATATTATAAAACCTTTTATTTATTGGTGATTATTTAGCCGGCGAAAGGCATAATTATATTTTCAAGTGAGGCTTAACATTAATAAATGGGCGATTCCGCTATAGACGATTTTTGACACCAATTTTTGAATTACAATATTTTTACCTTTGTTTGATAAATATTCAAAGTAGAAATACTATATTCAATAATAAAAACAAAAACTGAGACCTAACTTATAGAGAACATTTTTGTTTGTGCTTGGCAACATTATCATACGAAGAGTCGGTACGAAATGCAATTATTATAACTGGTAACATAAGCTCAAAATAGGTATTTCCGACAGTTTTAAGTTATGCTTTACTTAATAGACGTATGAAGCAACTTCTGCCATTTAATCGTTTGCATAAAAACGTGTACAAATTTGTTATTATATTTTTAGCATTATTGATTGCAAATAGCCATTGTAAGTTTGTTGCACCCGCGACATAAAAAATATAAAAGTTTACTTTTTTGGCAGAAATAAAGTGCTAGCGTTTTGAAACTTTCAAAAAGTAAGAAGAAAACGAAACTAAAATTAAATAAGTCGTTATTAGGAATATAATTGTACGTTGAACGACAGAAAACGTTGATTTAAATTGGTTGCACCCGCGATCGCAATATTAAGATCGCGGGTGTAACTTATTGACTACTAATATTATAACGTGACTGCTTTACAGAAAATTGACAAAAACTTAAAAAAAAAAACGCTGAGCTTCATTCAGAAAAAGGACTCTTGATTTAATGTGGAGAGATGTATTGAAAGAGAAAATTAAAGCAGATACAAATTTTAAAATTCTGACCAGAATCAGACAAAACGAAAAAATACAGGCAACAAAAAAAAAAAAGGCAGGCACTAATTACATCAGTCCCTGTGGACTGAAAAAGTCGCACAAGTGAAACGTAATCGCCCAAGGTCAAAAATGTATCTGAAAAAAAATTGATTCCACCAAAGCAATGCCTAAAAAACTGAAGGATGACAGGTGTTTTTTATAGAAGGGATAATATTAGCAGACAAGTGCCGGGTATAAAAGATGTGAAATTGATTAAGTCGGAAGTTAAGAATCGAGAAGAGCACAATGACCATAAGCATTCGTGAAGTTAAGTTTTCGATGTTTTTATTGAGTCAGAAGACGAAGCATTAAATTCTAAATATCCAACAGGGTCTTTTGAACCTTCTATATCACCAGTAGATCCATGCTCTAAAATACCGTTCTCTTTTCACAGCAGCAGTATTGCCAAAAGTTATTTCCGCAGGTTTGTACGTTCTTGTACAGGTAGGCTGCTATATGGGCAAATCTCAGAAACTTTTGACTTTAGACTTTTGAAAACGCGTAAAGAGAAAATAACTAAGCACACCTTTAAAATTAAGTTTATAGCACCATTGTTACATCAGAAAATATAATTGATGGTGTTCCTCTTTTATTAACGAATGCTTAAAAATTCTCACTCATTTTCCGGCGACGCACTATGGGAACAAATGTGCAAACCATCTCAAAAATCCATAACTTTCGTTTCTCAATATTATTTTTTTTTGAAATTTTGCATACATACTTGTATTACCAAGAATTTAAAATATTAAAACGTTTCAGATAGAAATAAATTATTTTTTTTTTTTAATAAAATAAAATAAAATAACAAATTTTTAGATTTTGTTTCATTTATATGGGAAAAATTTGTTGGAGCAAGAATTATTGCAACAATTTGGATGAAATTTGTTTTCTTCTTTTACCGGTGAAAACATTTGAAAGTAGTTTTTTGTAAAATCCGCCCACTACTACGCCCATGTTTTTCAGATTTTTGTTATTTTCTTATTTTTAGTGAACAGGAAGCCGAAAATTTGTTTTTGAGGTTTTTTAAACTTAAGACATCGCATGTATATTTTTTCTGCCCAGTTTCCCACCTTCTTTCACTCCCCTTTTTTTATTTTCAGCTTAAAGTTCATTAAGAGCAGGCATTTTTTAAATTAAGTTTTATATGTAGAAGTGAGTTTATGAAAAGTGTTATTTATTTTTAGTTAAATCCGTGTACTGCAACGCCCCTTTTTGATATATGAAAGTTTTTCGTTATTTTATTCTAAAAATAAAATTTAGAATTTTAATAATATTGGAAATAAATGATAAAACTTATAAATTTTGTGAAAACATAGTCACTTATATGATGTTTATGAAAATGTGTTGCACATGTTTTAACAGTTATATTTTTTAACTTTTGACAAAAAATAAATTTTTTTTTTTTAATTTTGGGCTAAAAGTAATAAAATAATGGTCTAAAACTTTTTGGAATACACATTTATGTGCATCAAAATTTTTGCCAAATTTTAATTTTTAAAGTTATAAGAATACGAATTTTTATTTTAAAAACTTATTTTTCTTCCTCATCATACGTTTTTTCTTCTTAAACAAAAATGCATGAAAATGCGAAAGTTCTTATTTTTTCTTCTAAATTTAGAATATTTTTAAAATACTAAACAGCCATTAACTAAACGGAGGCAGCCGGAGCTAACAGAGAAAACTTCAATTGAAAACAACACCTTACTCATTTTTTTTATTAATTTACTGGTGAACTTAATTAAAAAATATTAACTGTTTTGTAAAGAAGAGGGCTTTTGCTTTTCAAAAAGGTATAATACTTATACATTCTGTCCAGAAAAAATACGAAATAATTGACTTCAAACTCTCACTTCCAATAATTCTAAAAAATAAAAATATCGAAATGTCATTTTTAACGGTAATTTTAGGTACCTAGAACAAAAGTAAGATACAAAAAATTTGCTGTGTTAGGAAGAACCCTATTTCTAGTATATAATCCCATCATTAGATTTTTCAAATTACTAAATTCACCAAAACCATTTTTGAGATGGATTTCATCATTTGGTCCCATAGTGCGACGTTGAACTATCGAAACAGTAACACGAAACGACTTTACGTGGCCGAGTCACAAAGACTACTGATACCACAATAACGTTCAACGTAAGTTGTTTATACCTATGTTCATAAGACTGTTATTGATAAGGATCATTTCTTTCACTTTTCTCACTGCCCTAGCTTGCATTCGTTAATATTTGAACTACAGAAATATGTGAGCGCGAAATTTCAAATTAATATAGAAATTTTTAATTTTTTATAACAAATTATAAAAATTTAACTTATGATTTATATTTAAGTAAAAGTTTGTTCACTTTTCTAAATATATACATTTTATAGTGAAGCTTTTAATTAAAAATAACACGTAATTTTACTCAAAATTTTTATCAATAAAATTTTTCTCTGCTTAAAAAGTAATGTATAAAAAATATCAATGACTTTTCTTTGTAATTAACTACTGAATTTTAAAGATCCATAAAATATGTAGCGTCAGCGACAAAACGTACACTTCTTAGTATGATTTAGAAGAAGGAACAATAGTTAAGAACGGGAAATATTGCTTTTTATTAGAGTGCTAACTGAAAATGTCTTGAAAAAAAAAGTTTCGCACTCTTTTAATTCAGTATAAGCTAATTTTAACCAGGTTGCGATTTTAGCACACATCTCTACCAAAGCTTAATTTATTCATTTTTGTCTATAGAAAATGAATATGTAATTTAGAAATCGGTGCAAAGCATGCTGTGTAAATGATAAGAGACGTACCAGATTTTAATGATTTTTTCGGAATAGTAGTACCGAAACATCTGACAAACACTGTCATAAATGTAAGCAAAGCACATAATTTTTTCGTAAAAAATTTTGGTTTTCAAAGTCTTTTATGAACCCCATTTGAGTTTAATAAACTAAAATCAGATGCTTCAATCGTAAGAACATTAAACTTTTTAAATATTTTAATAGTAACATATAAAATTTTGTATTTTTCTTATACTTTTTGCCTTTTACTCGTTCTATAGGTAAAAAAAAAATTCTTAATGTGGAAAATAACTTTTTTTATACTGTAATACTATATTTTCGAAAAAATTATCAGAGATAGAGTAAAAAAATATGACTATGAAGTAACTTAATTTCAAAGTTACACGAAAGTCAAAAGTTTCTGAGATTTGCCCATATAACAATATCATTATTTGGGGTTATCCTTAGCCAATATCGATAAAGATGGAGTACTTCTAACATATAGTGACCATACGTCCCGTTTTTAGCGGGACAGTCCCGTTTTTGAGGTCTCTGTCCCGCGGCCATAACTGTCCCGCTAAATGTCCCGCTTTTCCTATGATTGTAAAAATGAGTGTAGGTCTCTACAATTCTCAAAATGAAACAATTATACTCGTATAAATACTATTTCACATCCCTGTGCATACAACTTGGCGCATATAAAACAAAAGTAAGAGCTGTTAAAGGAATTAAATGAGTCCATGTTTATTCCATGTTAAATTAATTGTCACTTTTGCCTGTATGTCATTTTTAAATCGAAATGAAGTGGTTTATTGGACACATAATAGCAGATAGGTTAATAAAAAACAACTGAAATGTTAGCACAATAATCAAAACGCTTCTACAAAAAATTCAAGAAGGATTGTAAATTCTCGGAAGATCTGAAAAAAATATCTATTCCTTTAACCGAGTAATCGTAACACATTTGCTTATTGCAATTCTGCGAATGCGACTTTTCAATATTTCCAGGAGGACAAAATGATGTAATTCGCCAAAGCAAACCAAACCAAGAGACAAAATCATAAGTCCAAAGTAATGAACTCTATTGCAGCAATGAAGTTGGATTCATTTTTCTGGAGTAGCGATTACAGAGATCGTGAGAAGGAATTAGCACTTGTACAGGCAGGGATGTGTATCTGTACCGTTTGCCATTACCACAGCTGTAGATCAATGGATTTCAACTGCAAATTGTTGCAAGGTGCTCGATAAAAAGTTCGCCTGTGCTAGAACCAAAACCGAATTGGTTGTGAAAAATGTACTCTGCACATCAAGAGTTACTACAAGAACTAAGTAATATAAGTTTTGAATCAATTTTCTCCGATTTATCCAACAAAAAGGATCTGAAGCTGTTTTTCATTGTTGTGAGGTGTCCCGCTTTTGCTTCAAATAAATGTTAGAATCTAACATACATATATGTATTTTCAAAAAAATATTGAAGTACATATTTGAAAAAACTTAATTATAATAATTAATAGAGAAGGGTACTGACTTGTTACATATGTGCCTTATTTTATATTTTTTCCAGTTTCTTAAATCAGTTTACTAATTTAAGTTAGACGCGTTGCACCCGCGATAATTTGATGTTGCACCCGCGATTGATTTAAGAGTTGATATTTCGTTGCTTACTTTTGTTTTCTATCTTTATGTTTATTTATTTAGTTAATTGAATCAACGTCGTTCAATATATGTAAGAAAAGCATGATAAATGTTTCACAATTAACAGAATTTGTGTTTTTTGTACTATGATCTAGAAAAGTCGGGCCAATTCTGTTGCACCCACGATCGCACTTTGAAACCATTCTTCTGTCAAATTATTTATTATATTTTAGAATTCTAAATGGATTAAAAATAAATAGGTGAAAATGTATCCCTTCAAGTAATAATGTCATTTAATATTTTGCTTATTTTATTATTAAATGTACTTCAAATGAGTCTAAATGTTGCACCCGCTATAATGGACTCACCCAAATAGCCTTCTGAGGAAGAAAATAGAAAAAGATAAATAAGTAGATATGATTGCTTTTCCTATCCTATGACCTTTAGACGACTTTGTTTCACTCAAGATACAAAAGTATTGAGATATTTCTTCGTCAGAGATTTATTATCTGGAGGCACCCAAGTAATATATTATTTCGTCCGACAAAAAGCAAAGAAAACTCTTTTCCAAAATACTAGCATTGTAAAGCTTCTCAAAGGGCATAAGTTCTGCCCTTCTTATTTCTTATTTAACTACATAACCAAGTTGAATTTTAATTATACAAAATTTCTATACAATTTTTACATAATATACTAGACACCTTAAAACATGAAATAAGCTGGTGAATTGAAAGTTTTTTAATTAAAAATGGTTCGAAGTATGTTGAGTTTGAAGGGATTCACATAAAAGAATTCCGCACTTAACCTAAAACCACCTTAGATTTAATCAAAAATGCATATTATTAATCAGCTTCATCTTTTACTTAAATGTCTACAGAATGTTTTTATTTTTAGGCGAACAAGATTCAGTAAATCATTCCTTGGGTAAATTGATGAGAAGTTTTTACATTTTTTTTTATTAATTATAAAAGGTGATTCACATTTTCTACAAGAAATGTTTTATGACATTTCTGAAATACTAATATGTATTTTCCTTAAAAGTTAGTTTTAAATATTTTCCATCCATATTGCAGACTTCTGCAATAGAATTTTATGTGACTTGTTGTGATATGCCAAAGGAATAGTCGTGTCCTTTTTGGTGCTGATAGCCTCTTTGCCCTAAAATCTTTCAATTTACAGCTAGTTTCAGGATGTTCATGTTAAAGGAGCGGAGAGTTTATCTTGTTTTACATTTAACAATAGTTAAATATTGAAATGAATCTTTCCCACCAATAAAATTTTACCTTTTATCACAGATTTCCATAATAATTTACCAGTCCCGGATAATTTTTCGTTCAATCCGGTCTTCATGCATACAAAGAGCAACCGAATCTACATTTTTTTAAATTTGTATTAAATCCTTTCTTTAAAATACACAATTTGTTCTTTTCCGCCTTGTTTGTAATTTGTTTTGATTTCTTGATTTGACAGATCTCATGAGAAATAATTCGACACTCGAAAAAAACTAATCCTTAAAGGGAAAAGTATTACGTAATATTTTTTTCCGTTTCGAATGCTTTACAGAGTACAAAATCAAAAGCGAAACGCAAAGCACTTTCGAATGGGATTGCCTTTCGGAAAGGAATACGGAGTAGGACCCCTGCTTTACTGAATTCGCAAGAACCCTACTTTCTAAAAACTTATAAATTTTCAAGGATATCTCTGAGAATAAAGGGTACATTTTCTCTTAGCGCCAAAATTTTTTTTTTAAGTTTATTAGATAAGTGTTAAAACACATGTTCATTTTTTTAAAATGCATAATTTATTCAAGAAATTGAAAAATGTAAAAGAAATATTTGATCAAGTCTTAAAAGTTGTAAGAAGTAGTTCTGAATTTAAAATTTTTAAAATTCACTCAAAGAAGGAGTTTTTGTCTTCTTCAATAAACCATGTGGTATCAACCAGAAGAGAATTGTGGAGAACCTCCTTTCAAACTATGACACAGGTTCAAATGTAAAAAATATGTATTTAGATGTAAGTTACCTTATAAGTATGCTATTCTTGTGTAGTTTGATATCGGGTATTATATTGTAATTTAAATTTAAATTAAAAAACAAAAAAATGTAAAACGATAAAATTTGTATTTAAACTTTAACTTCAAATGGCAAATAAAAGCTTCAAATAATAATAATAAAATTATGGGCTACGATGTTCATATTTCTGATTCTTGGAACTCAGAAATGAAATCGTAGAAAAAATGTTGTACAATAATACACAAACACGTTAGACTCATATTAGTTAAATGCCAGCGTTTTCGATAGTAATAATTTGTTTCGAAATGACTTTTCTTCTATTCTTTATGTATATAGGTCCCCCTAATGCCCAAACCATTTATAAATAGAGTTAAAAATGAAGTCTACCTCTACATTCACTTAATGGCCTAACCTTGATTTTTAAATATTAAGTTTTATTCGCTGTCCTCTCAGCAAAAGTATTAGGATGACATGGAATGCAAAAGGACAGGGTGTTTTAAAATAACTTAATTCTTCAAAACTTCAGCCCTTTTTCCAAAGTAGGTCTTGATGGTGACTTATCTTAAAGGGAACACATAAAACCACGGCTGTCGGGTCAAAGCTCTTCCACCCTCCCCACTACGATCCCAACAAACTAAATGACTTACTTTCAAAAAAAGAAATGATATTGACGCACTCTGTATTTTTCCAAAAATTTCATAATTATCGAGTACACATTTTATTTCCACGTTCTTACTTGTCAATTTAATCTGTTTTTGGTCTCTAAGAATTTCTTTCTCTATCTTACTTGTAATAATAATGTTGCGATCCATGTATGTACATTATGCTTTCCAACACTAATACATACATCTTCTTTATTTTAAATTGTGTTTCGAAAGATTAATCATCTCATTCATTATTATAATAGATGCATATACATACATGTAAAGGAAAGCAAAAGTATTGATATTAATGTGACATGCCTTCATTTTTCAATTTTTGCTGTAAGGAAAAAAAACGACATGCCTTCATGATTTAACATGTGGCTTAGAGAGTTGATTCATACAACTTTTATATTCTCATTTATTGTTCATGGTAAATGGGAAAATAAATTGAAATTACTTCCTCTTATCGTTTTATAAAAAACAAAAAAGAAATACAAATTATTAAGATTGATTAATGGCTGTTGACTGAATGGTTTACTATGTGAAATGTCGCTTTGCTACTTTACTGGCTCTCAGCTAAAAAACCATCAGTATTAGAAAACAGAGAAGACTTTTTATGAGTTAAATTTACTTTTTAGTTTATATTTGCAAGATTCATTAACGCAGGATTTGAAAAAAGATACAAAATACAGATTAAGCAAATGGAAGTTAAATTCAGCAACAAAATGTTTCCCATTTTCGCAAACGCATCTGCTTTTGCTATTAAAATTACTTTTTCGTCAGCCAGTTGCATTCCTCCCCTTAAACAATTTAACCGTAGTACTTTCGCTTCAGAACATGCTTATCAGTAAACACTGTTTAATTCAGAAATTCTTTCTTAAAAATTACTATATGGAGAGCCTGACCAGATATCTATTCAACTTACCTAAACGCTCGCACTGTGGTCACACATATTAAGGGTAGTCAAACGGTTGAGGATAAAGATTACCAATTATGTACTCCAATTGTTGATTGGGCTTAGTTAAATGAACTTAAACAAAAACAATACACAAATTTAGTACACGCCAAGAAACTGTCAATGAGTTTCTTAATTTGAACATTTTTTGTATAACAAACCTTGTTAATTTGCAAAGCTCAGTAAACATTATTCTCAACTACTGTTCACAAATGTTAGCCAAAGCTAATTCTACCGATCCTTAAATATAGTATATTCACAGGAACTCAACTACCATCATGTCTTCTTTTCACATCATTTCTCTACTTCTATCTCAAATCAAACAATCCACCTTCACCGCACTAATTGCAAGCATTTAGTGGAAAAGGAAATTTTGAGTCCTAGCTCTACGTGAGGACTAATTAAAAAGGGATTTGACTAAGGATAAAGTGGAACCAAATGGAGTATTCGTGGTATCTTCTATAAATGTGAGGATAGAGAAAGAGACTGTCAAATAAAGTTGTCACCTCTCACCTCTGTCCTTCCTTACTTGTAGGTACATAGTCACTTGTTTAAGGCTGAATTGCTTTTGCGAATGAAAAGAATAAGAGGAATAAAAATACGAGTGGATCTACATGTGTGTTATACATACGAGTATTATGTAAGTTTGCAGTAAACTTTAGTTAATCTAACTTCCTGAACTTATGGGAGCAGCTATAGAGTGGATGTCCATGTCCACGTTGTACGGGACACGAACATTCTGGTAACATTGGGAAGCTTCCTATAAGAATATCCCGATAAATCCCAAATGAGGAGCACAGTGAAGAAAGAATACTCACTTAAATAGTGAACTTGTTCAAAATACGGTGATACGGATGTAGGGGATCAGAGCAAGAACATGATAACGAAAGTGTGAAAACGAAATAAACTTTATCTGGTCAAAAAAAAATATAAAATCTGCTTTGCAGGTGCGGGTAGCTTAGTGAGTTTTAGCAAAGATTACAAGGTCTTGTCCTTATTATAGAAACATGTTTCATTTGACTACGAGTACGTGTGCTTCGTTTAAAGTAAAGAGCGAGAATTTGGACAAACAAATTTGGCTAACTCGCAACTATTATTCATTCATTATTAAATTGGTTTTAAATCAGTTAACTTTGCCAGCACGTTCGCGTAGTTTTTATGACCGTTGAGAAATTGTTCGTCATAAGAGTTGGTTTAGTATTTAAAATAAATAAATTATTTGAGATTTTTGAATGCAGAATTTATTCTAAGGAAAACTTTTTTAAAGCTTAATGGGAAAAATTAATAAAGTGTATGTAGTAGGTGCTATTATATTATTCGTAGATAACTATACGAATAATATATAATAGTTCCATGTTTGTATAAGATTATTCGAATGATATAAATAGGATTTTTGAAGTTTCTTAAGAATATTATACTCGTACCATTAATGTTTTGACTGATCTTCAAATTTCGCAAACAGAAATTAAAAACAAAATAAAATTTTTCATAAGCAAATTCCTTTTTTATACCTACCTTCTTTCTTTACAAATTTTCTTCAATAATCACCCATATTCCACAAGTCGTATTTGGTCTCGTATTCGTAGTCGAACTCGTTTCGTCAAAATCGGTATTCTTCAAGTCGTATACGTTGCGTACGAGAAGCTTAAAAAAACAACGTATATTGTCGCCCGTAGGTGAGTGTCAAATTCAATAAATTTGAACTGAAAATGTCACTTGTTGTTTTTTTCAATTAAAATATTTTATTTATGATAAAATTCTGATGAGCTCCATTGATTTGAAGTAGCTCTTCTTTCTATTTTAAGCTGGACCATTTCAGATGGATGGCCCAAGGTTATTTAGTTTTATCGAAAGGTCCGCCCAAATCTGTTACATACTATTTGATTTGAGTTTTCCCCTCAAACCAATGCTTCAAATTGAGAACGATTTATTATTTTTTCAATTCCTTGCAAGGGGCAATATACTCCTGAAAAACTTTTTTCTGCGGCTGAGAAGCGAACTCCAGACCTTCCGCATGACAGTTTAACGCACTAACCATTGTGCCAAGAGGTACCAATGTACTTACATTAACTTTTTTAACCATTTTTATCAAAAGAAAAGTGTCGTTTAGAAAATTTAAAACGAGTAATAAAGTACACAAATACGACTTCAAGTAAATCGAATATGAGATTCGGAATAACGATAAAATATGATGTTTTGCGATGTTTTGCGTTTCCTAATAGTATAGTACAAGTGAAGTCGAATGTACGACTCCTGGAATACCAACATACGAATATACTCGAATACGAGTCATAAATACGAGTTTCAGAATATGGGTGAATGTTATTAAATCAACATATCGTCACCATACATATTCAAAACCTAGCACGAAACTAGAAGAACAGGTTACTGCGGTTCATTTGTGAATTTTATTTTCTGCAAATTAATGCCTAAGTACCCATTGGGGCAATGCTGGAGGGCCCCCGACCAAGCGCCACAAATTTAAATCACTGTATGGTTCTATTTTTAGAAATTGGAAACATACTATGAACTTTTAATACATAAATGCATCTCTTTCCATTTACATTATTGTTTTTTTTTTCATTTTCATCAAATATTTACCTATTAAATATAATCTGAATTTATTTTCACATCTATTCATGCGCAAATCAAATGATCTCGGTTCGCAAAACCGAGCTTAGACAGATTTTGGTTTTATTTCAACTACATATAGCTACTCGTATGTACATACATACATTTTTTAAGCATTCGTGCTTAGAAACTTTCATAACTATGGAAGATACTTATTAACCAGTTGACGTTTCTGAGATCTCAGAAACCTGGAATGCAATGCCTTAATATAATTTTTTACTTTTTCTGGTAAAAAAATAGAAACTGACTTTTTTTTTAAAACATAATCACAAACACAGTTTTTGTCGCAGTAGCAGGTAAACGTTTAATAAATAAAATGCACGACTGGATCGCACGAACTTGCTCCTATGTAATAGACTAGGAATTTAAAAACGAATGTTATCAGAGAAAACTGTTCATAAGGATAAAATTAATAGAACAGAATGCTATGCAAATATGACTTTATGTAAGAACAAAAATTATAAGTCGTTGTAGTGGTTTCTTAAAAAAAAATAGCTTTTATTTACAAAATTTTTAAAAGATTTTTAAGAAAAAAATTTGGGACGCCAATTTTGAGTTTTTATTATTGTACGAATAAAAATTAAATTTCCAAAAAAAAAATACTAAGCCGTTTTTAAAGTATCGAATTTTCCAAAAAAAAATCATTTTCTTTTTTCAAAAATTCAAAAAATATTTTTTTTTAAGTTTTGAAATGTAATGTTTTTTAAACTTTTTAGAAGCATCTCTATAAAAAAATTTCATTAAAATCCGTTATTTCGATAATGAGTAATTCAAAATTTGAAAAAATGTTTCTATGGTAGGTACAAGCTGTAATATCTTAATTTCAATTTTTGTTAATAAATCAAAGATCGTAAGAATTAATTGAAAGAAAAAATTTTTTACCAAAATTCTAGCAACGTTTTCGAGAAAAATACGATTTTTAAAAACCATTTTTTAACATTTGTATGGTGGGTACCTACCTTAAGTTTAGGTAAAATAATTTTTTTTCTCACATCTTGAAGATTATATTGAGAAACTTTCATTAATGAAGTTTAAAAAAAATCTAGAATTGGGTTTTCGAAATACAGAGTTTTGAAAAAAGAAAATTTGAATTTTTTTTTAAAAATCCGAATTTTTTTTTTGAAAATTTGAATACACCGAAATCGGTTGTACCGTTTTTGAGAAAATCGAAAAAAAAAATGGTTCTTTGGGGGGTACCCTCAATAACCATTTGTCGGAAAATTATTTTCAACCTAAAAGAAATTTTTTTGTATTTTTATTTTTTTAATCTGTCGAACAGTTTTTAAAAAAGAAAATATTTATAAAATTTCGAAAAAAATCGTATGGCAGGTACCGTTATTTTTGGTCTTAAAAAAAAAAAAACAAATACGTGTGGTGGGAAAAATTAAAAATGATATCTACCAAGTTTTAAGAAAATCGGCCGAGCCGTTTAGACTGTAATCGAACCGACAGACAGACAGGCAGACAGACAGAAAGAATTGCGAAAACCACTTTTTTAGTCTTCGCTATCATCGTAATGTCAAATTTGATCAAAACCTCGAGTTCGATTTTTCTTGCGAATGCATAACTTACCTTATAGTACCTATAAGTCGCAAGTAAAAAGTAGAATGGGAGATTGCATAGTGAACAGAGTCACTGATCCTGTAGTAAAAACATTTCGATTACGATGGCCTTTTCCAAATAAGCGGAAGAATGGTCGGCGTTTTGTCTGAAAAATAGTATTCTGATCATTATCAGGGTTGTCGTTTCTTTCTTTTTTGAAAAAAATGAAAACAAAGTATGAATGGGAAAACAATCAACTTTTCTTGGTGGGAATTAACTCCACTTTGAAAAATGAAACAGATTCTTATTTAGAGCAGATCTCCGAAAAATTAATTTTTTGCAACGAAATGTTCAAACGAAAAACGAAAAACCATTGTAAGCTCTCAGTGCATTCATCTTTATTTTTTCTTTGAAATTGTTTGGATTGATTAAGAGAGCAGAACAGTAATAATGATTTATTTAAAAATTTATTAATTTAAAAATGAAAAAGTTAAAAAGAGAAACGCAGTAATGTAACTGCGTTAGCAGTACGGCAGTATGAAGTTTCAAAAGTTATACAAATACTGCAATTGCAGTACTTTGATAGAACCGACCATAACATTGGGCCTTCATAACTTATTCTACAAAAAAATTTAATGTTTTCCATGTTGGTTATTCGATGAACAGGATCGTCCGAAAATCTCTAAGAAATTTATCATTGATATCAACTGAAAATCAAAAAGCACTTTAAATATATTTGAGTTAAGTTCGGATCTCTCAAATCAATGGAAAAAATATTTTTAAACAAAAAATAATTTTACCAACTTAATAAACCTACATATGTATGTATTTACACATAAGAATTATATTTTGTCTCAAGTGGACTCAAGCCCAATATTTGATAGTTTTTATTTTATGCGTTGTTACATTTATGGTGATAACACCCTTCTTCAGACCTATTAATGCACAAAATTGTGATTGCAAAACCTGTACAACAAAATTCAAAAAGATTGCACTTACAACTGTAACAAATAGAAATTTATGTATCTACAAATATTTCTTATTTGTTTGGTTTTTTTTTTTTGGTATCCGTGTTTTTATTTAGTCTTTAAAAACACGTATCAAAATTATTCCTTTTTTATCTTTATTACTTGCGACTTATAGGTAGATACTATAAGGCAAGTTATGCATTCGTAAAAAAAATCGAACTCGAGATTTTGAAGAAAAAAATTTATTTGAAGATGTCGAAAAAACTAAATAAAATTGCTATTTCCAGTAGTAAAAATAAAACTACAGACGAATCTTTAGAAGAAGAATACAAATTAATAAATAAAAAATGATGAGTTCTTTGAAAATAATTTTAAAATTGTAAAAAAATGAGTTCTTAAAAATAATTTTAAAATTGTAAAAAAAATTATTACTAGAAGTTATGAACCTCTCGCAATTTAGTATTAATTTAAATAGCGCCCAACGAAGCGGGCTGGTAATAGCTAGTAATTTAATAAAAAAAAATTGAAAACAAGATATTACTGACTGTACCTACCATAGAACGATTTTTTAAAATTTTGATTTTCTCATTATCGGCATAACGGATTTTAATGACATTTTTTAGAGAAAAGCTTCTAAAAATTTTAAAAAAAATTGCGTTTCAAAACTTTAAGAAAAATATTTTTTTTTGAATTTTGAAAACATTTTTTTTTTTTTTTGGAAAATTCAATATCTCGAAAACGGCTCAATATTTTCTTTTGTAAATTTTATTTTTATTCAAACAATAATAAAAACTTTATAAATATAAAAGCTTAATTTTTTGAGAAACCAATTCAAAGACTTTAATTTTTGTTCTTACATAAACCTATATTTGCTTGAATCACATGGCATCCTATTTTTACCTCCAACTGCTAAAGAAGTTGTTTTAGTCATTTAAAAAATTAATTTTATGCTTATGAACAGTTTTTCTGTAATAACATTCATTTTTGAAATTTTTAGTCTATTACAAAGGAGCAAGTTCGTGTGACCCAGTCGTGCATTTTATTTTTGTTGCTTTCGTATTTGTTTTAAATTCAATTTCAAACAAAATAAAGTTTTTCCGATTTGAATATTTTAATTCAAATAATTTATTTAGGAAATAAATTTAAATATTCTCATAAAGTGTGTATGTAAATGTATATATTTTCAAAGGTCAAGAATTGTTTAGTCATATATGGTTTGATAATTATTAATAATAATTTTAGAGACTTTTTTTCAAAAATAAAATATAAGAAATATTTTTATATAGGTTTTTATTTGTGACTAGCGGCCCCGGCAGACGTTGTTCTGCCGTTTTTTCTCTAAGACAACAGTTATAAAACATATTTCAGAGTGATCACTTTTCATATTTATAGATTAAACGTCTCCATGATAAACATCGATTACTTACAAATATAAGTGTCCTATTTTGTTAGTTGCAAGGCTTTAGTATTAGTAGCAATAATCTGGTATTTTCATTGTAATGCCTTATCGTACACGATATTTTTTGTTTGAATACCTGGCGCGTAAATAAATAAAGCTGTCGGTTTTCCGACGCGAGAGCAGGCAACATACAACTGCTCATGAGAGAAGCATGGGTTTTCCAGATTGACGCCGCAAACACTCAACGGCTGACCCTGTAATTTATTTATGGTACTGGAAATTGCAGTCTTTTAATTGAAGATTAGGTGGAGGTAATGCTGGCAAATCCAGTGAGTTCAAAAATTCTGGTGGATAATTGACGACATGATCTTGGTTAGTTGGCAATCAACTGATTTGTATGTCCTTAATTCACCGGCAATTTCATTTTGGATTTTGAAATTTATTTCATTTACATCCGTGTTTTTGGGAGCTAATATAGCTCGTTCACTCAACCAACAATAATTTCTGTAATTTTGAGCTACGTTTGGGATCACCTTTTCTAAAAGCTCAGTTTTTGATTCTGTAAACTGACAAAAATTGATAGGAAATGTAATGCAGCCTGTCATAACATCTACAGGGATTTTACCATTACCAATGTCAATTAGTTGTTTTGAAAATATTTCTCCAGATCTATCATTTTGCAATCCGACACGCATATTCTGGCTCAAATTTAGTATCTTAATTTTTGTCCACAAAATGGAGGACTTCAAACATGCATTCAGTTCATCCGCTGGTGTAGACCGTGGAATAACTGGTAATGTTTGACGAAAATGTCCTGCTAACAAAATCATCGCTCCATCGAATCGCTTTTGATTGCTTCGTAGATCTTCCAGAGTTCTGTATAATGCCTCCAAAGACTTCTTATGTGCCATCGTGCATTCATTCCATACTATCAACTTGCATTGCTGAAAAACCTTTGCCATTGCAGAGTGCGAGTCGGAGTTTCGTTGCTTTGAATATTCAATGGTAATTTTAGCGCTGAATGGGCTGTTCGACCGCCTTGCAACAATGTAGCTACAATACCAGAGGAAGCAAGTGCGAGTGCAATTGCATTCTGTAATTGTTGCTAAAATCAATGAAACTAAAAAAGTCTTTCCTGTACCACCAGGAGCATCGAAAAAGTAAAATCCTCCAGTTCCATCACTTACAACTTCCATAAGTGTATCAAATACATACTTTTGTTGTTGGTTCAACAATGGAACATAATATTCGAACCGATTCCCTTAAAGCATCGAGATCGAACAGTTTTTCACGATGCAACTCTTGATTAAAAGCGTTGTGCATTGGGCGATTAGGCGCGGCCATTCCTAATTGAGATAATAATTTGTTAGACATCATCAAGCACATATATATGTATGTCTTCAATTGATATCAACGCCCCTTTGTTAATATCGATTTCCTGTTCTATTGCGTTCTATCAAACATATCATCTTTGTATTTGTTCCATAAATCAATTGGGTTTGACGGAAAGCATGTTCCTAGAAAACAATGTTCGTATTTGTTGAGCTTTTGAAAAAATTACTGCATCATTTAAAGTTTGATCACAATGAGCATCATTTTCTAACATTGGCAAACGCTGACAGGCTTCTCAGTAAGAGCCACATAATTCACCATTAACAGTTCGTAAATGTTGGCCTCGAACATTGACTAAAAGTAAAACTAAAACTCGAGAACGCCACAATAAACGTTTTTTCTCTCCATAAGAACCTTCCTTGAACCTTAACAAAAACTTAAAAAAAAAATTATGCGAATTGGTCGAGCCGTTCTCAAGATTAACGCTTAGCAACACATTTTGCGATTCATTTTTATTTATATAGATAAAATAAAAACTTATTGGCATTGGACCCACCTAAAAACAAATATCATTTTTATAAAGAAAAGGTCACTAAGAAAGGAAACATTTATATTTAAATATAGGTATACACCTAGAATTCTTTTTGTTTAAGTTAATTTAACCAACATTTAAGAAGTAATTGAAAAAAGAGCCCATACTTAAATTTTCCAGCTCAAGATACAGCCCTGGTACAGATCATGTTATATGTAAATAATGAACCTCAATTGTATTCGTTTAGGTTAATGTATTAATGTTGACGATGGTTGGTAGATACATACCTATCCGCTTTTTTTTTATAAAATTATACATATGTATATAAAATTAAATTTTTTTTAAAACCTCCAACAAATTTTGATGAAAATTTTATAGAGTTGTTAACTTGCTGGTTTCAATATCAAACAATTTTTTTTTTCATTTCTTTAGATCATTAATCAAACAAACCCTATTCCAAAAATATAATATTTTTTATTATTTTTACTTAACTTTCTTTTTCCACATGTCACCCGTGATGTGCTTGCTTTCAACAAACACTGGCCAATGTCAACAAATTTTTTAATGGAATTTTCTCATCTTTACACATCAACGAATTATGACACTGCACGAAATATAAAAAATAACATTCGTCGTTCACTTTCGGGGACATCATGACAACGTCTGTCGCGTCGGTTTGCTGGTTGGTCGTTCGGCCGTCCAATCTTTGTGCATCATTCATGTCGCTGAATATGTGCTTGCTCTTGAACTCATTCATGCACACCTGGATGACCACACTGACGTCCGTGATGTGTGCTTAATTTGACAACAAAAATGTTACGGGTGCGCGTTTACACAATTTGTGATACGGATATCCCATTGACGCCATCTCTCCACGCATTTTTCTGCGGTATTTTCTATTATCGTTTTATATTTTACTCACGTCCGTTAATGTATGTGTCTAAACACACTCATTACCATCATCCGCTGAAACCACTGTACTGCTGTTCCACAATAAATTCAATGACTAACCACAACTATATCGACTCGAAATTCATCGTCGTCGTCCTGGATTTTATATTACCACCTTTCCCACATTCCGCACCTTTCGAACTCACTCAACGGCATTGAACTGAAATCTTATTCGGGATATAATAACGAACTCTGGGGTATATGTGATGTGGTACTTCATATCCGGAATGCGGACGAACAGGTTATATGGTTTAAGGATACCATGCAATTAGATACAACCGAACGTCATATAATGGAAAATCGTGGCTCACGTCACACGTTGATTATACGTAAGGTACATCCTCAGGATTTCGGAAATTACTCTTGTGTAGCGGAAAATCAGTTAGGAAAATCGAGAAAAACTCTTCAACTAAGTGGGAAACCGAATGTGGCTGTATTCAATTCGCCGCAAATTAGTCAGTATAAGGATAGGTAAGTTTTGTTACATTTTTGTTCAGATTTTCTAAGATACTATATTTAGAACGGAAGTCTTTTTTGATGAGAAACGAAAAAGTTTTCTACGGAAATGGTGGTTGCTACTTAGATTGGTAAATTAACGGTTAAGGTTGTTTGGGCTCGTTAAGAATTTCTGGAGACATCCTTTTGGAAATTCAACCTGGGTAGGTAAATTCTTCTGTAATTTTTGACAATAGATGACTAGACTAAATTGTGTCCCAGAAATCTTAATACAATTATGTATATATATGTATATACGTATATGTATCTATATATGAAGGTGGGCCAAAAAAGTCCCGAAAATTAAAACAAATTGGATTTGCCAGCTTAAATCCATCATTTTGTTTGTTTCAAAAGAACGCACACAATAATTTTGTACAGTTCTATCCAATAGTTTTGATGTGGCAGCCATTTAATATAGACGCCTACGAGCATTCTTACTAAAAGGAAAAATAAAATGCACGACTGGATCGATCGTACGAACTTGCTCTTATGTAAAAGTACTTTGAAATTTAAGATACATTTTATAAATATAAAACATGGATTTAATGAGACAATAATGTTCAAATGCATAAAATTGCCGTCTGATTTCTAGAAAAGTATGAATTTATGCAAACAAACTTTTCGTTTTATTATTAAATACATTTTTTACATAAAATATTTCTTTCAATTTTTTTAAGAAAAAATATGGGATGCGAATTTTAAGTATTTAATAATATTGTTTTAGGAAATAATTTCAAAAAAAACTCGTTCATAGGTTTTGAAGATATTGATTTTTCAAAAAAAAATTATTTTTTTTTCCAAAAAACCCAACGAATATTTTTTCGAATATTTTTATAAACAATATTATTTTAAACTTAAGGAGAATCCTGCTGAAAATTTTTGGTTTAAATCCTTATAGCCGTTAATGAGAAAGTCAAAAATAAAAAAAAAACAAAACGGTTCTATGACAGGTACCGTTAATAACATTTTGCCCTAAAATTTTTCTTTGACCAAAATATAGTCCATGTACATAATATCACACTTAATTTTTTTTATCAAAATCGTTAGAGCCGTTTTCGAGATAAATAAGATTTTGCATTACGGGTGTATGGGGGGTACCATTAGTTTTGGAGCTAAAAAAAATTTCAATTTCTCCTCTAGGGAATCACCGAAGACCCTCAAATACCGAGATTGAAAGAAATAGGTCTAGTGGCTTAGGCTGTTGTGAGAGGTACAGACATACAGACACACTGAAACATGTTTTTTGTGTACTAAATTTTCCTCAAAATTTTTTAAAAAAAATTGTTACGCACATTGTTAGTATTTAATAAAATACATTTTAAAACGTAATTTAAAAATTTGATCGTGTATCGGTTTTCAAGATATCGAATTTTCAAAAAAAAATTGTATTATTTTTTTTAAAATCCAAAAACTTTTTTTTCGAAAAAAATTTTAGTTTATATTTTTTAAAATGCAAAGGAGCTCCTGCATAAAAATTTCGTTAAAAATCGTTAGAGCCGTTGGTGAGAAAATCGTAAATCAAAAAAACGGTTCTATGACAGGTACCCCTATAATAACATTTCCCCAAAATTTTTGTTTGACCAAAATATAGTCTGTATCCATAATATCACACTTAATTTTTGTTATCAAAATCGTTAGAGCCGTTTTCGAGATATATAAGATTTTGCATTACGGGTGTATGGGGGGTACCCTTAGTTTTGGAGCAAAAAAAAAATTTCTATTTTTCCCCTAGGGAATCACCGAAGACGCTTAAGTACCGAGTTTGAAGAAAATACCTCCAGTAGTTTAGGCTGTAGTTCGAGGTACAGACATACAGACAGACAGACGGAATTGCCGGACCCACTTTTTTCGTCTTCGCTATCATCGTAATGTCAACTTTGATCAAAATCTCGAGTTCGATTTTTTTTCCAAATGCAGAACTTGCCCTATATAGTACCTATGTATATCGCAAGTAAAAAGTGAATTTGAGTGCTCATTAAACACTTGTTTGTACAAGAAAAAACCATCCAAAAGTAAGCTTCACAAATACTATGATGACTTCATCATCGATTGTAACCATTCACCACTGGTTTACTCAATTTCCGTACAGTTATTCCAGCACAAGTTTCGCTGATCTTTTAGATCGCCCAATTGAGTTCACCACACCAGTAATGGTTCCATGGTTTGATAAAAGACAATGGGCGAGTGAAGGTGCGCGAGCTTTAAGAGGCCACATACTTATCACATGTATGAGATCATCTCGGTTTTACATAATTTTTTGAAAATTTCAAACGAGTGTTTGGTGATGTTCAAGAAAAATTTTACCGAAATTTAATGCCGTTTGGTCACGGAAAATATGGATTCACCACACCAGAGACCAAAGAATATTAAAAACAACGGACTTCTCTTGGTGAATCGAAGCCAAAGAAAGCCAAAATGGGTTTTTTATTTCTTATTCAACTTAAAGCTAGGCGAAAAATTCAAGAAAAACTAGCCTGATTATACAGTGTTTTGGAATGCGTGAGGTGTTTGCCTTAAAAAGGGTAAACCGATCAAAATTGCATGAGCATGGTAACGAACTCCTTGCTCATCCAGCGTATTCCCCAGATTTAACTATATGTGACTATTTCTTGTTTCTGAACTTGATGAAATGGCTCGGAGGTAGGAGATTTGGGTCAAATGACCTGCTCGTTCGACCCAAATCTCAAACCGTATTATTTTGTGGGCATCAATAAATTGGACAAACGTTCGATGAAAATAAATGTTTTTATGTCGAAAACAGAGTTCCTCATTTTTCAAGGACTTATTGACTTATTGACTCTTATATGGAAGCTTTAAATGTGATGCGATGTTCTTCGATTATATTATACTTTATTTAAATTGGTATATTTTTTTCAACTAAATATAAAAACATTGGCGCAAAATTTTAGTCGAATTATTACGATGTTAAAGCTGTTTTAGTATGACACTTGACTAAAACGACAATATTGCTAATTTTAATTGAGTTTAGCAACATACTTCCTTACCGATTTATGAAAGTCAAAATTGTCGAATACCAATTTATTTTATTAACTTTCCATAGGGAGTTATTGTAATCGGTCCGATTTGTCAAATCGGAATTTTTGACATTTCTCGACGTTTCAAGGTCCCTAGAGGCTATATCAATCATTTTTAGAGAGATGTCTGTGTGTGTGTGTGTACGTACGTTCGTACGTTCGTACGTTCGTACGTTCGTACGTCCGTGCGTTCTGGTACCATTTTTCGTCGTCGATATCTCAAGAATGAGTAAAGATATCGACTTCAAATAAATTTTGTTTAATAGATAATAACTTCGAAAGAGGCTGAAAGGGCTTTTATTAAAATTCAGTGAGTAGTTTTTTCACTATAAAGGTTTAAAAAAAAAGTAAACATTTTGGTTAGTTTCAAATATCTCACGAAAAAATAATGCTATTGACTTCAAATAAAATTCAATGTACTCATTATAAGGTCATACAGATTTGGTATGAATTTGGAAAAAAGTGAACATACCAATATTTTTTTAAATAAAAAAAAACTGAAAAAAAAATTTCATAACCCAGATATTCTAAGAACGGAAAACAATTTGAAACTCAAAATAATTTTATTTTACGAAAAATAATGTGTTTGACAACTGGTGAAAATTTCAAAAAAAAATCAGTTTACAGTTTTTTTTACAAAAAATAAAAAACTATATAAAATTCTATTGAAAATTGGTAAAAATTGTTTTTCGACTCAAATTTCTCGAGAACTAGTAGTGATATTGACTTCTAATTTAGTTTATTTTATACATAGTATAATTTTGTACAACTGGTAAAATGTTGACAAATATTGAATTAATAGTTTTTTTTTTTAAATACAAAAACTATTAAAAATTCTAGTGAAAACTAGTTAAAATTGTATTTCAAGTCGAATTTCTTGGGAATGAACACCGACACCGATAGTGCCTTCTAAAGTATGTTGTTTTATACATCAATACCTTCCCGTAAGAATGTATACTAAGCGACATTTCTAAAATTGTTCAATAAACGAAAAAAACGAAGAAGGTTCTAGTTGAATCATAGTGTGCTAAGAGACAAAATTGGTTAAACTAAGTGACATCTAATAAATTTTTTTTTGCTCACGACAATGAGATCTTTATTAATGTCGCTTAGCATAATTTTTTTGGCGGATAATACAAATTTCAGGGGCAACATTATTTTAATGACAAAACATGGCAGTTGATAATTTTTTTCATTTGTACTCTAGTGTCCTTTTCATGCATAATAGGTTGGCGAAACCCAGGCCAAAACGTGGCCCTTAACATATAGTATATTTCCTCATCAAAAAGTCATTTTCGAAAAAAGTGTCGCTTGGTACATTGGTACAGGAAGGTATCGACATAATACAATTATTAACATATGGTTCAATTTTGACAAGTATCGAATTGACAGTTTTAACAAACAACAACTTATACATCAACAATCTCAATTTCAAATCTCTTTAAATAATTAAAATGCTTTTCAATCTTAAAATAATGTTTGTTTGAATTTTACAGCTAAAGTTTGTTTCGCTGAAAATTTGGTTATTTGAAAAAAACTAAATATAAAGTTTTCAAGACCACAAATGGGAAGTTATCAGTGTGGGTCGCACCCAGCCTCTTGTTTTTTTTTAGTATCGTGCTATAACTTTATATGACTCTGACTAAATGTGATTATAAATGTGCGTTTAAACTTACTTTAAAAATATTTTCAAAATAATTTCTGCTACCAATGTTCCTGCCCATTCACCATTCTGTCGTAAATAAACTAAATGGAGTTTTGCAAAAAAAACATTGCAAGTAAGCAAGGAAACTGAAAACTTATAATTTGAAGAAATTTATGTTCAGCCTTGAAGCATATCTCTTTTTTAAAAACAACTTATTCTTAAAAAAGAAAAGAATCTAAATTAATGTTATAGTATCAGCAATGTGGTAGTCAGCAAAATTGTAGTTTCAGTGTTGAATTTGTAAAAATATAAAAGTAATGCATGTAAATATAATAGAACAAAGGAAAGTTGGGACAGCAGATTTGAAATAAAAGGATTGTCCATGGAAAATCGGGACACTAAACTGTACAAGCTTAGGGTACTAACTACTAACAAAAAACTAAATTAGGTTACACATAAAATTTTCACCTGAGAACTCTTTATTAGGAAACTAGTAATTCAATAAGTATCAAAAAGTGACGTCCACATTATGTTGATTTATTTTAATCAACATCATCAAATCAAATGAACATAGGCATTTGTTGACCCGAACCTAACCCGATTCAAATGGGTAGAAATCCACTAATGTGTGTCGACTGAACAACAATTGTATAGTCTATACGTGTACACACAATAGTCAATTGTCAGACTTGTATTTCTTGCGGTCAGTGTAATATGTATACTTATGTAATTTATTATTCCTTTTTGTTTTGTGTTGAATATGTTTGTATTTTATTTTGAAGTGCTCAGATAAGAGGAATTGCATCTTCCCCATTCATGATACAAAAATTATTTTGAAATTATTTTCAACACAAATTACACCGTAAATGGTTTCCATTTTGTTCTAAAATGTAAATGAACTGTGCATAGTTGTGTAGCATAATATGGACGCAGCTTAAATCCAATAGGTACTAACTATTCACTTCAGATATTACAATTCTATAAATTGCTGTTATATGTAAGAATATGTTCATAAAATCAATTTTCAATTGATTTGAAATAGCAATCAGGTGCATACGATATGCATTATATATTCTTTTTCGATTTTCTGTTTTTTAATTGAAGTTCACCTTTCTCTTTTTACATCGCGTACACATTACCCACTGAAATTCCTTTCAAAATTTGTCAAAGATGGATAAATTATTGAATGAGGAATTATAAAATACTTGTGTGGGTAATTGGTTCGAAGAGGTCACGTCCGTTTCATTACATTTTCTTGATACAAGTCAACGTCCAAGGATCCAACCAACCAACAGCTATTGTTCGCCTTATAAAATAGAAATGTACGTTACGAGCATATAATGTAGGTATATATACACTTGTATACACCACTCATAAGTGTAATTCAATTTAAGTTTTCTTTTGATTGAGTTTGCGGTTAAGTTTTTGTGTTGCTGTGTGTATTTGTTGATTGATCAACTTAAAACATGCATTATAAATTTATTTTATTTGCCATATAGGATGACCTTCAGACATTTTATAAACCTTGTGCACCCATTCGGCTGGATTGCCTTACTGTAAACAGAATTAATTGAATTGTTCAAAAAAATGGGGAATTGTACAAATTTACGAAAAGTTGCTTGTTCGTGTCACAAGAAAACCAACCCTAACATGACGCAATATTTCGTTTAAAAAAAAAATAAAAAAATAAAACACAAAAAAAAAACAATTGTTAATTCTTTTCCTTCGTGTTTTTAAACATATTTTCATTGCGTATTATTATATAAGTTAAATAGTATATACGTACACAAAAGCTTCGAAACGAAAAACTCGTGCGTTGATGAAACTATAAGAATGAAATACTAAGAGAAGCTTAATAATATATAAGATTTAAAAAAAACGTTGGTGAAGTCTGAAAACAATGGTCCAAAATTATAATCGAATAAGTATATTGTTAAAACTGTTTTAGTATGATACTTGGTTAAACGACAATATTTTGCACCATAAACTTGTTCCAAGAGTTAGATTTAGTAGTTTTTAACTGAAGAAGGGAAGGAAAAAAGTTTTAGCTCTAAAAATATATGTTTAAAAACAAATATGTATAGTTTCTGAGTACTTATGGAATTTCTCTAAATTCAACAATTTTCAATTTACTAATTGTCAAAGAAATAAAATATTAATATTAGTTGGTACCTCGTAAACGATATAGCTCATGTTCTTAACTACAGTAAGGTTGAACAAGTTACGAGATGCGGTGTTAACATTGATAATTTTCTGTCACAAAAGTTTATCTACTTATTTATGTTTATTTTTTATTGAATACACAATGATTCTCACCATCCGTTTGCTTACTTTTGTAAACAATGCTGTAAAATGATATACATATGTATAATAATTTTGTTTTGAATAAAATTGGATTCAATAAAATTTTGAACAACTTCTCTCTCACCTCTAAATTGCCACTGTCTTATGTATACCAGAAAATTTCACAATACATATACCATATATTATGAGAAAGTTAATAATACGTTCGCCTCAATATATGCTTTTGAAAAAATCTAGTACGAAGTCCTTTTGCTTACTGCAAATTTCTACTTACATACATATATTCCTTTTTACTTGCGATATACTAGTATACGCATGTACATACCTATATATTTACATACTATGTGACATGTTATGCATTCGTAAAAATATTAAATTCGAGATTTTGGTCAGACTTGATAGGGAAACGTGTGACTCGCAAGCAACAGGCTTAACGGCTAGGCCGATTTTCTTTAAGCTCGGTAGAAATCATTTTAAAATTTACCCCCTACATGTTTTTTTTTTCATTTTCTTTAAGACCAAAAACAACGGTGCCTGCCATTTAATTTTTGTTTGAAATTTTAGAAAATATTATTTGTTTGTCCAAAAACTATTTCAAAGATTAAAAAAAAGAAATTCAAAAATTGTATTCAGTGAAACCAAGATGGTATAGGTAGTTGAAATAAAATGCACGAATAGATGGCACGTACTTGCTCTTATGTAAGAGTACTTTGGAATTTAAAAATAGTTTATAAATAAATATACATAAAACATAGATTTAATGAAAAAAGAATATTAAAATGCATAAAATTGCCGTGTAATTTCTAGAAAAGTATGAATTTATGCAAATTAAGTTTAAAAACCATTTTATTATTAAATTAATTTTTTATATAACTAATTTCTTCAAAATTTTTCAAGAAAAAAGTTGGGGATGCCAATTTTAAGTACATATTTAGTAATATAGATCAGACCAAAAACATAAATGTTAAAAAAAGAGCCAAGTTCTTCTATACAAAAACCTTTGTCTAACAAGTTAGCCGTGAAAAGTACTGAGATCTAAAAGTACGCCAAGTTCTTACTTCATGAAGGTTTAGTACCGAATATTTAAAGTAGAATAATATTGAAACAGCTACAATGTAATAGAGAAATTTTATTATTTAATGATTACTGACTAAAATTTGATGGGTTCACTGGTCAAGTTCTTAAAACCTTTCGAATTAGGCATAAAAAAACTTGCCAACTAAGTCCATCAAATTTTAGTCAGTAATCACTAAATAATAAAATGTCTCTATTACATTGTAGCTGTTTCAATATATGCACTACCGTTCTACCAAATTTCATTGTTCTACTGCAATCGGAAGTGTGCCATATATGTATAATTTACATCAGTTCTGAGGAAGTGGGCGGATACCGCGTCCCTGAATGGAAAACCGCTTTCACTTTACCAAATTTCATCGTTTTACAGCAGTCGGAAGTGCTCCATTCAACCAACACCAATTCGGAGAAAGTGGGCGGATACCACGCCCCTGAATGGAAAAGCTCGATTTTTATTTTTGGTCCTTTATAAGCGATTTGAGCCCTACCGTTCTACCAAGTTTCATTGTTCTACTGTAATCGGAAGTGCGCCAAATATAATTTACATCAGTTCTGAGGCAGTGGGCGGATACCACGCCCCTGAATGGAAAACCGCTAATTTTATATTTTTTTCTTTGAATGCAATTTAAGCCCTACCATTTTATCAGTCGGAAGTGCTCCATTCAACCAACACCAATTCGGAGAAAGTAGGTGGATACCACGCCCCCTGAATGGAAAACGTTGGTGTTTATTTTTGGTTCTTTATATGCAATATAAGCCCTACCGGTTCACCAAATTTCATCGTTTTACAGCAGTCCGAAGTGCTCCATTCAACCAACACTAATTCGTAGAAAGTGGGAGGATACCACGCCCCCTGAATGGAAAATTTCAAATTTTCGATTTTTTCCTCTGCTTGCATGACAAGACTTACCAATGTGCAAAATTACAAGATTCTAAGATGTCGGGAAGTGCTCCATAATTTTGATGATCTGTCAGTCAGTCAGTCAGTCAGTCAGTCAGTCAGTTACGGTTTTTGTGATTTTTGAGGCCTTATATCTCAGGAACCGCTTATGCTAGAATAAGCATGGTGAGGCGCCTCTGCCTGGCTATCTTAGCATATATTCGGAGTTTTAAGTTTCTTACTTCATTGGTACTGAAGATAGGAAGGAGTCAAAAATCGCCTGAGTTTGTTCCTGTAAAAAGGGTGTAGTGCCAGAACTTGGCTGGGCACTACCGTGCCCTTTGATGTTAGGAAATAATTTCAAAAAATAATCGTTCACAAGTTTTGAGAATATTGATTTTTTAAATTAGTTTTTTTTTTCAAAAACCAAAAAAAAAACTATTTTTTCGAACATTTTTATAAAAAATATTTTTTCAAATTCAAAAAATTCACAGGAACTCCTATAAACAAATTTTTGTAAGAATCCTTAAAGTCGTTATTATGAAAAAGTTGAAAATTAAAAAAAAAAAAACGGTTCTGTGACAGGTAGGTAGGTACCGTTAATATCATTTTTTCCCAAAATGTTTTTGAGCAAAATGTAGTCCATGCTCGTAATAGCCGCTTTTGAGATAAATAAGATTTTGCATTTTGTTGTATGGCAACAAAAACTTCTCCTCTAGAGAACCGCCGAAGACTCTTAAGTACTGAGTTTGAAGAAAATAGCTCCGTGGTAGAAAAAGTCTGTAGAGAAAGGTACAGATATAAAGACACAGAATTGCCGGGTCCAGTTTTTTCATATTCTCTATCACTGAATGTCAACTTTAATCAAAATCTCGATTTTCATTTTTTTTTTTTCAAATGCAAAAGTTGCCCTAAAGTACCTACATATATCGCAAGTAAAAATTGGTTATTTATCCGGTTACTCTATTGTAATTGTTCTTGTATATGATAAACCTTCTTAAAAGTTATTTTTCTCAAAAGACAATACCTGGAATTTTGAAATTTTTTTTGTAATGCTTAATTTTTACGATCTATAATCCAATAGCTTAAGCCCGTAGTGATTTGTATTTTTTGTTACAAACACTTCTCGCCTTATGGATATAATTTTTGTTCAGGATGCACCCTTGTTTTTCTTAGTGTGGAAATACACACATGAGCGTGTACTCTTTTTAAATCTGTAACTTGATACTCGGAAGTTTTCACCTAGGTACGTACGAATTCTTTCTTTCTTCAATATTTTTGGCTCAAATTATGCTGGTTTTTTTATTATAAAATTCATTGTTTGAATAATTCCTAAAGACATGAAAAGCAATATACGTATATTAATATATTTTATAAATATCTTAGAATAGGATGTTAGTCTAAGTATAGTGATCTACCTAATACGGAACTATCAGATTGATATAATTTTTTTCTCTTCAATGTTCACATGAAGAAGAATTGCTTATTATTTTCAATAAATACCAGTATTGAAGTAAATTAATATTTAAATTATTGGTATTCAGACACAATGACGTAAACTGTACGAAACGAGAAGAACCCAAGCCTTAAACCTATTACCTCACTTCGAAAAGCCGACAATATTAAAAATCACTTGTGTTTCCACTACATCAGACATCCTTTGCAATTTTAATATGAACTCACTGTGTGAAACAAAAGATCCATAGAGTAGTTCTAAAATCTCCACTGAATGCTTCACCTTAAAGCCATTGCAGTACCCGAAGCAATATACTTGTGCATAAGAACATGTACATATATGCTGTCCGCTGTCTATCCATCAGTGACTAAGTAATTACATAGAATGTTATAGTTGAGAAAATTAAATTTCCCTTGCAACAGAGCACAATATGGTCAACAACCCTACTGTGTATTTGAAACACGAGAGACGACTCTTTATGCACCACAATATAGCTATACCTAATACAAACTATCGACCCTATGCCAATGACACAAATGGGTTGCTTAGCAACCCCCGCTGATCCATGTCAATGTCTTACCAGAAGAGCGCAAATAACTTTCAAATAAATTTTCATTTTCTTTTTTTTTCAGAACCAAGGAAAGTATTGTGCTGTACCAATTCCATTCACATTGTGTAGCGGTAAGGTGAATATTTTCAGCGCAGTTGAAAATTCGTTCTGTTAAATAAGTTGATTGTGTTATTTCGATCAAAAATGTTCTTTCCGTCTTACAAAAGTTCGTTTTTATCTAAAGCTCGAGATAAATGGGAATCGAAATGCCACGCTTAACCTTTAATTCCATTTCAAGCTGGGTTTTCGATTGTTCTATTGACGATAACTCAAACTTTGCATTTCAGAACTTCTTCTTTAACCCTTATTGGCACTTAGAGTCACAGATTTGATACTCAATAAATTTCCAATAAAAAAGTGAACAAGGTACCTAGATTTTCGCCCCAATTATTTTTTTTTCTTTTTTTCTCAAACCAAAAATAACGGTTCCCTACCAAACAAATTTGCTTCAAAGCTTTTAAAAATATTTTTGTTCTCAAAAACTGTTCCACATATTTAAAGAAAAAAAACTTCCAAGAATTCCATTTAGTTAAAGCTAATTAATGATTGTAAAAACGTCGGAAAAAATATATATCAATAGAACCATGTTTTTTTCGATTTTCTCAAAAATAGCTAAACTTATTTTGATATTTTTTTTTTTATACTAAAGAAGTTTTATCTTCTATATTTTATAATCTTTTACAATCTATAATTCAATACAAAATAATTTGAAATCAAGACATTACTGTAAATACGATTGACCCATTTTTCGATTTTTGACTTTTTTATACATTAGCTTCTAAGTTCTAAGTAGTTTAAAAATTATTGCATATGAAAACTTAAGGAAAAATATTTGTTATATTTTTTTAGGAATTTAATTTTTCGATACAAGTTGTAAAGAAGCAATCAGGTTGAGAGAAGTAAGTTTCCGCTCTTACAAAGCCAACCCAACTGAGGAAAATCGGAAAAAGTTTAAACAAGTCAGAAACCAATACAACGCTGTTATAAAGAGAACCAAAATCTTACATGAACAGAAATTAAGGCAAAAAATCCTGCAATGTCCCAAAGGCAGTAGAAATTTCTGGTCATTTGTCATCTACAACTACAATGACAAACCGATAACTAGCTCTTTAGAGAAGGCAAATATACTTGTCGCTTCTTTTTGCTGCTAGCTCCACGTTGCCTGTTAGCAACATTGCCCCTCCTGCACTTGAGAACGTAAATAATTAATTCAGTGGGACAGGTATATTTCCGCACTCGTACAGTTTCAAGAGCCCTTCAAGATCTTGATATAAACAAATCCACTGGTCCTGATGGTATACCCCCATTCTTCTGAAAAGGTGTTCTCAATCGCTGGTAAAACCATTGCGTAAGCTTTTCCATCGCACCTTCTGTTCTGGAATCTTCCATAGAAGAAGGAAAACAGCATTTGTCCACCCTAACCAGGTCATGTAATCGCTGATAAAACATCAGCTCAAGAAATACCTCGAAGATCAAAAGCTTTTTAATGACCGGCAATACGGCTTTCGCAGCAATCGTTCCACTGGTGATCTGATGGCATATCTCACTGAAGAGTGGAACAGATCTTTACATTGTTTTGGAGAAAGTAAGATTATTGCGCTTGATATTTCTAAGGCATTTGATAGAGTTTGGCACCAGGCTCTTTTATCGAAAATGCGTGCGTTTGGCATCAACGAAACCCTTATTCTTTGGATTAGAAATTATCCTATAGATCGTTCAATACATATTGTATTGGATGGTTTTAAGTCTGATCTTCACAAAATAAATGCTGGTGTTCCCCAATGCTCCGTTTTGTCTCCGACTCTCTTCCTCATTTTTATAAATGATCTCTTGTCTGAAACTTCTAATCCACTTCATTGTTTTGCCGACGACTCTACTCTCAGCTTTTCATACTCGTTCCCAAATTCACGTCCATCTCGTACCGTATGATATGTAAGTTAATTAAACTCCGATCTTTACAGCATTGTTAAATGGGGTACAAAAACCGTGTGGAGTTTAATGCTTCATCCTTAAATGGCACTTGCATCGAAGAAACCGAAAATCTCTCAGTACTCGGTATGTGTATTTACGATGATATTCGTTGGAATGATCAAGTTCTCGAGACCGCCAAGAATGCTGCTAAATGCTTAGGATTTTTATATCGATGTAAGAAATTTTTCACCCCTTCTGATCTGGCTACAATTTATAAGGCGTTTATACGTCCAAAACTCGAGTATAATTGACACCTTTGGACAGGTGCAGCCCAATCTTCTCTCCATTTATTGGATAGAATTCAGAACAGAGCGTTAAAACTGATAGGAAACAGAGCTATGATGGATTCATTCCCATCTCTTGAACACCGTCGGAATATCTATGTATTTCCCTGTTTTATCGCTTCTTTCACAAGCAATGCTCTCTCGAAGTAGCCAGTTGCATTCCTCCCCTTTATCAATTTACCCGTGATACCCGCTTCGTTAGGAATGCTCATCAGTTCACTCTTGAGCCTAACTTTGGTCGAACCGTCAAATATAGAGATTCGTTTGTTAGTCGCACAACACGATTATGGAATAACTTACCCGGCACAGTTTTCCCTCGTGCTAACTTCATATGATTTTTTGAAATTTACAAACGTGAAAAGTTCTATTTATTGAGTGTTTTGTGCGAACTGTCATTGTCTTAGGTTTGTTCAGAAGTATTTTGATGGAAAAATAGCCTTAGCACAATACTAGTAAAAAATGATTAAAATTAAAAAAGATTTAGTTAAACTACTTTAAATTTAGCAAATTGTTAAATAGTATCATACTAATACCTTAAAGCTAGGCTGTTTAAAATTTTGCGCCAAAGACTTTATTTATTTCCACACCGAAATAAAATTCATATTACGTTAAAAAATCGTTTCTTTAAATGATTGGTGTTCAAGAAGATTTCTATTTAAACAAAAATTTGTATATATAATACAAAATGAATGTTAAAAAAAAACCACATATTTTAATGAAACGCAAAAAGCTATTCATACTCGTAGTTTTTGTAATCTTGGCTACGCGCCTATAGAAGTAATTTTCGATATAAATTCCGAGCAATCATTCTGTTCGGCAAAAACTGGACATCCTTTTTACAATGGAATTTTTGTTTCAAATTCACCATAACTAACGATTAAAACGATAGGTAGGTAGAAGGTTAATTATAATTCTTTTTTTTTTTTTTTTTGTGTTTATGGTCATGGAAAAGTCATCAACAACAAAAAATCCGGAGAAAAGAGAATATTAAGCAACATTAATTCTAGGGGGCGAAAATTTTGATAAAATTATGTTTGTCCTTAAGTGGGCTCAAGGTGGTTTCTTTAAAAAATCCTTAGAAGATCTTTCAAGAGTTTTTTAGTATGTATTTTTATATCTTTTTCGTTTTAAAATTCGTTTGAAAATTTATTTCAAACAAAATAAAGAAAAAATAACAAAAATTGACCTTGATCTTACTTAAGGACAAACATAATTTTATAAGAAGAAAAGGTCACGAAGAAAGGAAACAGTAAATGTTGATATTTATCTAATTGTAACAGTAAAGTTCTGGAAGATGGAATTGAAGAATTTTCTTTTCAAATGAATACAATAGAACAGGAAAAACTTTTTTGACCACATTCATTTTCGCGTCTGGATTGGAAATTGGCAGAGCTGCTTATTTAGTACTTAAATGATTGAAACTTTAACGCCCAACCTTTGCAGTGCAGTGCAAACTGAAAGTTTGGGAAGAAATAAATGTACGATGGCGCGGAAAAACTTTTCGGACAAAATTGCCAGCGATTTCAGGGTCTGATGCATTTAATAAATATGCAGTCATCCGTTTTGAACGACCAATAAAACAATTCCTTGTCATTGGCAAAATGTTGGGAAATATCAACAAACTACGTGCTAGTAAAAACCGATCTCATTCCAGGCACATCACACATTTCGAGCATTTCAGCGAGTTTATCTCGCATGCATTTTTCCATAAGCGTTCTTTTCCTCAAATTTAGATATGGCCGCAATAATTAGTCCATTGATCACTCAGAAATAGGATTTACTCATTTCTATCATTTAGTTAGGAATTAAGAAATAATTTGCTAATCAGTATTGTGAACAAAATATTATAAAGTAACTTTTTAAAACTTCTTAAGAGTAAAACAAGTTCTTGAAAAATTAATTTTCTTATGCTAAGTAATACATCCATAATACTTTCTTCATCGTCTTTATTGTTATTCAGTATTTGAGTACTTACTAAAACATCAAATTGTACAGCCGCATTTATAACAAAACTTGTTCAATTTCAAAAAGTTATGAATATAAATTTTGTATTGTTGTTTAAGAGATACCCGATACACTGAAATCTATTGCCTGAACTAAAGTGAAATTTTATTTCATTGAAATAATATACTCCAACTATTTAGACAATGTGTAACTAGACAAGTATCAGAGTCTTATCAAAAGCTGTCCAATTAATGTCTAATGAACAGTTTACCAAACTTGCGAAATTCTCCGAAAGTATATCCTATTAGCAACTTTCTTGTAATGCTAGATCGCAATCTTTTTCGCTCTATGGTTTTGTTCGTACAGCAATGATGATGATGCTTATAAAGATTTCTTTTTCCTTCTGCAGATACAATATATCGTGGACGGTCGACTCTTATTCTCCAGTTGAAGAATTTAAGTTGTCCTTCCGAAGGTTACCACAAGGACACGAGGTCGTTGCAGATAATACCATTGAACAATCGAACAGCATGTTGCAAGTATACAATGGCGGCAGTGGCAGCAGTGGGAACGCAGGAAGATTCGGCATCGGACTCGACATTGGAAATGGTGGTCATAATCATAGAATCACAAGTGGATATGGCATTCATTGGAGTAGAAACGATTGGAGGGATGTTGTTTTGCCGGCAATGCCATTGTCACATCATTACACACAGGGAATGAGCTATATGATTCGTGGTCTCGAACCCGATCAGCATTACGAAGCAACAGTACAAGCGAGGTAAGTGGAAACATGAAAAATTTTTATATGTATATTTTCTCCCTTTGATTCACAGAACACTAAAATGTGTCCCAAAGGATAGTATATATTCTTTGTTTGCACAAATGATGGTCTGGATTGAGTAGTGGGTATGAAGATTTGCTAGAATTTATGAGAGAATCTAATGCCTGAAGGAGTTCTTTTGAAGGACTACAAAACACGACCGCAACACGAGGCGATAAGTTTACGAAGTATTGCAAGGCAGATACATAGATACTCAACTCAACTCAACTCATAGTTGTTGTAGTGGAAGAGAAAGTTTTCCAATTTAACAATTGTTTTCTGAATTGTGGGTGGGAAGCAATCCCTACGTTTCTCTTGTAAAATGTTTACCCGAAACAATTGTTGATTGCTGTTTTGGGGAAACAAAAAGGCGAGAAGTTTTTGAGAATGGACAAGAACTGTTTACAAGTAGATTTTGCACTTGCCGATAGGAAAAGACGTTTTGTTTTTCCTTTGAGCGAGTAAACTATTTAACTTTTTACAAGAGAGAGGATTTCTAATAAACATCAACTAAAAATATAATGAAATAATGAAAAATGATTATTCTATTATTATGGCATCTGTAAGAAGAGAAATTTTCTACGATCTAAGAAAATTTATACAGAGTCCTAATTGAATAAAAAAAAAAACAATGTCATAATTCAAAAAGAGAAAATAATTTTGCATAAGGTTCTTCTTATGACCAAATTGTGCAAAATGTTTAAGCAAATACTATTATTTTCTAATATCGAGATTGAATTTTAGAAATGCAATGTTTTTTTTTTTATTATAATAGGTATTTAACTTAAGTATGATTGGTACTAAAGTATAAGATCAATACATATAAAAAACATCCGCAACAGAAAATCCCACAATTTAACATTTAATTTAACCGAAATTTATTTTTGAAACATACTTTTGTGTATTTTCTACAAAAAAATAGACGTCTTTAATAGTTGGGCGCCAGGAATACCCAGTGTGATTTTGGCTTTAAGTTAAAATTAAATTCAATGCTTGAATGGGGTTGAATTTGATACTTAAAATTTTTTTAACCAATAAATAAAAAAATTAAAGAAAGAAATACGTTTCCCGTATTGTTTAAATAAGGCATTACATACCTTACAGGGTGAGTAAAAGTGATTTTTTATAATTATCAAAAACATAACTAGTCTATAATGATTATGTAAATAGTAAATCATTATAGTTTTCCATTTACTACAGTATTTCTTTTGATTAATAAAAAAAAATAAGATTTTTATAATTTTTACTTGCGACATGTACGAGGGCGGTCCGATAAGTAGTTAGCCTCACCGCCCGAAGGTGCTAGTATCGCAAGAGTGATTTAGTCTAGTACATTCTCTTAGATGGCTATGGCTACTGTTAAAATTTCAGCCGAATTGGAATTGTAGTTTTGTCTTACCACATATAGAAGCCAGCTTTTCCGCGAATTTTAGAAAAAGAAAAAAAGAGCAATATCGGTCTGTGATTCGATTCTTGTTTTTGAAAGGGAATCGCGCAGCGAAATCAAAGAGCGCTTGGATGCCGGTACGGTGACTCTTCTCACATCGGTTTTTGATGAGTTCGCCCAGGTGCCCCGTAAATGGCTACCACGGAGGATAACCAAGATCTTGTATTAGAAGACCGCCTATTGAAGGTGCGCCAGATAGCTGAAACAGTAGGCATCTAAAAAAAACCGCGTGTGTCATATCGTCCATGAAATTTTGGGCATGAGTAAGCTGTCAGCGCGATGGGTGCCGCGTTTGCTCACTCCGGACAACAAGCGCAACCGTGAGACTACGGCCAAATTGGTCAAAATGCACTTTGAACTGCTGCCCCATTCACCGTATTCTCCAGATTTGGCCCCGTGCGACTTTTTTTTGTTTACAAACTTTAAAAAATCACTTGCGGGGAGAAATTTTAAATTCGAATGAAGAGGTCATCGCCGCCACGGAGGCCTAAATTGCAGATCTCGAAAAAAACATATTTTTCGGATGGGTTAAATAAGTTAAAGCACCGCTGGATCAAGCGTATCGAGTTAAGAGGAGACTATGTCAGGATACTATGCAATAAATAGCCACTTTCGCAAAATATTTGTTTTTCTATTGTAGGCTAAGTACTTATCGGGCCGCCCTCGTATGTACATGTATGTGTATGCAAGTTCTGCCTTCATTAAAATCGAAATCGTTTTTGATCTTAAAAGTGTAAGACCTTTTATTTGATGAAATAATTTGGATGGTAATCGCCATTTTGCGATTATCCGAAATATTTGTGGAAGCTTAATATGCATAAGTACGGCTCAATATAAGTTGTCCTTTAAAAAAATAAAAACGTTCCCATTTTTTAAGTTTCTTTAAAACTATAACACTTTTTTAAGCTTTTAATAAAAAGTTAGGAAATTAAAAAAATGTGTAATTTTAAATTTGATAAGACTATTAAGAAATTACATTTTCCAGATTTCAAAAGAGTTTTCAAAGAAAGTCGATAAAAGAAGCAATTTATAAGCAGCACATTTTGTTCAATAGCTACGAGTAGCACACACACAAAGTTCCAATTTGTTTGAGTCAATAAGATAATCAGAGAGATCATCAGTTCTTCTTTCTGCCCTTCCAGACAAGATTTCCATTTAAACCAAAGTTATGATAAACCTCCATTATTTGCGTCATCTTCATCTCCTTGAAATTAAAAACAACTTCCGAGTTCCGACTCTCTTTTTCTGCCATTTTACTTAATAGTTTAATTGGGTTATTTTAAGCAGAAAACTCGAACAGGATGCTCGTTTGTCGCTTATCTATTATCTTTTCGTCACCAGTCATTTGTCGCTTTGTGAAATTTTCAATTAAGTTTTCTGGCACAAGGAGTAATCAATGGGTAGGCTTATTTTCGGAACTCATTTGCAATGAATAAGCAAAATTAATCGGCGAGCGGAAACGAACAGTGTCCTCGGTACAGAATATAACATTTTCTTTGGTGATATTGGTACACAGTTGGTTGGTGTTTACTCCATTGCTGTATTGTTATGATAAATTAACATTTACATAATTACTTACATTGAAGAGCAGCCCTTAGCAGCAACAGGTTGGCGAAGTGGTGATTATGCTTTACGTATTTTTGTACTTCAGTGTTTCATAGTAGTTAAACACTAGGTACTATACCAAAAAAAACTTTAAGAATAATTCTTTGTCGCGTGCAGGTCGTAGAGCTTAAATGTATTCATTAAATTCTGCGTCCTAGGGCATAGGGCTTAGATGTTTGAATACTATAACAAAAAAGGTGTAGCTATTTTGCATTAATAATTTAACAACTCAAATTAAATATTGCTGAATCTTCTAACTGCCTGATTTATTTCAGTATTATACCTATAGAACTTGTGTCATAAAGCATTCTTATTAAATGCTATATTTTAATACATGAAAATTGTTTGTATTTCCAGAAATCGTTATGGATGGAGTGATGCAACACATAGTTTTCTGTTTTCAACATCATCCAATGGTAAGTTACTATAATTATAGAGTGCTTTTCAAAATAATTTTATAAATATGTACGTTTATTTTATATTTCTATTAAGAAATTACCATATAACCATCTCAAAGAGATACAAATACAAATTGAATAAGATAGAAGATACAGTTAGAATAGTAATTTCCCTTCAACAAATCATCCATTTCATAGTGATGAATGATTATTTTGTCAAATTTTATTAATGGAATACAAAATTTCACGGTGTATGTTCCGAAAAAAATGATACTCAAGAAAATGCAAAATGCAAAAAGTGATTTCAACCTTATTCTTAGATTTGAGAAGTTTGTTGGTCATAACCAATTATTTTTGGGAACGGAGCTGGTTTTGCTCAGGCTAGTTTTTTTTTATAATGCAATAAAGGGGTTTTGACTACCCATAAAATGTTAAACACAGTGGGAGTGTTAGGAAAATATGAAAGGATTTAATAGGAAATGCCGATGCACATTGATTTTGAAGTTCTGTATATTGAAATAGGAGGGAAAATCAGAGCTGGGCAAAACATTCCACATTCGTGTTTTGCAGTTAAGAAATAAATCAACATACTTAATAGTATGTCCGAAGTTAGGCTCAAGAGTATACTGATGGGTATTCCTGTTCCTGGTAGCGCGAGTACCTATTAGACTTAATTTATTTTGAGGGAGCAATGCATCTGGCTATTTCACTAGAGCACTGATTATAAAAATAACTATTAAACAAGTTTTTGCTATAGTTGAATCACCTATCATTTTTATTGCTCTTTTTTTTAATTATATCTAAAAGACTCAAGTGAGTTATTGGAACGCGTGTCCATATAAATGGAAATTGTATTCTGGCTTTATTGACAAATTTCTTGCCACGTCGAAGGAGACATAAACACTTATCAGTGTTTTTGGAAACGTAAAATATGTGATCATTCCACACCAGATGTTCTGCGATTCACATACCGAGCCGCTCATAGAAACTCTCATAGGGGATAAGTTCCGATTCAACGACAAGAGACACCATTGAATTTTTGAAGCATTAAATTCTACGCGATTTTTCATTCCTGCTGTTGCCAAAGAGCAAGGACGTGCATCTGGAAACGAATATTAGAAGCTGAGAGTACTGTCCAGAGCAAAACAGTTTAATGGATTAGAAGATTCAGACAAAAGATCATGAATGATGAATATGAACATTTATTCAATTAATATCAGATTTAAAAGTATTGGCTCAAAATTTTAAACAGCCTATTATTAAGGTGTTGGTATGATTCTACTTAACAATTTGCTAAATTTAAAGTAGTTAACTTATTCCTAATTTTAAATATTTTCTAACTAGTATCGTGCAAAAAAATTTTCTTAATAATTTGCTAATCAATGACAGTTCGTTGGAAAAACTAAAATTGAACTAAACCTGGTATGACATTCGTAGATGTCAAAGAATCATATGAATTAACATGATACTAAAAAAATAAAATAGCTTTTTGATGATTTTAACTTTAATAAAATGATGGAGAAAGTATAATGTTATATTCGATTAAGATTTGCAAAATCGTTGTTTTAACCTAGTTTCATTCTAGAAAAGCTTAAATATCATACTAATTCAAATAAAGACTTGCGCCATTCAAAATATGTTGTGTTAAGCTGTTCGAAAGATAGTTTATTATCCATTGAAGAAGAGATTCATCGATACCAAATGCACGCAATTTGGAAAAGAGAGCTTGCAGCCAAACTCTATCAAAAGCTTTTGAAATACCAAGTACGATTATCTTACTTTCTCCAACCCCCCTTTCCAATGGTTTGTCAGGGTTTTTAATTTTTGTAAGGAAGTGATACATCCTTCAATGTGTCTCATCTTAACCATTCGAGCTCGGCAAATAACTGAGTTGTAAGTCACAGGTTATCTTAAGGTTCTATTATGGTCTAGAATACCAAAAAACGCACGATTTTTAGGAATTTTTTTCTCGGAAACTTTATTAGGTAATAACATATTTTTTTTTTAAATAATGAATACATGCGTCAAGAGTACAAAATATTATTGTAAATTATGTTATTACCTAATAAAGTTCTAGACCGTACTAGTACCTTAACATAACAGTCGGGAGTCGGGAACTTTTCGCATTTATCTTAGCTGCTTGTTCTTGAATCCACAACACTTTTGGTGCACATATGGAGTAAAAATTTATTCGTATTATTGTAAAAAAGCTATAACTTGTTTTATTTTCATCTTTGTAAAAAATTACAATACCGAAATCTGTCGTACTGCTGGAATACTCCGTTGATATGAGGTATTCGTGAGTTCCTGTTGTTAATTTTTCGCTAACTCGCGGTTACAGAAGTCGTCACGATTGGCCTCAGGGCCACTTCGTTTTCGAATTTGCACAACAGACTTTTATAAAAGTTCGAAGCTCTAAGTACCAACCATAAAAGATCTTTTAAGGTGGAAATATTTAGGCCTATTCTGCCACATCTGTTATTCTGCTATAGATTTTCTGTTATAAATCATAAAAGATTTCCACCTTAAAAGATCTTTTATGATTGGTATTCAGAGGTTCGAACTTTTATAAAAGTCTGTTATGCTACTTCGAAATCGAGATCTGTTATGAAACTGAACTAAATCTGTTATCATAATCAGCTGTGATTATGTAAAATATTTCATCTGACATAATTACGAGTAAAATGGATGACGAACAAAAAAGTAAACTCTTAGGCTAGGCGCGCACATTCAATTTTTAGTTGGACAACTGTTTGGTTGCTTATAGAAAACAAATGAACTATTTAGTTGAATGTCCGCGCAGGTGCATAAAATTATATTTTACACAAAATAGGGAACTCATTTTAGGCAATCGCTTAGTTTGTATCAAAACACAAACTTTTAGTTGCTCGAACCAAGCAGTTGCGAAACTAAAAATTGAATGTGCGCGCCTAGCCTAAGGCTATTTTGTGTAACATATAATTATATGCACCTGCGCGGACGTTCAACCAAATAGTTCATCTGTTTTCTATAAGCAACCAAACAGTTGTCCAACTAAAAATTGAATGTGCGCGTCTAGCCTTACACACTATTGGTATCCATACAATGGAACACGATTTTACCTCGTATGTTTCTGGGAATACCATGGCCATATACTCTACTTATATGTTAATATGATATGTGTTTTAATATATTTTCTTTCATTTGTCTCCTTTAAAGAACATTTCTTTGACGAAATAAAAGATAAATATTCATTTTTACATGATGCACTTGCGTATTTATTGAAATCTTTTATGATAAAAGTCACAGAAGTTTGTCTTTTATTCTTTTATTTAACAGATTTCATAACAGATTTTAATACCAAAAATGCTATTCGTAAAAGATTTTTTCTATGTTCGAACGTTTGACAGTTCATAAAAGTTTTCTTAGCAGATTTTATAACAGATTTTAGCGTGCTGAATACCAAAATTAAAACTCATAAAAGATTTGATGACAGCTCAAACATTTGTATAGAAATTCATAGCAAAATAACAGAATAGAAGAATAAAAGATCTCGCCGAATAGGCCTAATTGTATGATACATAACAGAAAATTTATAACAGATGTGGCAGAGTAGCAGTAGGCCTAATTAACTGTTGCCATCGTTTCCTTTAAGACAGTACAATGCACCATAAATGCCAGAATGTATGCACACGTGTCCAGGGTGCAGAGCTGTATGCATCGATGCGCGCATAGACATGCTGCATATCTGTCTTAGCCATTGCCATTAGGAATGCCCAGTGTCTGACACAGCTGCCCTGGTTTTTTTTACTTGCCTTGATCTGTATATTAAATCTTTGGTTCGGGACTCACTATAGGTGGATAAAATTTTGCAGTTGGTAAAGCTGCTCCAACTACGGTTGGATTCTGTGAGAAAAACTAAGAAAATTTTGCCTTTCTTAACAACAAAAAGAATTTTAACTCTTCCGCAAGTGAGCGGCCAGCTCGTCAGACCATTCACTTCCATCTATTCCTCTGTGACCCGCTACCCAGATAAGAATGCCATTTTCACATGTTGTCCTCATTAAAAAAAATATGGTAGCTGAAAATTGGTCGAAAACTTTAAAGAATGATTTAGATGGTTTAGAAGTTTCTGGATATACCTAGATTGAGTATTCAGCGTTGACACTGATATTGAGGTTGATTATGACCAGCAACAGCTTCAACATTTTCTCGATAAAATAACTTCAAATTATGTGTAATTTACCTACTTATACTTACATACTTTAAATAATAAGGTTCCATTTCAGAGCATGCGCTCGGTCGTGTCTTCAGCCTTAAAAACTTGGGTATTGACTTACAGCCGTATTTATTAGAATTCGCTAAACGCGTGAATAGTAGAAATTCATATTTATAAAACATTTGCCTACCCTGCATAGTTTTAATGAGCTTGCGTCAAATAAAGTACCAAAAAGTAAGAATCTATTACATTAAGCCTTCATAACACTCAGCTGTTTGTCAAAAAAAAAAAAAAAAAAAAAAAACATGTCTGTCTATCGAATTTAATAAACAAAAACGAAACTACCAAAAGCTAAAAGAATTCGAACAATTAACTTTGATTCATCAGATAAAGTATGTTATTATCTCTAGCACAATACTGGAAATCAAATTGTTATTCGTTTCATCCTAGCTGGAATACTCCTCAGACAAGTTCTTGAGGATAAAATTCAATAATGCAAAATAAAAATTACAACACTAACACAACGGATGAAGAAGGATGCGTGGAGAGAGATCACCAAAAAGTTTATTTATTTATTTAATTCTAAACAATTTTCAATTTAATTTGTTTTAATATATTAGTATAACATTTTTGTTTCAATAAAATAAAATAACACAAAGTTTTAGTTTCAATATCAAGTCAAAGGTATTTTATTTTGTTGATAATCTTTATTAACTTCCCATAGGGAGTTATTGTAATCGGTCCGATTTGTCAAATTGGAATTTTTGACATTTCTCGACCAGGGTTGCGAATTTTTGAATTAAAAAATCCTTAAGTCATAAGTCTATAGATGACTTGTGAATTAAAAAAATTTAATTCATAAGATATTTGGTGACTAATGAATTAAAAAAAATTAATTCACAACCCCCGAAGTGACTTATGAATTAAAAAAAATTTAAATCCTAAGCTACTAAGTGACTTATGAATTAAAAAAAAATTTATTCACCACCTACCAAGTGACTTATGAATTAAAAAAAATTAAGTCATCAGGGAGTAAGTGACTTATGAATTAAAAGAAATTTAATTCACCACCTACTAAGTGACTTGTGAATTAAAAAAAAATCAAGTCATCAGGGAGTAAGTGACTTATGAATTAAAAAAAATTTAATTCACAAGTCAGTTGGTGACTTGTGAATTAAAAAAAAATTAATTCATAACTTAGTTGCTAGATTGGAAATTTTTAAGCTTGTTTTGACTACATAATTATTTAATTATTAACGAAAGCTTTCAAATCTAGTTTTTAAATCATAAGATTATCACGCTAGCTTATAAATTATCCATTTCATAATTTTTCTAATCAGCATTTATCCATTAACTTATGAATTAATTTTTTTCAATTCATAAGTCACAAAGTTGGTTTTGAATTAAATTTTTTTAATTCAGAAGTCACTTACTTGCTGATGATTTGAATTTTTTTAATTCATAAGTCACTTACTTGCTCATGACTTGAATTTTTTTAATTCCTAAGTCATTTAGTAGCTTGGGAATTAAAATTTTTTAATTCATAAGTCACTTACTTGCCCATGACTTAAATTTTTTTAATTCATAAGTCACTTAGTAGGTTCTGAATTAATTTTTTTTAATTCAGAAGTCACTAAGAAGCTTATGATTTAATTTTTTTTAATTCACAAGTCACCAACTGACTTGTGAATTAATTTTTTTTTAATTCATAAGTCAGTTCGTAGCTGCTGAATTATATTTTTTTTAATTCATAAGTCACTCACTAGCTTGTGAATTAAAGCCAAGCTTAAGCTAACAAGTGACTTAAGCTTTTGCAACCCTGTTCTCGACGTTTCAAGGTCCCTAAAGGCTATATCAATCATTTTTAGAGAGATGTCTGTGTGTGTGCGTACGTACGTTCGTACGTTCGTACGTTCGTACGTGCGTACGTTCGTACGTCCGTACGTTCTGGTACCATTTTTCGTCGTCGATATCTCAAGAACGAGTAAAGATATCGACTTCAAATAAATTTTGTTTAATAGATAATAACTTCGAAAGAGGCTGAAAGGGCGTTTATTAAAATTCAGTAGTAGTTTTTTCACTATAACGGTTTAAAAAAAAAGTAAAAATTTTGGTTAGTTTCAAATATCTCACGAAAAAATAATGCTATTGATTTCAAATAAAATTTAATGTACTCATTATAAGGTCATACAGATTTGGTATGAATTTGGGAAAAAATAAACATACCGTTATTTTTTTAAATAAAAAAAACTGAAAAAAATTTCATAACCCAGATATTCTAAGAACGGAAAACAATTTGAAACTAAAAATAATTTTATTTTACGAAAAATAATGTGTTTGACAACTGGTGAAAATTTCAAAAAAAAATCAGTTTACAGTTTTTTTACAAAAAATAAAAAACTATATAAAATTCTATTGAAAATTGTTAAAAATTGTTTTTCGACTCAAATTTCTCGAGAGCTAGTTGTGATATTGACTTCTAATTTAGTTTATTTTATACATAGTATAATTTTGTACAATTAGTAAAATGTTGACAAATATTGAATTAATAGTTTTTTTTATAAAAAAAAATATTAAAAATTCTAGTGAAAAGTAGTTAAAATTGTATTTCAAGTCGAAATTCTTGGGACTGAACACCGATAGTGCCTTCTAAAGTATGTTGTTTTATACATCGATACCTTCCCGTAAGAATGTATACTAAGCGACATTTCTAAAATTGTTCAGGAAACAAAAAAACGAAGAAAGTTCTAGTTGAATCATAGTGTGCTAAGAGACAATTTTGGTTGAACTAAGTGACATCACGAGTTGACAGTTTTAACAAAAATATAAAAAAAATCTACTAAAAAGTGGTAATATTTGTTTTTCGACTAGAATATCTTGAGAACGAGCAATGATATTGACTTTGACATTATTTAATTTTATACATTATACAATTTCAAACAAATGGTTTATATTTGACATACTCGTATATCTAGTTTTAGAGCGGATATATTTTGTAAGTACCCTTCCATCAATAACCAAACCATATCTTTTATATTTGAATATTTCGTTTTTAAATTTTTTTTTCAATTAAAGTGTTTGGAACCGAAATAATAAAGTAATTTCTATAATATAATACATTTTGAAACAACTTATACATCAACAATCTCAATTTCAAATCTCTTTAAATAATTAAAATGCTTTTCAATCTTAAAATAATGTTTGTTTGAATTTTACAGCTAAAGTTTGTTTCGCTGAAAATTTGATTATTTGAAAAAAACTAAATATAAAGTTTTCAAGACCACAAATGGGAAGTTTTATCAGTGTGGGTCGCACCCAGCCTCTTTTAATTCAATGTGATGTCAAAGTGAATGTGACAGTTCAATACTAAAATGTCCTTATGTAGGCACTATTCAACCTCCAAACGCGTTTAGCTTATAATGCCTCTATTCATGCGTTTAGAGGCATTATAAGGGTTGCATAGCCTTATGTACTCACTATAATGAGTTTATAAATATGGCTGTTAATCTCTAATTTAGAATTCACGAAACACATAAATTATATCCATGGATAGGGCAAAGCAGTTAAACGATCCATATGCTAGTCTTTCCTTATACGAGTACAACTTAGGTACGCCTGAAAAGTTTTGGCTCCTTTCTAGGAAATTCATAAAATTCATTTTGAATCAGTACACAATAATTAAATCATTCGCCTTGCTCTGAAGGGTCGACTTTTGACTGATCCATACAACTTGCCAACATATACATATATTACCATCAGACCTAGCTTCTGCTGCTTCTAATATTATATCAAAGGCTTACTGGTCTGTTAGTCTGTATATAGGCAAAGAAGAACCTCTTAAGCGTATATAAAAGATTTTTAGTGTATATAAGCTTCTTTCGTTGACTTTTCCATTACACAAATGGGAATTTTAAAAACTTGTTTCAAACGAGTACTCCACAGATGTGATTGTTTATTACTCTGGTAGTAAATATTTTCCTAACATATTTTTTTTTACTGTTTATTTGTATATTGTTTCATTTGTATTATAGTTTATTTGTACGCTCACACATGCGCTTATTATGAGCCTCTGATTATAGATTTGCAGTGTCTGGCCAAAAGTTATAAACGAATAATTAAAAATATATAGTATATATAGTAAAACAAATAAATGTCTATAGGGTCTTAGGTTTTATTTTTATTTGTTTTAAATTTGTATATATGTTAATACAGCATATAATATTTAGCGTAAATTAAATACATACATAACATCTTGTTAAAATAAGATTTGGAGTCAAAAATTAGGTCTCAACCATTACTTTTGAGTACGCTGTATAAAACAAGTATATCCTTTTTTGAAATTCTTGATTCAATTACTAAAAAACTCAATCCCATCGCTACTGAAAGTGACCTCTTACTCTTCTTTCCACACTGAATAATCAAGAAGATTAATATCCTTCTGAACCTTATCTCAAGCCATCCAACGATGATAGCAATTCAATAAATATAAATAGTATTTGGGTCATAGAGAGGACAGATCATCATACTGCTTCTGGTCCATTTATGGATTTTTATTTTCTTTCATCAAGAAAATGTAAGTATCTTAATCGCCTGTGCATACTCTGATGTTCATAAATGCAATTGAAAAAAAAAATTCTTTTCCATTGCAAGCATTCGTGATGATTTTATCTGAATGCTTATAGAATTTATTGTAAAGAGTCCTATTTCGAGCCAAGAAAATCAAACTTCACCTTTAATATGGGTAGATTCTTTAAGAGTTTAAGAGGTTGGAGTGTATATAGGTGACAGGGAGGAAAAGGAGAATCGATCTTAAGAAATTTTATAAGAAAATTGAAAATACCCTTGCAGTTACGAGCATAGCGACCAAGGTTGTGAGAACTTTAGCATTTGTTCGCGATGGGCGGTTTCTCCCATTCCCATTCCCATAACCATACTTGTACTATCTTGATGCAATGTCCGTAATGAAAGCAGGTCATTCAGGGGCTATGAAGTCATGTCGATGCCTGGACAATTCCTTGCATTTCGAATGGATGTCCTGCCATAGAAACATTTTTTTTTCTTCGTCATCATCTTATCTATTTCTTTTTTGTAATGCTTTTTCCAAGCAAGACTTTAAAGGAAAATGATAGAAAAAGGACACAAAAAAGAAACTCAGGAAAGCACAGCCATGATGATGAAATAGCGATTTGCAAGCAAGGTGAGGACGTGAATGATAATGTCAGTCCTTTCACCTGTTCTACCGGAGCAACGCATAATAGTGCAAAGAAGTATTAGCTGCGCTTGATGCACCTTCCTGACGTGTAAGGAGTGACCTTAATATCTTCAGGTTTTATCAGATGCTGGTTTAGAGTAGTTCTAATAGCTGGGCGTTTAATGAAAGAAGATCAGAGGTTATTTAAAAATAAATGTATATTTTTGTTTGTTCCAGGGTACGAAAAAAAAATGTTTCGATAGAAAAAATGAGTCCATTTTGTGTTAAATGAAAACTTTACGTTAAATCGTGTGGCCCATGTTATGTACATAGGTACCTTATACTAGATGTAGATTTTTATCGAATATTGTATAAAATTTTTTTTTTTGAGATTCTCTAATTTTTATTTACATGCGCTTGGCAGTAAGAACCTGAAAGGCTGAATGGAATAAAGAGGTTGTTTTCGATAACAAACAGTTATTTAGTTTCTAAATAATTCCTGCATGGAAAAATTGCTTAATAAAACAAACCAATATCTTTCATTGAAATAGTTTAAATGTTTGAATAATTGTGAAATTATTATCGAAGAACTTGTTTCTTTTTTTTCATAAGGAAGAATTAATAGCACAATTTTTAGTGTATAGCATTTAATATTAAATTTAGCTATCTATTATGGTTGAACAGAATATATGTATAATATATGTAGAAAGATACATGTTTGCTGTTCAATTCAAAATAATAAATTAAACAGAACTTACTTAGTTGTTATTGTAGTTGCTTCTACTTCTGACACTTAGATGTTTCTTAAATTAAATTTATACCTACCAAATTAATTTTCTATCGAATCGGAAACCACTATTGCATATTAGATTTGTATGTTCCTTATTCTTGCTTTAACCCTCGTCGCGGTAAGACCTATCAAAGAAATAAAGATTGAGCAACCACCAGGGATATCTCATATCCCAGCACTTGCTGAAAATTGATTTTTCTTTCGTTGCTTACGATTTTCAAACCAAGGAAGGCAGCGCCGGATGGATATATTTAGACCTAGGTAATTAAAACAAATTTTTGAAGTAAAACTTCTTTTCCGGCGTTGGGGGTAAAAAAATTTCTATGCAGCTGTCAGTGACATGTCAAAACGTCACGTTATCCGTCAAAGACAGCGACATGTTTTTAGAATGCAAAATGTTTGTTCGTAGGTTATAATCTTACAGAAGCTTTGCTTGAGGAAAAAGAAGTTTTACTTCACCCGCGCGTACGTTAGTACACACAATCTTTTTTTTCTTATTTTCTTTCTATGTTGTGAGATTTTATCGAAAAGAACAAAAAACTTAACTTAAAAACAAAATAAAAAACAGAAGACCCCTTTCAAACCCCTTTATAAAGGCGTTAGTTATGTTTTTTTTTCGCATAGATATTTCTTAGAATTCTTAAAACTTGAGGGCTTTCTCAAATATTTAGTTTTTACTTTTTTTTTCTCAGAAATCGTCATAAGACTTAAAGTTTTTTTTTTCTTGAATTTTTATCATTTTCATAAAATTTGAAATAAAAATATAAGTTCTATTTATTTTTTTATTTATTATGTTATTATGTTTTCGGTTCCTCACATCTAAAAAAAAAGCCTTAGAACTTCCTAAGACAAGACCTAAGACATTAGTGCAGAAAGTCGTAGGTTTAGGATAATTCTGTGAATAAATATTCTTAAGAACAAGTAGGTATTCAACACGTACATATGGACCAAAACGCGGACTGTTACGTTACATTCATACGCGTATTTCAATACAAATTTACCTGAAAATATAAGAAACTGAATACTTTTTCAATATCTATTATTTTTTTCTTAAAATAGACTTCCTAACTAACATTTTCTATTAATTTAAAAATCAGTGAGGCCTGTCATTTAAACGCTAAAAATGTTTTAGCAGGACTGTTACGTTACATGAATTTGGAAGTAGATTTTGAGGTTGCATTACATTATGCAATAAGTCTGCTCTTTTAGTGTACTATTTCAAACGTGAGGTAAGAGGTTTCTGAGATTAGGAAAGGAAGTAGCAAATAAAATATTAATTACACTAAATACTGTATTTTTAGATTCTGTGGAAAGAAAAATGTTGGGACTGTTACGTTACATGAAAAGACTGTTACGTTACACGTGCGATCTTGGCTCTTTTAAGAGTTAAAGTCAGCATGGAAAATGGCTAAAATTGTATTTTTTTTAGAGTTATTTGGTTTTCTTATCGTAAGACATTAAAAAGGGTAACTTATGTAACATACAAATTAAATAAAAAAAAACTTAATTTTTCATTATAGGTAAGTACATATCGAAATTTTGGCAATCCATTAATCCACTAACTTATTTAAGGTATTTGCACTTAGTTTTAAAAATAATAATATTTTACTTTATTTAAGATAAATTTATCAATCATTCATTGTAATAATTTATTAAGTTTGTTTATCGAATTTAAACAAACTTTTAGTATAAATAGTGCTTTGTAAATAAATATAAATTAATTCTAATTTGGAGTTCAACAACTTCTCAAACTTTTCCGTCCTTTTTTAACTATTTACATACATATATACAGCCTTATCATCGTATCGTTACGATCGCAACGTTTATTTCCTTCATGGTATCTGTTTCGTAACGGAAAAAACCGACGTTTACTAACGCGTGTATTTAACTTAAACGCCAATAAATTAATAAAGTGTTGATTCGTGTCAAATAAGCAAAGAAGAATCATGGATAGTGCAGCAGTGTTATTGGAAGCGAAAAGATATGAATAAAGAAAATTAAATAAAGAAAAAAGAATATTCTTAAGAAATATATCAAATATTTTCTAACTCAGATACAGCGTAATTATAAATTATAAAAGTTTATTCGTTTTTAATTTTTCTTTGAAAACGGAAAACGGAACGGCTACAATCATACAAAATTCGTACATTTCGTAGAAATCGGAGAAAATTACGTTCCGATCGGGTACGATGATAAGGCTCATAGTTTTTGTTCTTTTGGGTCTTACTAAGCTTTCCCTAAACATAAGAAGTATGATTGAGGTTATGAAATCAACATAGTTACATATTTTTAATTTGAAACGAAAAAAGACTGTTACGTTACAAACTGTTTTCTGTTCTAAGCAACGGCATTATTTAGTACACAACAGAATTATTATTTTATTTTTAAAATAGACTAAAACTACTCGGAGAAAATATGGTTTTATTAATATGTTGATATAATAGAAGCTGGAAAAATAAACTTTTAAGGTTCTTGGACTGTTACGTTTCTTTGTTATTTTAAATGCTGATTTCAATTTGTTTTTCCAAATATTTAAGCCCTATACTTTCAACAAAACTTACTTAATGTGACCAAAACGGATAACACTTAAAAAACTAATTTTGAATTAATAAAACTTACCATTTCGTTTCGTTTTGTATTTTAATTTTTTTTTTAAATTTCAAGGAATCAAAGAAAAACGTGTTTATCGCGAAGTAAGTAACGAATATCTCTTTGAAATTTATGTTACTCGTTACTTTGGGATGTATAAAAAATAAAAATGGCGAAAAGCCCGCGAAATTTGAAAAAAATTTTTTTTCTTTGTGGTTTCGTTTTTCGCGTTTTGGTCCATATGTATTCACCCATCTGTTGCAAATACACTTGTGGGTTCAAAAGATGGAGTGCTTCGTTTGCTTGCTCAGGAGGTTAACATTGTCATTAAGCGTATTAATAGAATTTTGAAATTCTATGAAAACCCTACAACACCAATCTTTGAGTGGTTTGTATCCTCTTCAACTCGAGCTTAGATAACGATTTTTATTTTATGGGTGTATGTTATTTTGATAAAAGAATCAAACCAGCATGAAGCTATTCAACCTGAATTTAAATTACGGTAATGTCCTTAACAGACACCCTTGGATGTCTGTACACATATATGTATCTAGGTACAAATGAAAAACGGTTAAAGGATATGATAACAAGAATTTTTGAGAGTAAAAATAGTTGAAAGGCAAACAAGGAATTCATCTTAACCGGAATTCTGGAGACAAATGGATGCACCTGGTGGATTCAGAGTTATATCTACACCGTATATACAAACCGAGCAACTGCTGGAATCTTCTGGGTGTATCCTTGTTTAGACGAAGACAACTATAATACAATACCTACACAACTTTCAACAATCTCGTCGCCGACGACTGTGGAGGAGAATGCGAAATGCAAATTAAGGCCACACATTGCATGTTGTTTCTTATTTTAATCTGGATGCAAGCATAGATGTACAGTGGTGTGCAAAATTAAAGTTGCGCAATGGCTACGTACTATACCGTTTAAAAGGTCTTAATTCCCTTATATGTACAAAATTTGGCATTCTTTTCTTCATCGCCGTTTCTACATAATGTATTTCACACTGATACAGCCCCGTTCCTTTTTGTCTTTGTAGTGTCTACTGTTGTAGATATAATTCTTCTGTGAAAAAAAAGTGTTTATATTACTACATACTCAATTTTTTTCTTTCTTTAAACGAAAAGATGCGAGTGATAACTTTGAACAAGTTCTTTCTTTTGAAACCTCTTTTTAAAAAAACAAACAAACAAATAAGAAATATTTGTATATATGTTAAAGTTGTCTGAATAAGGGAAATAATAACAATTGACCTTGATCCCACATTAGGACAAACATCAGTGATTACTTTGTTCTAATTTTTTATTTTTATTATTTTTTTCAAATAGTAGAGCAAACGAATGTTCTCATGAAGTAAGAACTGAAGTTAAGCCTACAAAGCAAGTTTGTTCGCAAAATATGGTTGCAAACGCTTCGAAATGTATATCAAGAAACACGGCAGTGCCTGGAAAACTTACAATACCTCTGATGGGTAGATAAACAGGATTATTCAAAGGCTTTTTAAATTCAACCCAAATAAAATAAACTTGGACTGTAACACATCGACTATCCGGAGCAGATAGCTGGAAGTAGACTGCCCACGAAGGTCGAGAAAATACCCTTTGTTGACTATGGACAGAGTTTGAAATACTTTGTGCACCACCATCTTCTTTGAGTAAACAAAAATGATGAAATATTTTATGGTCTGAGGATACCAAAAATAAATTATTTGGAATAGATGATGGTAGAACATTTGGTCAACATGTAGGGTTTTCAACGCAGTACAATGTCAGAACAATCAAACAGAACTTTGGATTTTGGAAGTGTGATGGTTTGGCGATGTTTCTCCTGATCCCATTTTTTGGATTAAGGAAATAATGAAAATCTGGGGTACTTATTTGCACCTATTTTTTTAATAGCATTAATAAACGATTGCGTATTACATATGTGAAATTATGTTTTATTATGTTTTCTTTAGTAAATTAAAAAAAAAAAATTATAACATAAAAGTTAAATTTACGAGTTAGTGCTTATAGTTATGAACTAACACCTATACTTTTTTCACCACACTGTATGTGGACATATAACACTGGGGCAGAATAATATTCGAAATATCGCAAGTAACCCTTGTGCATTGTCCTGGATAAATCTCATTCTCAAACTCCAAAAATGAGCACTATAGGTACATTACTTTTGTTAGTAAAGCAAAGGACCGAAGCCAAAGAAGTAAAGCGGGAGCAATATATATTCACAACACAAGGAAACCAGGATAATTTGTTAAAATTTAACTTGAATAACTAGATGACATGGTTGAACGAAAACTTTTTCATTGGATTTGCATTCCGTAGAAATGTATTGTGTATGTTTAATTTTGTTTTCTTTTTTTTTTTTGCAAAAAATATGTTTTGTGCTTAAAACTTCCGGTATTGTGAGGGCAAACATTTTTACTAACCAAAATTGTATTCAGAAGGGTCAGCAGTTTTGAACAATTATGAGATCAAGTATTTATCTTAACAGGAAAGTCCTTAAAACTAACAAACACTAGATGTACATACAAACGTATGTTCTTTGATATAAAAGCATTATTTTTTGTAAGCAATTTTATGAATGACATTAAATGGCTTAAAGTAAATTTTATTTGTGTGGAAATACAAATCAAAATTATATAACTATCTAAATGCTATATTAAATAAAAAAACAATAAGTTCAAATGTGAACCATAGAAAGATAGCCACAAAAATACCACCAACGTTTCTCAGATTTTTTTAATGATATTCTTAATTTAATATTTTTAATATTCTTATGTTCTTAAAATTTGTATTTCATGATCTATTCTTGAATAAACTCCTAATAAATGTTTAACCTTTCTCTTCGCAATTAAAAGAGAAATGAGAATAAGAGAAAAGTACTTTTAAGAAGAGTTGAAGTAATTTTTAAAATCGTTTTTATATTTCCAAAAAAAACTAAAAATTATAAAAATCATAATCATGCTTTTTTTTAGATTCCAATGAATAGCTAATTCGATAAAATAGATATTTTCATTCGAATGGACTTTGCATATTTTGACATTCGAGCGCAAAATGTTCATTGTCGAATGATTGAATAAAATGAACATCAATGAAATTCATTTCTGAAATCAGCTGTTTGAAATTTACTGACATTTCTACCTGATTTAGTATGACCAAACTGTTTTTTTTTTTTTTTTTTTGATGATTTTTATTTAAAAAAAATTATGGTCTAAGAATATAAAAATAATACTCTATCATCTAAGAAAAATAAAGTAATCTTAGCGCCCGGTAAAGTTTAAATTTGAAAAACATCAATATAACTGACATTTTAAGATTTGGGAGCATTTAGAAAACAGTATGGTAAGTTTATTGATATCAAAAAGAAGTAAAATAACGGTACAACTTCTCTGTATAATAAAATATTTGATTTATGTTTTAATTTTCATGTTAACTAAATTGTTTTCAAAATTGATAAACAAAAAAGAAGGCAATTTCAAAGCCTATTTAATTTACACATATCTGGTCATACTTGAATTACCATTTCTAAATTGTTTTATAAAAACATTGATATGTACATAAATTCAAGCGAGACGTTAAAAATAAAAATGGCATTTGATTTATTTATGAAAAGAGAAGATGCTGAAGCAGTTGTGTAGGAGAAGGATAATGGATGCATCAAATCCATTTGATCCATTACCACTAACATTATACTAAACTTACATACATGTTTTATGAATCTGTTCGCCAGAAAAAATTGAACGAGAATGAAATGACATTTCTTTCGAACGATTCGAAAGTGAAGATTTGCTTAGTTTTCGAAAGATAAATGAACTTTCCATTGATAAAGTGAACTTTCTAATCGTACGAATCTCAAAATACAAATTACAATAAGCACCATTCAGCCTTATTTTGACATTCTCTTTCGTTCGAAAGTGAGTCGAATTCGTTGAAACTTAATTTTGAGACTCGGCGATTAGAATGTTAATCGAACAAATAGAAAGTTCACCCAATCCATAGAAAGTTCATTCATTTGCGAAAGCTAATTCAATTTTGACATTCCAAAGAATAGAATTAAATGTCATTTTTGTGTCGTTGGAATTTTTCTGTCGAGTAAGCAACATGTAAGTTTTTAATTATTTCATTGAAAATAAATTACTTTTATTAATTTTTTTGTTGTTTTATGTTTAAAGGTCGCATTCCAACTGGACAAACCGCGAACAAAAGGAAAAGTTAATCAAAATAATGGAAGAAAACCCGGAGGTAGCAAAGGGTTTTTTTACCATCCGCGTTGATCCACTATCCTTCTCCTCTGCACTTCTTCAACACCATCTTCATTTATAAACAACACAAATGCCATATTTTTATTTTTTATTTATTATTTTATGTTTTTATCAAGAAATTTAAGTTATTAAACAATAAACAAAACAATTACAAATAAACAAAGATTTCACTTTTTGGTTTTGACATTTCACAAACACTTCTCTTTTGTTTTTGATATTTTAGTGTGACCAAGTGTATACGAAAAAAAAATAAAAATTTAGAACGCGTCATGAACAACTTATTTTTTTTAAGAATATGTAGTTTCAAAACAGCCGAGTTGACACAAAAAATGTAATGAATATGTAGTTCTTTATGGTTAAACTTTACTTTATAATGAAAAAGTGTATTATTTATTTTGTTTCTTGATTCTTTATCCAACATCTATAGAATGTTTAGAAAGAAAAAAAAATGTAAAACGGTCATACTAATTCAAATAGAAATATAGTAAATTTCAAACAGCTGATAATGAAAATGAATCTTTTTTGAAGTTCATTTTATGCTATCTTTCGCAAATGAATATTATTCGTTCGAATCTCAAAATTAAGAAAGTTCATTCGTAGGAATGGAATCATTCTAACGAATACACCATTCATGAGAATGTCAAAATAAGCATGAATAAGTATTTGGAAACATTAAAAAAATTAATTAACTAAGTTATAGTCCCTGGTATTTCAATTCCAAAAGTAACTTTTTCAAATGAATAAAATACTTATAGGCATTCTCAATATATACATTATGTACATCTTTTTCTAGATACATTAATATTTTAATAATTTAATTTAACAAAACATACTTAATAAAAATACACGTTTCATTTTGATTATAATGTCGGAGTAAGGACTTACTTAGCAATTGCTTAGCATCGGTTTTGATGAAAAATTTCATATAAGAAAGCCATAATTTTTAAATGGTTCTTCATCACCCTTAAGCTTCCTATTTCTTTTAAGAATGTCAAAGTTTTAATAAAAGGCACAAGAAAGAGATATTAACAGAAAATAACCCGAATCGCGCATACACTATATTACCTACTCAATCCGACTTTCTTCCTTGCTAATGAAAACTCTGCCATCTTTACTAGAAAAAATATAGTTTTGATTGCAGGAAATCTATTATACATTATATATAAATAAAAAGAAACACGTTGATGCTGTGCTATTTTCATTATTAACAGAAAACAAGGTATTTACCCTTTTTTAGAACTATGTAGAGACATTATTAGAGATATTTTTAATGAAACAGTTTCTGCAATTGCCGTTCTTAACAGCAACTCTCTAAACGGCGGCGGCGCACACTGAGACCCATTGTATGGAGAGCGTGCTCAAAATGCAAAATTGAGATTAACGGTTTCTTTCAAAAATAATACTTCGTTGTAAGGTTGACATAATTGTCTGTCAACTTGTAAAATTTTGAAGGTCGGAGAGGATGTAGCTTAAAAGAAAATAAGTGGTAAAAGTTGTGTTTTACATAAATAGAAGTTTCTGTTGTGATTTATGTAGTTGGTCAATTCAAAGTACAAAAAAAAAATTTCGCTGTGAATTCCACAAAGTAACAATATGTTATCGATTAATAAATGTCAGTAGATAATAAAAACGTATTTTTATCAACTTTAAAAATAAAACTCATGAAAATATAAACAAAAATGTGAAAAAATCTGTATAAAATGTTTAAACACATTTTTTTCCAATTTGCAACAGAGGCTTTTAAAACTAAATACGTAGTTTTATAATATATAACTTGGTTTAGTAGAAACATAAGCTAGAAGTGAAAGCCTCTGTTGCAATTTAGAAAAAAATGAGTCTAAGCATATTATACAGATTTTTTCACATTTTTGTTTATATTTCCGGGAGTTTTATTTTTAAAGTTGATAAAAATACGTTTTTATTATCTACTGACATTTATTAATCGATACCATATTGTTACTTTGTGGAATTCACAGCGAATTTTTTTTTTTTTAACTTTGAATTGACCAACTACATAAATCACAACAGAAACTTCTATTTATGTAAAACACAACTTTTACCACTTATTTTCTTTTAAGCTACATCCTCTCCGACCTTCAAAATTTTACAAGTTGACAGACAATTATGTCAACTTTACAACGAAGTATTATTTTTGAAAGAAACCGTTAATCTCAATTTTGCATTTTGAGCCCGCTCTCCATACAATGGGTCCCAGTGTGCGGCGGCGCGGCGGGCGTTTAGATCTTCCTTTGTATGAAAAAAGAGATATCCACTTTTTTGGTTGTGGCTGTAAGGCCCGGGACAATTTTTTCTTAGTTAGACTCTTCATTATTTTTTAAATCAAAAATATAAAAGCTTGAATCCAAAATAAACGTTTAATTCATTTAGAAAATAAAATGCACTACTGGGTCGCACGAACTTGCTCCTATGTAATAGACTAGGAATTTAAAAATGAATGTTACTATATAGAGAAAACTGTTCATAAGGAGAAATTTTATTTTTTAAACTCTTTTATTAGTAAGAGATAGAAACAGAATGTAATGCAAATATGAATTTATGGAAAAACAAAAACTCTAAGCCGTTCTTAAAAAAATAAGATTTTATATAAAAAAATTTTAAAACATTTTTAAGAAAAAATTTTGGTACGGCAATTTAAAGTTTTATTATTGTTCGAATAAAAGTTAAATTTACAAAAAAATATTAAGGCGTTTTTGAAATATTGAAATTGAATATTGAAGGAAAAAAAAATTATCAAAATTCTAGGTGCCGTTTTCGAGAAAAATACGATTTTTGAAAACTATTTTTTTTTTAATTTTTTAGCATTTGTATGGTAGGTCCCTTAATGTTTAGGTAAAATAATTTTTTTTCTCACATCTTATAGATTATTTTGAGAAACTTTTATTTATCTAGTTTAAAAAAAATCTAGCATGGATTTATCGAAATATTGAGTTTTAAAAAAAAAATTGAAGTTTTTTTTTTTTTTAAATCCAAGAAATTGAGTAGGTACACAAATGTTTTTATGTTCTTGGGGAGCTTTAGCAAAAAAAAAGAATGATCAAAATCGGTTGTACCGTTTTTGAGAAAATCAAAAACAAAAAAATGGTTCCATTGGGAGTGCCCTCAATAACCATTTTTCGGAAAATTTTGTTCAATCATTACCTAGCTTTAACCAAATGAAATTTTTTGGATTTTTATTTTTTGAATCTGTCGAACAGTTCTTGAGAAAAAAAAAATCATATAATAAAACGGCAAACATGTTTTTTGTGGTACACTTTTCTCCAAAAGTATTTAACCGATTTCGATAAATTTTATATGGCTGGAAAGCCACAGTTACGGAGATGTGCAGAATATACTTGAGACACGCATTTACACACTGTGGGTCATTTTTGTTTTTGCACTGTCGAACACTTTGCATATTACATAAAATGAAATTTAATTTAATAAATTTGCTTGAAAACACTGCCAATAATATAAATAATAAATAAATTGGCACTCGAATTTCGAGAGCTGGGTCGGCTAGTATTTATAAAATTTCGTATGGCAGGTACCGTTATTTTTGGTCTTAAATAATTCGTATGGCAGGTACCGTTATTTTTGGTCTTAAAAAAAAAGAAAAAATTGTGTGGGGGGAAAAAATTAAAAATGATATCTACCAAGTTTAAAGAAAATCGGCCGAACCGTTTAGGCTGTAGTCGAACAGCAGACAGACAGACAGACAGACAGACAGACATACAGACAGACAGAATTGCGAGACACACATTTTTAGTCTTCGCTATCATCGTAATGTCAACTTTGATCAAAATCTCGAGTTCGATTTTTTTTTCCGAATGCATAACTTGCCTTATAGTACCTATAAGTCGCAAGTAAAAATCACAAATTTAATAAATTTTTCAATGTTTAGAGGTCCAAGCAATTCTTAATCCAGAAGATAAGCTATTTCTGCATTATAGATACGCACGAACAATTAATTTTGCAAACAATTTTGCAAAAAGGCGCCTTAGTGCACCGGCAATTGATATGAAGCTAGAACTATACCTAACTATTTGAAAGCTAACCATTTTTTTGCACATAATAAAATCTAATGCCAACTTTACCGCAAATTGACTGTAATTTAACTTTTATTGACATGCTTATGCTAAAATTACACATTGAGCCATGGACAAACCCGATTGTATAATTGATTAAAAGGTCTGTATCCAGTATCTAGTCTAGAATTGCATTAAATTGTAAAATATTTTTTTTTAAAGAATTTTGTAAATATTATTGACAGAATAAAAAGTAAATGTCTTCAGAATATTCAAAATTTTAATTTATATCATTAATTTTAATTGTTACTATATTTTTTGTATTGAAATTGATTTAGATTGCTGGTGAGTGGAGTATGAGGAGTTTGCACAGTTTTAAAATCCCATTATTTATGAACTAATAAGTCTTTGTGACTGTGAAATTGATAGAAAAATCAAGGAAATTAAATAAAAATTGGTTAGTCCATGGGAAATTATAAGTGGGAGGTTAATTTATTAACATCTCAAATTTCAACGGATATGGTTAGCTTTGAAAAATCATAACTCCGCTTCTAATGGTCGCACCTTCTTCTAATAATACTTCAATGTCTGTTAAGATTCTATAATTATGTATGTATGTATATTAAAAATTGTTGAGAAATGTCAGAATTTACAAATATAATATTCTAGAAAGATATCGCCCATTGAAAACAATTACACAAAAATAGAAAATAATGAAACACTCTTAATAAAATATTGTTTATTTCTTACATTCTTAAAATAAAGGACATTTACCACAAGACCGTCTAACAGGAGAGGTGAAATCAATTGCTTTTTGAAATGTATTTAAGTAAGACTTATTTTCTGCAATTCCGCTAGTAACAAAGGTACCGCCACATTCTATTCCCAATACAAATACTCCACAGTTTGTATCTATCGAAATACCCAATGTAGCTCTTTGGAGATGGTATGGGAATCTAAACAAAACCAAGATGCCACCAAGGCCGGACTCTAACAAAAGGCATGAAAAAAAAACAACCAATTGCATAAATTCAGCTCCGTAGGTTAAGTTATTCGTTTGTGTCTTCGTTGATTTCCAAGAGGAGAATTTGTATTTGTTTAAGTCTCGAAACTACAGGTATCTGCAATATAGTAATTATGAAAAATCTTATTTATCTCGAAAAAAATCTAAAGATTTCGATAAAATAAAATTTAAGCAAAACAGTTATTAACGGTACCTGTCTTAGAACCTATCATTACCGACTCTACAGATTTTGATAAAAAAAAAAGTGTGAGTGCCAGGACTCACGGTTAAGATGTGTAAACATCAACGTTCGTCCGAGTGCCGAATTTTTGTTATCGAACGTACCCAATAAACATACAATGCAATCGTACTACATAGTTTGTGACTTTAGAATATACCCCTCACACACGCCACATCGATCAAGACGAACAATAATTGACAAAGTACTTCGCTTTTGTATGGGCATTTACACAACAATACGCCGACGTAGAAGTACATACCAAAATAAGCTGTGAAATGGTAGAGTTGTAAAATTTTAAATGAAAAGTGAAAATGACCGAAAAATATTTGAATTTTAATGCTCCAGAACCACTTTTTTGCGTTGATCAGAGCTTTATTGAATTCTTGCTTAAGGAGATTGAATTTTATTCTTGCTTTTTCAGGCGATTTGTAAATTTTAACAACTAAAACCGAATAACATCATAAAAAATTGTTTCGACGAACTAGTTCGGTCCTTTTTACACGCCATGTCGGCATACTACTTCGATTCCCAGAGTTCGCACTGCTATGTCGACACATATTCATTTCACACGACCCAAAAACCTTATCGACAATATGCTTCGATGAAGTAGTTCGTGGCATGTGTTAGGAGTAAGTAGACTCCGCTACGTAATGTAAAGTTTGTTTGACTTATGTTTAACCAGGGATGTTGCTTGTGACAGTATTCTATGTTTACCCTTATATTCAAACAGAGATGTTATCTGATAAAAAATAAACTGTTTTTACACGAATATGATTTTGATCTCTGTTTCTCTTTTGGCTTCCTTTCGAGTGCATCTGTGCTTTTAAACACAGCGATTTTTAATATAAGTTAACTTTGTTCATGCGAAAAGGAGTCATCTCTTCGCACTCCTTACTCTACTCAGTTAAGCGACTTGCACTGAGCGAACGCCAAATATAAAAAAGAAAACCACAAAGAAGAATGAACGATAACTCCGCACTTTTCTCAGCAATTGTAAGTGATTAGTAAAAAAGTCACACGTATATAGATTGGATGTAGGCTTGAAGAAAAATCAAAATCTTTTCAATCTAGCGTACTGTATAGAAATATTGTATAATGTATAATGCAAGGTTGATGATTGATCATGTATTTATTGGTTCATTTGCGTATAGTATAAAGTGACCATTCGTCCCACATTACGTGGGACAGTCCCACATTTACATGATCTGTCCCACACTGAAAACTGTCCCACAAATGTCCCACAAAATCAAAACATGTCCCACACCGTCGCATAAAATCGAGATAACATTTATCGTTTTTTTTTTTTAACCATAATAATTTAACTGAACGCTACCATCATTTTACCAAATTGTATGAATGACATAATGACTGAACGCACTCATAGTCTCTTGTTGACAGATGATTATGTAAAACCAAATTCGCATTTGTAATTCAAAAAGATTGTTAACCGAAAGAAGATTGTGGACATAAAGTTTTATTATTATTTTATTTAAAATAAATAAAAAATTCATAAAAAAAAAGATAAATGACTCCACAGTGTTTTGCTCAATTCGCATTAGCAACTTCGCAATGACTAGTGGCTGTAATGACATAAAACATAATTGTAAGATTTTTGATGAACTGGAGGGAGTGCAAGTTAAATTACTAGAATTCTCTTCCTTGCCTGGAGAAACTTCTGAGCTAATATCCGACTACATCTATGCAACTCTCCAAATCTATAATATTGAAATCAAACTAGCTGCTCTCTGCACCGATAATAATGTTCTCGCGAAAATAAACGCAAAGCTTGCTCAAAATGTAATAGGCGTAGGCTGCGCTGTCCTATTGTCAACAATGCAATCAATCAAATCCAAATCAAAGCGATATTCACTGTTAAATCGAGTAATTCAAGTTGCCAACATTTATTAGAAGAAGTGTGACGTTAACAATCAAAACGGTGCTAAAGGCACTTTTTTCAAAATATGGAGTGTGGCATACCAAAATTTGCGTATTAAAGAGAGCTATAGAATGGTGGAAAATTGTATTTCAAAACGGGCTGGTTTAGAAGTTATTACTATTTTAATGTTTTTAACAATCAAATGGGTGCTATTTTTCATACAATGCTTGTAATTTTCAAAACAGCTCTATTTTTCTCTAAATGAAATCAAAGAGATAGGATTGTTTTTCAAAAGGAGCTAAATAATTTTGGGCGCTAAAATTGTTGACACTTATAAAAGTATCTTTAGTTTACCTATCGTATTCTTTGTTATCATTGTTAAATAAGTTTTAATGAATTCCAATAAAAAGAACTTTTCCTTACTTAAATGTTCTTCTTTTTTAATTTTACAGGCATTTGAGAATCAAAATTTAAGAAACTTATTTTCAAAACGCGCTAAATATATTTTTAACAAACAAAACTGCCTAAAAAAAAAAACATTTCACTAAAGGACGAAAATAAAAGGTCCCTTTAGTATTTTTATTGGTCAATCTAATAAAAAAGACTTCTACAAATTTTACAAAATTTACTGCATTAAATTATCTTAAATATTTTAGGAATTATAGTTTTCCGCCCTTTAGCTCGGTTTCATGTTCATTTTTTTAGCATCTGTTTGATTGTTAACGTCACAAGTGTCACAAAACAATAACCTATGAAAAAAATTACATTTTGCAGAGAAATATTTAAAAGACTAATTGATTTTCTTCTTTTTTATAACCTGAAGTGATTTTATTTTATGTTTTTTTTTTTTTTTGTTATTGGTTTTCTTAACTGAACTGATTTTAATTTATTTGTTACTTTCTTTTAACTGAACTGATGTTATTTATTTATTTCGTTTTTTTTATGTTATATAATTGCTTTTGATACGTAACTAAGCAATAAAGTTTGTTTTCAAATAGTTATTCAGATTTTATTTAATTTTTTTTAAAACAATTTTTCTTTATTTTCTGAAACTTTTTTAACAAAATTGAAATGTCCCTCATTGAAAAACAAAAATTTTTGTGTATAATATTATCTTGCGAAATTTTTTACTTTGTCCCACATTTTCACTTTTTGGATCTGGTCACTTTAGTATAGTACGTTGAAGAGATGAGAATACAGCACAGCATAAGCACTGATTAAAATATTAAAACAGCAAACGAAAATTGTATGATAAAATGGACAGACAAAATAAAACAAATTACTCGGATAAAATTACAAAAATCTCAAAGAAATTCGTAAAAACACAATTTTGCTGAAAAAAAACCACAAAGGGCAACGTTCTCTCGCCACTGAAATAATAGACTTGTACGTGCTTTTCATGCATTTGAACAATGTATACCTGGCTTAACACCGCCAACAAATATACTTATCATGCTGCGATGGAGCGTTCACCTTACCAAAATCAAACCAATCCCTTAACTTTCTTTTTAGGTTTTTGTACTTTATCTTACTCCCTCTGTCAGAGACTTACAGACCGATTGACATCATTCCCACCTTGTAATGGAATTATAAGTGGCAAAAACTAATTTTTTTAATACATTGAAGTCGTAGTCATCATCCAGTTCATGGCTTGACTGATGGAGAACGATCTATATTTTGATATAGTGAATGCTAATAGTATATTTTGATATAATAAAGAATATCTAATTCGATAATTAAAATAATTATATGGTATGACAGATAAGGGACAAATTAAATTTTGACGTATCGAGAATATTTCAATATGTCAACTGATTGCCCTGAAGAACATTTTGTGGATTTTTAAAGTTCAACTCTGAAAATGCATTTTTTGCGAGCATAAAATAAAATGTTATCGTCCGTCAATAACGTGAAGTGTATTTTTTAAGACATTAAATGAACCCGCTATGAAATTTTACACCAGTTGATTTGTGTTTCGTCTTTTTCACATATTTAGGACTATTCGGCGAGATCTTTTATTCTTCTATTCTGTTATTCTACTATGAATTTCCATACAAATGTTTGAGCTGTCAACAAATCTTTTATGAATTTTAATTTTGGTATTCAGCACGCTAAAATCTGTTATAAAATCTGCTAAGAAAACTTTTATGAACTGTCAAACGTTCGAACATAGAAAAAATCTTTTACGAATAGCATTTTTGTTAAAAATCATAAAAGAATAAAAGACAAACTTCTGTGACTTTTATCATAAAAGATTTCAATAAGTACACAGGTGCATCAAGTAATAATGAATATTTATCTTTTATTTCGTCAATGAAATGTTCTTTAAAGGAGACAAATGAAAGAAAATATATCAATACACATATCATATAAACATATAAGTAGAGTACGGCTATGGTATTCCCAGAAACATATGAGGTAAAATCGTGTTCCATTATATGGATACCCATAGTGGCATAGTGTGTAAGGCTAGGCGCGCACATTCAATTTTTAGTTGCACAACTGTTTGGTAGCTTATAGAAAACAGATGAACTACTTAGTTGAATGTACCTGATATAATTATATGTTACACAAAATAGCCTTAGGCTAGGCGCGCACATTCAATCAAAACACAAAACACATTCAGTCAAAACACAAACTTTTTAGTTGCTCGAACCAAGCAGTTTCGAAACTAAAAATTGAATGTGCGCGCCTAGCCTAAGAGTTTAATTTTTTGTTCGTCATCCATTTAAATTATGTCAGATGAAATATTTTACATAATCACAGCTGATTATGATAACATATTTAGTTCAGTTTCATAACAGATCTCGTTTTCGAAATAGCATAAGGCCAGGCGCGCACATTCAATTTTTAGTTTCATAACTGTTTAGTTGCTAAAATGAAACATATGTGCTTATATGGGACACCGCGCACTTAAAGCAACTCGATTGGAGCAACTAAAAAGTTTGTGTTTTGACACAAACTAAACGATTGCCTAAAATTAATTCGTAACAGTTGAGCTGTTTTCCATAAGCGCAAGAGAGAAAAGAGTGTGAGCGTGAGTAAAGAGTTACCAGTGCGCGGTTCTCTTTCAACTGGTGATTAAACTATTTGATTTCGGTCACAGTTGCCAGTGCGCGACTAGCCTAACAGACTTTTATAAAAGTTCGAACCTCTGAATACCAATCATAAAAGATCTTTTAAGGTGGAAATCTTTTATGATTCATAACAGAAAATCTATAGCAGAATAACAAATGTGGCAGAATAGGCCTAATTGGTCGAGAGGTGAAGCAATGTTGAGAGATTGAATTAAGTTCTAGCCAGCAATGGAAAGTAATAAAATCGAGATTTCAGTACTCAAAGTCTCCAATGTAAACACGATGTCGTAAGTACGCAATATTAACAATGTAAACATGGTGTTAAATGCAATCGTCGGTAAGGTAGATTGCTACACGGAACGTGTAACCGGAACGTGTAACCGTAACGTGTAACCGTAACGGGTTACACGGGACGTATAAGTTTTACACACGTTTTCAATTCACTCTACCGCCGGGAAAGATGTTTACACATCAAAAATAATACAGGAGATCCATTGAATTTAAAAAATATTATATAAAAAATTTCCAAGAATATTGTTTCCATTAAATTTTTTTTTATTAAATTGCGCAAAATTTTGTCGAAACGGTTCGATGTTAAAGCTGTTTTAGTATGAAACTAGGTGAAAACGCGGATTTTGCAAATTTTAATCGAATATACCCTTTTATCATAATTAAAATGATGGAATAACTATTTTATTTTTTTGGTATCGTGCTAACTTCATATAAATCGTTGACATTTACAAACATCAAGTAAGTTAAGTAAGTTAAGAAGTAGATATTATATTAATACCTTAATACTAAGCTCTTTAAAATTTTGCGCCAATATTAAAACGGATGAAGGATTTTTTTCTAAATTGTCTTACATGTATATAATTAAATACTTAATATTGGCATACTCAATTTTTTATAAAAAATTTAAAGAAATTTTGTATACCAAAAATATACTTTGTGTATCTGAACCTCGACCAAGTGCTTTAGCTTCTGTAGCTATTTTCTTCAAACTCGGTAGCCAAAAGTGTTCGGAGATTCCTTAGAGGAGAATTTATTTTTAAGCTCCAAAACTAGCCTGTCATTCAGCCGTAATGAAAAATCTTATTATTTATCTCGAAAAAGTGCCAAACGATTTAAATACAAAAAACATTATGTGTAGTATTTTAAGCAAGGTCTGCAGTTTGATTAAACAAACATTTTTAACGGTACCTGTCATCGAATTTTTTTTTCTGTGGCAACAAGGAATAACAGCATAAGTCGAGTTACATATTTCGAAAATGAGTTTTTGATACTATCTGATGCGCAATAAGCCATTCCGTCTGTCATATTTTTTTCGTATATTTTTTTCAAACGGTTAAGGAATTACAGACAAAAGAAAATAAATTCTTGTACCTGATTTGTATTGCAAAATAAACATTCAAATCGCTCTCCTGAAAAGTAGCAAAAACTGACTTATGTCGTTTTTCCTTATTGCCACAGTTTTATTTTCGATTTTCGAAATATTCAAATATTAAAGTTCAAATTTTTTTTATAAATTCACGCACATATTTAATTGTTATAAGAATATTATTTTAGTATTTATTATTATTACATTATTATTGTTGAACAGATTAAGATCATTCTTTTCAACGTTAATAAATTTCCATAGTTCGTTTTCGATTCATCCGTTTATATTATACTCGTGCTTTTATACAATAGTCTTGAGTTCGAATTGAACCTTAAAATAGTTTCGAAATGTCAGATTTTCGAAATAACCATGTAAAACAATAATTATGAAGAATTGTTATATTGAAATTAATTATGTGAGATAATTGGGCTTTTTGATCTTTTATTTTCTATGCAATTAATAAAACAAATTAATCCATTTTTTTAATTATTCCCGACGTTTCGTTGGGTATTTTCCAACCTTTTCAGTTGGTATTTTTATTGGACCTATTACAATTCTTGAATTTGGAATACCTACTTATAATTTTGTTTTGTTTTTTTTTTTTGACAATAGTAAGTAAAATTATATCAAAAAACTATAAGTATTCAAAATTCAAGAATTGTAACGTTTTATAGGTCCAATAAAAATACCCCTTGAAAAAGTTGGAAAATTCCCATGTAAAACACTATTTTTTGTTATATTTATGTTGCGTAATATCCCGCATTTTTCTCCAAAAACTCGTTTAAATATCTTCCTCCCATATATTGAACAGCACCTAAATTTATTTGTACACACAATCCTGGAATGTTCCATATTTAATTTATAAATTCAGTACGTGCATACATTAAACAAGCTTAAAGCATTCAAAAGACCTAAAACCATGTAGGTATTCCTGAAAAACATGTATCTTAAACTAAAATCACGATGAACGTTTTTTCACTCGGCAACAGTGGCTGTAAGGGTTAGATATCCAATAACAAAGAAGATCTGAAAAAATCAGCCTCGTCCAGCTTTTTTTTTTTTTTTTTTTGGGAACTTTGTAACAATTGGATTCAAACAAAAATTTATGGAAAGCTTCAGGATTTTCAGCATAACATCAGGATCAAACGAACCAAATTGGATGTGCGGAAAAGGTAGGTACTTGGCAGGAACTAAGAGCACAAGCCCACAACAATTGCAGAATAAAACGTTCATTTCCCACCACAATTGTATAGATAGTAGTTGTCTGCCCCGTCATGAAAGCCAACGATATTCAATAAATAAAAATGTCCCTCAGGCTTCAGCCTATGGTCGGCGGCGTGGTTCATGTACTGACGTCCTTTAGTTGCCCTCGGTCGCATCCTTAGTTTGATTTTAGTTGTTTGGGATTGCAAATTACCATTACACAGCAAAATATAAAAGTGCCATAGAATATATTATATAGAATATAGACAGTAATGCTTGGTTGGCAAAAGTTGCGACTCCTTGCTACCGTTATCTGACCGCGTTGTAGATAGACTTTCCACAGTGGGTTTCATTTTCTAGTCACAACCGCGAATGTCACTAGAACCGCGCCATATCGCTATGATTATGATTTAAGCGAGCATAGAAAGTCTCTCACCACGAAAAAGTCAAAATGTCAGGCTTATGAAAACGGTTATAGTTTAGAAGCAGGAAAACATTTTCAAATTAATTTGACAGTCGAAGATGGTAATTCTGTATGTACCTTATATGTATATACATTGTATACGTCTATTGTGGAGCAAGCTTCTTGACATTTGCGATGGTTTAACTCGAGAAATTATGCTGAATCTGCTACTTGCAGGGACGATATTAAAAATATATGTCTACTTCTACATTGCTTTAGTATAACACCCAAATTCTGTTTCAAAAGTTCGAAGCAAACATAATATCCTATACAACTTGAAATTCCTCCTGAACGAAGGGTCCGTTCAGTCAGCTATATGATAGAAGTTTTTATAACCATTATTAAATTCTCGGTTCGTTACCTTTGTTATATTGTCGTCGTCGAGTCTGCAAGCAGTTATAAAGGCGAAATGTCCTTCTTCAGGATTTCATTTAATCAAATCTGCATCTGGTATTCACATTGTTGGTATGAAGCGAGACGATGGATATGAAAAAAATATACACATTCGTATATTTTTACATATCTATCTTTATTTTAGGATTAGCAACCTACTATGTAGCTTTTGTAATTTTGTTGGCTTTTGAATATTAAAACTAAAGATATTAGACAGGTGAAGACCCTTCTTATTTGAAATACGCTATCCGAAGTTGCTTTTATTGAATTTGCATGTAACGTGGGTGAAAAGGAGTTCCGGTTCTTCGTAAAAGATGAGAAAGGTCATATTTTGTTTCTTGTTCTGGGATACGTATACGACATAAGGTACTCGTATACATTTAAATAGGTTATACGTTGGAATTAACTGAAAAAATTTTGATGAGAACTCTATATTTAAGAAAATAGTTTCTATGATCTTTCGCAATACACAATATCGAATGGGAAAATATGTTTAAAACGTTGAGCGCACGGAAGAAATTGGAAGGCAATTTAACATTGCAAAACAAAACTTATTCCGAAAGAATTATAATGTAAGTTACTAACTTTCAAATTTCATTGATATGGGTGTACAAATTGCACTAGAAAAAAGGAGGTATACATTTTCCTGAAAAATTTCTGTGGTTTATTGTAAAAAGTAAATAAATTGGAGGCCATGACGGCTCATGGAAAGCCTTAACCAAGTGACTTACGAATTCTGTGTGTATGTTTGGAGAAATCGACGGGACCTACAATTATCTTCTGATTCCGAACTGCTGATGGGCATCACTTTTCATGAGAAGAGAAACTCTTAGAGGGTTTGTCTTTTGTTTTTGCAGCGGCTGATAATCCAACGCACTAACCATTTTGCCAAGGCGTCGTTCATTGTAAACATAATCCATTTTTGCTTCAACTGCAAACTGCGACTTAAGTCCTTTTTTTAACAGGAGAAATAAAATTAAAATTTTAAACAAATCTTTGTTTCGAAGACTTTGTCAGGCTAAGAATTCGTAAGAAAATCGAACTCAAGATGAAGAAAATATGTCTGCTAATTCTGTCTCTCTATCGGACTACAGCCCAAACGGCACTTCCGATATCCCTTGCACCTTGTAAAATTCATTTTAAAACTTTTTCTTTACAAGTTTTTCCTTTTTTTTTAAGACCAAAAATAATAGTGCCTGCCGTACAGTTTTTTTCTAAAACTTTGAAAATATTTTGTTTCCCAATACTGTTCCACATTTAAATCTGAAAGAAAGGCATTAAGCAATAACAAGCTAATGGTTGAAAAAAAAAATCCCAAAAAGGTTATAAGTGGTTCCCGTACAGAACCATTTTTTTGTTTTTTTTTAGATTTTTTCTAAACCGGTATTGATCAATTTTTCTGTGCTGCTCCTTAAAAAGTGCATAAAAAATCAATGAATCCTTTCTAAAATCGTTTCTAAATTTAAAAAAATAACATTTAAACTGATAATTAATAATCTGATCTGCAACTAGCTATGTACATATTTACTACTAAGAAATCCGCTTTAACAGTTTAAAATGAATGTTAGAGAAAAATATTCTTTATGTAAAGAATCAAATAAAAAAATAGCTTCAAATATGATCCCTATTACCAGTAAAATGTAAAGTAAGCATAAAATGGAAGTTAAACGTAAAATGCAAATGCGGGTACCTGCGGTTCTGTCGTCGACATGATTAGAAACCAACACTCCACGTCGCATTACATTACCTATAATCAATCAGTCACGCTATCCGCATGATTGCGCTAGCATAAAACCAGACTTCTGGACCATGAAAATGAACACCAAGTTCAGGTATCACTGGCAACTTTCATATAAGCAAAGCAAAGCGCTTATTGCCTATAGGTACCTATGTATGTATGTATGTGCTTACATATTTTAAAATATTAAGTTTTGTCTGACAGCCAAATTCAAAAACTATTCGCGAAACTATGTCAGATAGACCTTATAGAAATTCTAGGCTTGCCAACAGGCAATCAACCAACTAAAATTTTATCGATCCAAATGCAAAGTGGGTAAAGGTAACCGCAAGGGAAAACTAATTCCCTGTGGTGGTGAATCTGTTAAAAGTCTCCCATGTGCACATTTGCAACATGTCACACAGAGTACATGGTGAAAACGCGACCTAAAACGAATTTTGGTTAACGTTTTGATTTTTCCGAAACCTCGCTCCCTGCTGCTGCAATTGCATGACATCAGTTGAGCATTGAAAGAGGGATGATATGGCGAGGCGAGCATCAGTCAAACTCATTGTACCAGCAACGACACTGATAGTAATTGAGGTATGGGACCGTGGGTTTCCGGCCAATCCTTGATGTAAGCTGACAAGGTTTTCGAATGTCATTTGTTACCTTTATCTAAACTCGATTTCGTGTTGCAGATATTTTTTTTTTATTATTTAAATCTTTTTTTGTCATGTCTTATGCTTTGATGGATGTGGGAGCTTACTCTATATTGCCTTTATTTTTAACTCGTTTCTACGGGATTTCGAAGGTAAAAATTTGTATATGTTCTCTGAATTTTATAATTAAAAATAAATAAGATGTAGACACCGTGAAAAGAAAAAAGTTTTGTTTTTGAATACTTACACTTTAAAATTTCGTACTATAAGCTATTTTTGTTAAAATGTATACCGTTTAAAAAATTTACTTACGAGATTATCTTTATTATGTCCTTATTTTGCCGAATCAGAATTACAACTGCCTCCAACAAGTTTGATAGATTCCTAACCCACACAATCGCCCAAGAGCCAAAAAGGTTTTAAAACCGTAATTGAACTATCGATATACTTCATCATCATCGGCTCGACAACCGGGTTCCGGTCCTGGCCTCTTTCAACAAGTCTCTCCACCTATCCCGGTCTCTAGCCGACGCTATCCAGTTGCGCACCCCAAGGCTTCGGGCGTCCTGGTCTACGCCATCTCTCCAGCGCAAGCATGGTCTACCACGCTGTCGTCTACCATATAATGTACCACAAAGAACTTTCCGAGCAGGTTCCTCTTCGCTCATGCGAGCTAGGTGCCCTGCCCACCGGAGTCTACCGAGCTTAATTTTTGTCACGATATCTGCTTCTAGGTAGATTGTGTACAGTTCATGATTGTACCGTCTCCGGAATCGTCCTTCCTCACATATGGGGCCAACAATTCTCCTTAAGACTTTTCTCTCGAACGCAGCTAAGAGGTCGGTGTGCCTTTTGCTAAGCACCCAAGTCTCGGATCCATATGTGAGTACTGGCAGGACCATGGTCCTGTACAGCAGCAGTTTTGAAGTTATGGTGAGATTTCTGGATTTGAAGAGCTTTGACAGACTATAGTAGGCTCTGTTGGATTTGAGAAGCCGCCCGCGTATTTCTTCTTCTATATTGTTATCGGCTGCTACTATTGACCCAAGGTATTTAAAGGATTGCACCACTTCAAATTCGTGCTCCGCTACCTTGATTGTTTGACCAACTGTTCCTCTCGCATTCGACGCCACCATGTACTTTGTTTTACCTTCACTAATGTGCAGCCCAAGATTTTGTGCCGCCTGCTCGATCTGGATGAAGGAATCGTGTACAGCTTGTTCGGTTTTTCCGATGATGTCAATGTCGTCTGCGTAAGCCAGTAACTGGCTGGACCTGTTGACGATGGTCCCTCTTGTTGCCAGGTTGAAGAGGAGGCAAGCCAAACCGTCCCCTTGTCGGAGTCCATTAAAGATTTTGATTGGTCTGGATAGCAATCCGGCTATTTTTACTTGGCTTGTTACGTTGGTCATGGTCAACCTTCATAGTCGTGTCAATTTATTTGGGATGCCGAGTTCTCTCATGGCTTTGCAAAGTTCTACCCTGGCTATGCTATCATAGGCGGCCTTAAAGTCTATAAACAGATGGTATGTGGGGATGTTAAATTCTAGACATTTTTCCATCACCTGCCTAAGGGTAAAGATCTGATCAGTTGTTGATTTGCCTGGAATGAAACCACACTGATATTGTCCGATGACAGTTCTAGCGTATGGGGTTATCCGGTCTTGTTGGATAGAGGAGAGTATCTTATAGGCGGTACTCAACAACGTGATACCTCTATAATTGCTGCACGTTGTGACATCTCCCTTCTTATGTATGGGGCATATTAAACCTTTTCGCCACTCTTCTGGTATTTCTTCCTGCTCCCATACCTGTACTATAATATCATGAATTGCTTGACGTAAGGCTGGCCCGCCGTGATGGAATAATTCGGCTGGTATGCCATCGCACAGTGCGTTGGGTAGTGGAAAAAAATCAAAAAAAAATGTTTACTTTCTTGTTTCCAAATAAGCCAAATTGAAGCTAACAATCCCGAGAACATTATTCAAAAGGTTTTTTATGATAAAGCTTAGCCACCAGCTATAAGCGCAGCTCTGAATGTCACCTTAACTGGCTAGCTCAAAATAAGAGAAAACTATAGAGCGAAGCAATATGCGTCGCGCTCAAGATTTATAAAGAATAACAAATTGAGTTTTAATTTTTTCATGACCTCTGATAAGTACAGTTATTCTAACGTTTTTTTTATTTCGTTAAATGCAAGTTGTAGGGTCTTAAATCAAGGTCAAAATCAAGGTTATTATTGCGTAGAGAGTGCTTTATTTGAATAGACCTATTTTTCGCGTGTCATCACTTGTTGTAAAAAAATATTTTTGAAAATAAAGACAAGATTCAGATCTTTTAAAAAAAGTAAGATTCATCTGCCTTTACCTGCCTTTTTCCTTAATACAACCTATTATTTTCATGCATTTTTAACAGAATGTGTTCAAATAGAGAGATTTTTCAGATATATGGTTGTCTGCTCCATCAATCGAAGTTCCAAATCTTTTGCAGTTTGTGTTAAGAAAATTTAATGTAGAAGGTATTTTGGAGCCTGAAGATGACATTAAATTAAAAGGTCACCTTTTTTCTCTGTGCTCAAACATTTATAAGCGCTGGCAAAAGAGCAAAAGCACGAAAAGTATTAAAAAAAAAAAACAAACAAAACCAAAAATATTAGCAAACTGTAGCAAAATATTTTATGTCATTATGTTTTGTTGTTATTGTGCTTTGAGAAAATGTTTACTTTTCTTGCTACTTCTTGCTAACCTTCAAAATATATGACTTTTTGTAGGGCAAGGTCAAACCATAAAAAATTAAAAAAAAATCAAAAAATGGATTTCTTTTAATAAAAACACAAAAGTTGAAGGTGTTTTGAATTTATATTGAATGATTTAAAGATTAAGAACGATTTTGTTGGAAAAAGTATGCCTTCTTTTCAAAAATCTTGAACGTAGGTGGAAGGCTTGTACACGAAACGGCGATCATTTTGCGAGACGCCACGGAGTCTGGTTGAGAACTTCTTTTATTTTTCCAAATATTATTCTTAATTTTCTGGAAAATTCATCATCTTATAAATAAATTCTTCAAAAGTAGATTGGGTCTCATTGTTGACAAGCCTAAGTTTGGATTTGGGTCAACAAATTATGGAATCACGGCAAGAAGTTTTTTTCAGAATTCGAAAATAACTGCAAAAATAAAAAGAGGCTAAGTGCGACCCACACTGATAACTTCCCATTTGTGGTCTTGAAAACTTTATATTTAGTTTTTTTTTTCAAATAACCAAATTTTCAGCGAAACAAACTTTATCTGTAAAATTGAAACAAACATTATTTTAAGATTGAAAAGCATTTTAAGCATTTTAAGCAGTAGATGGATGATCGAAGTAAATGGTTTCATAGTGTAATTATTGTTGCGGTTTTTCACTGCACTGGAAATACAATGACCCTTGTTTTAAAAATCGATGATGCTTGTGGCATACTATGATATTAGGAAATTTGCTTTGTTTTGTTGATGTTGAGGATACTTAGTCGCTCATTTTATGTTTTTTTTTACAGAAAATGTGTTTAACTAATTTTAAACTTTTCTATTTAAAATGTTAAATTTCTTGTAATAATTACGAAGGTTGGTAGGTACATACTATATACTGAATTATAGATTTCCGTGTTTTTTAATATATCTGTGTTCCTACACCTAAGAAAACCTTGAGTAGAATGTTACATCTTTTTCATGGACAAAAAGATAAAAACATATTTTGACGTTTTCTTCAATTTTACCATAGCTATTAATGGAATTTTAATATGTGGGACTTGGGTACAACTGAACAACCTTATTCATATACATATGTACAGTACATTCATTCTTCTAAAAACTAAGTTGATAATAAAATTATAAAATTATGTATTATATTATGGAAATTACTTTATTATTTCGGTTCCAAACATTTTAATTGAAAAAAATTTAAAAACGAAATATTCAAATATAAAAGATATGGTTTGGTTATTGATAGAAGGGTACTTACAAAATATATCCGCTCTAAAACTAGATATATGTCAAATATAAACCATTTGTTAGAAATTGTATTATGTATAAAATTAAATAATGGCAAAGTCAATCTTATTGCTCGTTCTCAAGATATTCTAGTCGAAAAACAAATATTACCACTTTTTAGTAGATTTTTTTTATATTTTTGTTAAAACTGTCAATTCGATAATTTTCAAAATTTAACTATATGTTAATAATTGTATTATGTCGATACCTTCCCGTAAAAATGTACTAAGCGACACTTTTTTCGAAAATGACTTGTTGATGAGGAAATATACTATATGTTAAGGGCCACGTTTTGGCCTGGGTTTCGCCAACCTAATATGCATGAGAAGGAAACTAGAGTACAAATAAAAAATTTATCAACTGCCATGTTTTCTCAATAAAATAATGTTGCCCCCTGAAATTTGTATTATCCGCCAAAAAAATTATGCTAAGCGACATTAATAAAGATCTCATTGTCGTGAGCAACAAAAAATTTTGTTAGATGTCACTTAGTTTAACCAAAATTGTCTCTTAGCACACTATGATTCAACTAGAATTTCTTCGTTTTTTTTTCGTTTCCTGAATTATTTTAGAAATGTCGCTTAAGCTAAGTGTACACGATTGGTAGATCTTACAATATTGTAAGATCTTACAATGTCTGACAATTATCTACCAATGAGCTGACAAATAAGTTGTGTGTGTACACGGTTGGTACAAAATCTACCAATCTCTTACAATTAATTGTCAGAAGTTGGCTGACAATTCATTTTCAGATAGTCCGCTTAATACCTACCAATTAATTGTAAGAGATTGGTAGATTTTCTACCAACCGTGTACACATACAATTAATTGTCAGTTTTTGTTGGTTATGGAAACTGACAATTAAACCTTGGCTGCAAATTTTCTGACAATGAAAAAATTGTATGATGCTAAAAAACGAACATCTTACAATTTCTTCATTGTCAGAAACGTCAGACAACGATAAAAATTGGCAGGCCTGACAATAAATTGTGTGTGTACACGATTATCAAATACCTTACAATTTACCGTCTTACAATTAATTGTCAGATACATTTTCTGACAATTAATTGGAAGATTACACGATTGTCAGCTAGCGTACACACGATTGTCAGGTTTCTTACAATTAATTGTCAGACAATGATCTAACAATTAATTGTCAGACAAATTTTCTGACAATTAATTGTAAGACTACACGATTGTAAGACATTGTAAGCATGTTTTTCACTGACAGATCTGACAATATTGTAAGATCTACCAATCGTGTACACTTAGCTTAAGTATACATTCTTACGGGATTCTTATCGATGTATAAAACAACATACTTTAGAAGTCACTATCGGTGTTCGTTCCCAAGAAATTCGACATGAAATACAATTTTAACTAGTTTTCACTAGAATTTTTGATAGTTTTTTTATTTAAAAAAAAACTATTAATTCAATATTTGTCAACATTTTACCAATTGTACAAAATTATACTATGTATAAAATAAAATAAATTAGAAGTCAATATCATTACTAGTTCTCGAGAAATTTGAGTCGAAAAACAATTTTTACCAATTTTCAATAGAATTTTATATAGTTTTTTATTTTTTGTAAAAAAACTGTAAACTGATTTTTTTTTGAAATTTTCACCAGTTGTCAAACACATTATTTTTCGTAAAATAAAATTCTTTTGAGTTTAAAATTGTTTTCCGTTCTTAGAATATCTGGGTTATGAAATTTTTTTTTTTCAGTTTTTTTTATTTAAAAAAATAACGGCATGTTAATTTTTTTCCAAATTCATATCAAATCTGTATGACCTTATAGTGAGTACATTTAATTTTATTTGAAATCAATAGCATTATTTTTTCGTGAGATATTTGAAACTAACCAAAATTTTTACTTTTTTTTTAAACCGTTATAGTGAAAAAACTACTCACTGAATTTTAATAAACGCCCTTTCAGCCTCTTTCGAAGTTATTATCTATTAAACAAAATTTATTTGAAGTCGATATCTTTATTCGTTCTTGAGATATCGACGACGAAAAATGGTACAAGAACGTACGGACGTACGAACGTACGAACGTACGTACACACACACACACAGACATCTCTCTAAAAATGATTGATATAGCCTCTAGGGACCTTGAAACGTCGAGAAATGTCAAAAATTCCAATTTGACAAATCGGACCGATTACAATAACTCCCTATGGGAAGTTAATAAGATTTGATGAAGAACTCATACATAAATTTTCAATCGCATTAAGAGTCTTAGCTTCAGGATTTTCTATACAATTTCATCTTTAAAAATACCTTTAAGACAACTGTCTGAAGAAGCACTAGAGGCGAGTCATAAAAAATTACGGAAAAATCACCTCCCTCACACAAGAAAATCATTAATACAAACGAAGACCTCCTGACAACATTACTTTTAAAGTCTGATCCTTTTATTTCGAATTTCAGACAGATTCAAGACCTTTAAAAGGTGACCAAAGCAATGTCAGGCCATATATCAAAATCTTTCTTCTTAATTGTTTATTTTTCAGTTTTTCCTTTTGATATTACTTTTTTTATGAATAACTATTTTTGTCAACAATAAAAATATTCATTCTATTTTGCAAAATCTTTTATGCCGATATATTCTGTAGTTTTTGTGCTTTGGGAACATATATACATTCCTACTAACCTTTAAAATATTACATAACGTAAAAATCATAAATTTTTTGTAATGTTTGGCTTCCAACTAATAATAATAAAATTGTGAGCGTGGCAGTGGGTGGACTTCGGTTCAAATTAATTTTTTTATCACACACATCAATTCTGGACACTTTTTTTCAATATCCTACGAGAAGTTTAAGAAAAAGCTATTTTATAGAAAAAGTTGGCGTGGCAGTGGGCGTACTTCACGATTTTATTAATTTACAATTTCTTAACTAACCAGAATATTAATACTTGAATTCACTATCGTACGGAAGTTTCCGTAAAACCAACTTTTTGTCAGCAGTGGGCGTGGCAAGGGGCGTGAAAATTCCTCAAATTGAGTAAAATTCCTTATTTATTGCATTTAATAACCAATTTTTGTGCACAGTTACCTTACTTTTGAAAAACAGATTTTTTTCCACTACCGCCATACAATCGACACACTGTGCATCGGCTCCCGGGGCTTTGTTCTGTTTAAGCCGGCCTTTAGCCTTCTCAACCTCTTCTATGCTTGGTGACGGCAACATAGGGTATTCTTCTTAAAGTAGTGGAGCCTCCACTTCTGTAGTGAGCTGACCATTTAGCAATTCATTAAAGTACACTTCCCATCGCTCCAGTATGCTTTCAGGATCGGTGATCAGATTTCACTGTCCATCCTTGCAATATGTGCAGCGTGGTGTGTACTGCGTCATGTTTCGGACGGATTGGTAGAACTTCCGCGCCTGGTGCGGACCTCGCTCTCGGCTATTTTCTATTTAACAGATTAGGTTCTTCTCCCAGGCTGATTTTTTTTGTCTGTGTAGCCGTTTTTCTATTCTTCTGAGCTCTTTATATTCCTCTTCACGTGCCCGTGTTCTATGAGATTGTTGCATTGCTCGGTACGCAACATTCTTACGTTCAGTCGCTAGCTTGCATTCATCATCAAACCAGTCGTTCCGATTTTTACGGCTGCTGCCTAAGATGGAGTTGGCAGTACTAATAACAGTATTTTTAAGACGTGTCCACTTTTCATTTACGCCCAGCATACTGGCTCCAGGACTTACTCTCCCTAAGTCAGGTGTTTCTAGGGCGAGTCCTAACGCATTACCAAAGGTGTTACTGGTGTTTTCATTGCGCAGGGCAGCCGTGTTGATTTGAACCTGATCGGCGGATGCAATGCGTCTTCGCAAGGCAATCCGCCCTCGGGAAACCATACCAACAAGATCCGAGTCGATATTGGCACCTCGGTACGTTCGTACCGTCATCATCATCAAGTTCGAGTAGTGGCGATGGTCTATCAACACGTGGTCTATTTGGTTACGAGTGACTCCATCAGGTGATACCCAGGTGGCTTTGTAGATATCTTTACGCGGGAACCTGGTACTCGCAACGACCATGTTTTTCGATGCTGCCAATTCTAAGACTCGAAGTCCATTGTCATTAGTGTTCTCATGCAAACTATGGTTGCCTGCGTAATGCCTGAATACCGGCTCCCGACCTATTTTTGCGTTCAAATCCCCAAGGATGATTTTAACATCATACCTTGGACAGGCATTGAGGGCCCTCTCGACTTGTTCGTAGTAAGTCTCTTTTTCTTCGTCTGAGGACTTCTCCGTAGGTCCGTGAACGTTAATGAGGCTGATGTTCGTAAATTTGCCTCGCACGCGAAGGGTGCATAGCCTTTCGCTTATAGAGTTAAAGCCGATGATAGTAGACTTCATTTTTTCGCTGACTAGGAAGCCTACCCCGACGACATGGTGTTGAAACCGTCCCTGGTAGAGCCTGAGCCATTGGGAGGATTTTGAATCCCCAACACGCAGTATCTATATAACATTAAATCATAAATCTTTCATAGTTAATTGCTCTTCTCGTTTTTTTTCTATAAATTTTGCCGTTTTTCCCGATCGATTTCAATATTTTCTTAGTACACTGAACCAAATCGCGTAGGTGATATTGAAGAAAATATTTTGTTAATTTTTGAAGAATCAATTATTCAAATCAACAATTTTTCATAGTATTTTTCTTCATATTGAAGACTGAATATTCAAAATGAATAAGGTTTCTTCAAATGATGAATGATTTAGTATTTTATTCAAACGAATGAAATTTTGTCATATCTACGAAAACAATTTGTTAATTTTTGATGAAGCAATTATTCGAAAAGACAAATTTGTATTAAAAGTTTTTTTTACTATGTATGTATGTATTTACATCACAAGTAGCACAAAATGGTATAATTTCGGTATCACATTTCTTAGTTCATACGAAAACACGAGAGAGTTATTTGAGTAGCACTTTGAGACAAGATATTTTATGTATCACAGTGGCACAATAGGTAGAGCACAATCACGGCAAGCGAGAGGACTCGGGTTCGAATCTCGGTAGAGGCACAGAGGTAAATTTAAAAAAAATAACATTTAAAATTCTTTCATTCCAGCAAAAAATCACATAAAGAGTCGAATATAGTCGACAAGGAAAAATGAAGAGAACTCCAAAATAATCAACAATAACCAAACAGTTAATAAAAAACTTTATTTTTATTTATATAATTTCAAGAAAGAAGCATGAAATTTAATCAATTTCACAAAATTTTGTGGATTTAACACCATAACGAAAAATTTTATGCATTTCTTCAAAATGACAATATTTCTTGAATATAACAAAATTTTCTTCAAAACAACGGATAGGTTTCATTGACCGTATATTGATCACCCTTTCTTCAATTCTACCTACTTTTTCTTCAATATGACTACCAAATTTGGTTCAGTGTAGTATTTATATTTAGCGATACCATTTTCTGAAAATGTATTTAACTGATTTTGATACATTTCATATGGTTGGAGATGTGCAGAATCACACTTTTACACACTGTGGGTTATTTCAGTTACTTGAGTACCCTTTTACACACTGAATATATTTTATAATGTTTACTTTTAATATGTCTCGCAATCGCACCAAAAAATTATAAGTGGTGTCGATTTTCGTCAAATATTGAAGCTTGTCTTTTTGAAAACGTGAACTACGAGTATTTTAATTAGATTTAATTGAGATGTACCTACATATATATGTATGAACATATTTTATTTTCATAATTATAATCCACATTGTATAACTTCTTTATTCATAAATCTTTTTCTACATACATACATATATCTGTCCTCATTACAGATGGACTCATTGACTTGTCATCATTTCTTAATCATGGCTCGTCAGGTTAGTTCATTGTATTTCTCTTTTAAATTTTCTTCATTGATGTAATTTTGTTCAATTGTTGTTAAAATCCCGACAAAAACTTTGTTTCATATATATATTAATTTACATATTTAGGTACATATGTATATACCTATATATATATTAGAAAAATTTTAACTCTTTGTGTTTTTAATAGAGATTGTAATTTTTCTTGAATTATATTAAATGTTGTGTTTAGAAAATTGTTTTATTTTTTATAAATAGATTTACTGTAGACACTCAATCTGTTTGATTTAAAAAAATGGAATGCCGATTAAAAAACTAGATTTAAATATATTTATATATATTTATATTTTTGTTAAGATTATTAATTTTTCTAACAGTCTGTTTTCGTTATTGTATATTTAACTTTACAAGGGTTAATTAATATTATGTGTATTTCTGATAATGTTCAACTTCTGTTTGCTAATTGTTAATCGCCCTCATTCAAAACAGCTTTGATGGCTTTTAGTCCACAACACTTTGCGTTTCATCCGGGGATCATAAGTAGAGAAATGAGAACCTTCTCAAAACATACGAGTATTGCACGACAACCAGCGTTGCCCCCCTACTACAATCGTAGTGTTTTTACCACACTTTTTTTTCAAAAGCACACACTACGCACGCTCCTCCAAACACTACACTTTTTTTCAAAGCGAAAATATCAAAGTGCATTTGATATACAAGTCCACAAAACAGTTTTTGTTAGAGGTTATGAAAAATGTTTGCAAACCTGATCTAATATCTATCAATTTAGATTTCAAAAACAAAGTTCATCAGGTTGCGTATATGTACGTCCATGTATTTTGGATTAAAATTCGAAGAATTTTGCGGCAGAAACGACATTGAAAATAATATTTTAAAAAAAGTACAAACGAAGTCATGTCAATTTTATAAAGCTTTATGCGAACAACTCTTAGACAGATTTAATTTAATTGATAATGAAAAAAAAACAAGTCATTTAGCTCTTCTTGACCCTATCGAAATTTCAAAATTAGACATTGCGGCTATAATGCCCCTTTTGAAAGCCAGTTTTTGAAAATGTATGCAATTACATGCTTACTTTGTGTAGCTTGCCTTATAACAGTGCAACTGAAGAGAGGTTTTTCTCAAGTTTAAATATAATAAAGGATGATTTAAGAAATAATTTAATATTTCAACAGTTGATGCAATTATTCAATTAAAAGAACTCTCAAAAGACGTAGAGAGAATTTTTGAGCCACCCGCAAAATTACAAGTCATTATAAATAAATTAATCCTTTAATTGTATTTTTGGCTTGTAAAGATGTTAATAGTTTATTTATTATTATATAAGAATTTTTTATGAGTTGTTCATAAATATAGTTTATTATACCAATGTATATTTAAAAGTGAATTAAAGGATTACAAGGTTTGCAAAAACTTTTTTTTTTACTACGTTTTTACTACACTTATTTTTCCTAAACACTACACTTTCAATCAGTTGGGCGGGCAACACTGACGACAACACCAACCATTAGTAAGGCAAACTTTGTGCGTTCTAGTTTTTGAGAAAATTAAAAAAACCTGAGAACAATATTTTTGGGGTGGAAGATTGTCATTTCGTAACTATAAAATCTTCTCTTAAAAATATTCTTTAAATATTCGAATAAAAATTAACCACAGAATGACAAATGAGTAATTGTTTCGTGATGTGACAACCCCTGGCTTTGACTATGGTCTCAAGCTGATTGATAAAGTGTTTAATGTCGTACAAATAATGGACTTCTATCCTATACGGAGACATTTCTTGAGCGAGGTGAAACCTTGTAAACCTTGGCCTCTTGGCTACTCCAAGTAGAAAAATGGGAATAGATAGTATCAAGTGAATATGGATGCCAATGATAGACAAACGTATACTTTTAAGACTTTTTTGATTATCATATTCTTATATACCTTGACACCTTTAATGAAAACAAGAAGGGAGCTTTAATCAGCAATAACTGCAGCCCCCACCATCAGAGTACCTCGATACCTTAATGCACACATTGCTATGTCCATTTTTTGCTGTTTTGAGATATTGGTACCAATGGAAAGGTGAGAAGCAGTACTTTCATATTCACTCAAGTTCTATGTCCAAATAAACTCTAAAATTGCTTAAATTTGCAAAAAAGACGAATGTTCTATGTCCCCTATATTGAGTTATTGGAAAAGCACAATTGTTCTTTGTCCAACATTTTGTGCTATGTCCGCATTATATGTTTCGTATTATAGGCTACGTCTGGACATAGCACTTTTGTGCACTTTATTTTTGGAATCGGAAAAGGCGATGTATGACAATAATCGATTGAATCCTTTTGTTGAGCTCCAAACTTCTTTCGTAAAAGAATTCATATCTTAAAATTTAACTTTAAATTGTATAATGAGCACCTATTTGTATGCTGATACTTGTGGGAGACAGAACCGAAATCAAAATGTCCTCGCTACAATGTTTTATGCTGTGAATAGCGCAGGTAGTAATCTGCAAAATCTTGATTTAAAATTCATGGAAAGTGAACATAGTTATCTCGAAGCGGACAGAATTCATATTCATGCAATAATAGAAAGAGCTCGGAAGTCAAAACAGTTGAACTCCCCTATGGAGTACAAATTGTTAATCGAAATGAGCAGGAAAAGATCATTTCAATACACTGTTAGTCATCTAACGTACAGTTAATTTATTGGTGCTTGATCTTTAAATAACATTAAAGTGACGAATAAGAACAAGTCAGCAACTGGAGAAAGAATAAATTATGCATGTACTAGGGGGATTTTGACTACGAGTACCTTTATTATATTTGAGAACAGTATGAGCGTTTAGGAAAGTTGAAGAGGATTTAAAAGGAGATACCGATGCACATACACATTGATCTTGAATGTCTGAATATTGCAATGGGAAGGAAATATTGGACCGAGTAAAGCATTCCACATTCGCTTAGTGCTGAATTAAACAATACGTCTGAATTTGGGCCCAAGTACAAACTGATGGACATTCCCTGGAAGCCCGAGTATTACGGTTAAATTTTTTGGGGGGAGGAAGCAAAATAAGCTTTTTCACTAGCACAATATTTTTAAAAGTAACGGTAAAATAGTGAAAGACAGGAAACATTGCGCCTGTGCTCGAGCTATTCAAATGTTTCTGTTATACTTCTACCACCTTTAATTTTCAAGCTTTTATCGGATTGTGGGTTATTGGTGCACCTGCCCAAATATGAAAATTATATCCAAGCCTTGGACGAATATAGGTTTTATAAAGCCAAATCAAAAGAGGTGAAATACTTGTTGCATCGTCAAAAGAAACCTAACAATGTTGAGGAAGAATTTCAATTTTTAGATATTAACCCTTCTGATAAAAATTGGGATAAAATTACTCCTAAAAGTAAATACAAAAATTATTAAATTAAATTAAATTATTTTTTTTTTATTAAATAATAATAATATACATAGTTTTTATTTCATTATAACACGTTTTGGTAAAAAAGTAATGTCTTCAGCATAATAATTTAAGAAATAAATTGTGTTCTATGTCCTATTTTGATAACTGATATCAAGCATAAAAGTGCTATGTCCTTACATATTTTATTTTATCATGAATAAAATGGAAAACTGTTGAAGAATTATATATTTTTGGTCATTATAGTTTTAAAAAGGTATCAGGCCATAACATATTTAAATATCAATGCTAAATGAGCTCCATTAGTAGAGTTATGCACGTATCAAAACTTTAACTTGAGTTTGCCAAAAACAGCAAAAATGGACATAGCACATGTGTGCATTAAGGTATCGACCTAGTGTATATTTTAATTTTGCAATGCTTTGGTTGATATTATTATTGACACACATATCCTTACCTTACATAATACTATTTTTACTTGCGACTTATAGGTACTATAAGGCAACTTATACATTCGATAAAAAAAACGAACTCGAGATTTTGACTAAAGTTGACATTACATCGATAGAGAAGACGAAAAAAGAGGGTCTCGAAACTCTGTCTGTCTATCTGTTCGAATACAGCCTAAACGGCTCCGCCGATTTTCGTGAAACTTGGTAAATACGAGTATACGTTTGTCTTCCGAAATTTTATAAATATTTTTTTCTCAAAAACTGTCCCACGGTTTTTTTTTTTTAATCAAAAAACTTCATTTAGTTAATTTAATTAATTTAATTTAATTTAGTTGACAAACGGTACAACCGATTTTGATCATTTTTCTTATGATAAATTGTCTTAAAATTTTAAATATTATTATGCATTCAACTTTTCAAAAAAAAAATTGTTTTGGATTTTTAGAAAAAATTTCAAATTTTTTCTTCGAAACACAATATTTCGAAAATCCTATTCTTGATTTTTTTGAAACTTGATAGATAAAAGTTTCTTAATATAGTCTAAAAGGTGTAAGAAAAAAGTTTGTCTTACCTAAAAATAACGGTACCCACAATATAAATGTTAAAAAATGGTTTTCGAAAATCATATTTTTCTCGAAAGCGGCAACCAGATTTTTGATAACATTTTTTTTCTTTCGATTAATTTTAACGATCTATAATTTAATAAAACCAATTTTAAAATTAAGATTCATATTACTGACTGTACCTAGCATAGAGCCATTTTTTCTAATTTTGAATTTCTTAATATCGGCATAACGTATTTCAATGAATTTTTTATAGATTAAGAAATATTGAATTTCAAGATTTTAAAAAAAATATTTTTTTGAATTTTTGAAAAAAAAAAGTCTATTTCTTTTCTTTGAAAATTCGATATCTCAAAAACGGCCCAATATTTTGTATGAAAATTTTATTTTTATTCGTACAGTAATACAAAATTTAAGTTGGCATACCAAAATTTTTTTATAATCGATAAAAGCTATGTTTTGTAAAAAAAAAACACTTTCCCGATTGAACTTCATGGTTTAAATTTAAATTTTTCAAAGTTTTTCCCACCGTATGAAAAACTTCAGGTTTTAAGTAAAAAATAAACAGTCGTTTGTAAAAAATGGTTGTACCTTATCCATTGGTGTAACTATTGGTTGCAAAACACTGAATTTGGAAACAATTTCATTCATTGGAAGGAAACGTGATTTCAGTTGATTAATAATGATGTTTTATCTGATTTTATTCGTATAATTGTTAACTATCGATTTACTAAAAATTTTTCAAATTCACTATTTGGTTAATAAAATGAGGGAATTCCCCGACCGTCACTAGCGTCACCAATGTACCGCGACAAAAAATGGATGCGTTCTGAAAATCGTTTGTTTTGAATGTGTTAAAATTTTAATGATTAGTTTGAATTTGTATAGATATAGTCTTTAGTTTTGCCCCACTTTGATTGGTTTTAAGTACAGTCAAAATCGGTTACAACGACATCGATTATAACGACGTATCGGTTATAACGACCAAATTCTTAGGTCCCGGCTAAGTTCCATTATAATCCCATTAAATAATAAATCGTTTATTACGACATCGCTTACAACGACATATCGGTTACAACGACCGGATTTTCCCGTTTTTTTAATTAAAATATTGGTTATAACCATAGCTGGGCACCGTTAATCAAAAAGTTAACTTCGTTAATCGTTAATCCGCTACTGAAAAAGTTAGCTTCGTTAAACGTTAAAGCGTTAAATTTCGGAAGAATTAACGCAAGTTAACGTTAATCGTTAATCCGTTAACATGTGATAAAAATTGCATTTTTTATATTTTTTTTCTCTAAGCACCGGTTTAATTTCTCATATATTTCATTGAAAAAGCAATTTTCTTCGCGACGCAAGAAAAATCATCTACCCAGAATCGTCTTGGCTGTTTTTTCTTCCTTTGTAGTTCATTTTCTAATATTATTAATGCGGCAGCCACTTTTTTTTTTTCTTAGAGGAAATCATACTCATACGGAACAAATTTAAGAATATTTTAAAGCGAAGGCGTACGTCGACAATAAATGTATGTACCGAACTGAAGTCAAAATTATTTCAGGTTTGACGTTTGAGTTTTTTTGTTTATCGTGGTGCGTTCAACGTGTTCCCGAACGAGTGATCCTTGGTTCCTTGGTTAAGTGTACGAAGGTATCAACTCGTTCATCAACTGGTTAAACAACAATATCGAAAACGCAGTTGATCAACCTGAAAAACTTTTTTTCTGTGAAAATCGAACAATTTTATATATCTATATATAATACGTACTTAGCTGGTTTTGTTTCAACCGCGGAACGCACCGCGCGGCACATGTCTCATACTTGTCTGAACCTGTTTTTCGCGCCGCGCGGTAAATAGTAGGCATTGGATTAACGATTAACGGACTTAACGTGGATTAACGGATTTAACGTGTCCGTTAACATTTTTAAAAGTTAACTTAAAAGTTAATCCGTTAATCAAAATGTTAACTTCGTTAATTAACGATTAACGGATTAACGAGTTAATGCCCAGCTATGGTTATAACGACTAAAACCGACGCAGCTGTTGATGCGACTGCATATTTTTCTAAACGGTAATTTGTTTATCTGTAGATGCGTTGTATGAAGAATTTCGGATACAAATGTACTCTAAGCTTACCGTTTGTTGATATGTTATTCTTTTTGTTTTACGTTTATTGTTTTGAGTTTGTTCAAGTAGGTGGGAAAATTACTTAGTGCAAATTTGTCTGCGTGACGAATGGTCGTAGAAGTTTTATTTTATTCGGTTCGCATAAAGTATCTAGTGTTGGAAAATGAGTCAGAAACGAACTTCAACGTGCCTCAACAATAAATAAGAATTATAAATTATAAAAAAAGGGTCTCTACTTGAAAAGAAATTAATTTACTTGATATCGGTTACAGCGACCTATCGCTTATAACGACTAAATTCGTCAGTCCCTTGAAGGTCGTTATAACCGATTTTGACTGAACTTACAAAAATTATAATTTTTAAGTTGGTACTTAGGTACAAAATTTTGTTAAAAATGTTAGGTTATTTCTGAGCTCGTGGCCTCTTGGGTTGGGGGCCCGCGGCATTTGGCAGGCCTGCCACCCTATAGTTACGCCACTGGCCTTATCTTTAATGAAAGAATCAACCTTCAAATACATTTACACAAATCTAGAGAATTTAAATCTGTTCGAGTATAAAATAAGTTATACGGGTGCATTGGCATTTTTTTCTAAGCTCCAAAAATGATCCCGAAACGGATTTGATGATTTTGATAAAAATCTTATACAGCGTATCAAAATTTTCAAAAATTATTTTTGTGACTTACACTTTTTTTTTGAAAAATTTCAATATGCATATCTAAAATATTAATTTCATTAAAATAAGGTTTTTAGTTATATGTAATGTATATTACTTAATATTTAAAATTGGCAAAACAATTTGTATGTAAAAAATGTCAACGAAATTTTCTACATGCAAAATTATTTTTTTCATTAAATGCAAAATACATTGATTTTCAATGTATAAATTTAATTCATAAATTGGTTTGAAGAAGGGTGTAATCGGAAACGTCAGAACATAAAAAAATAAAAATAATAATAAAGAATTGACCTTGAGCCCGCTTAAGGACAAACATTATTTTTATAAAGAAAAGGTCACGAAGAAATGAAACATTTTTTATACTATATGGCTATATGAATATATATAGATATATAAATATATATAAATATTTCGAACACCTTCTCTCATTCAGATGAACAGCTAAATGAAATGTTTTATCTTACATCTTTTATATTCGTTTCTAATTAAACCTTCAAAAAATGTACTACTCTTTATCAATGAGAATTACTTATTTACTTATAATCATGGTTATGCCATTATCCTAAAACTTTTAGGATACGCTACATATGTATATGACACCAATATTCATATTACAGAATTATACGTCGAATTTAATATTTAAAGTTCATTCAAGTTGATGCTACTCAATCGAAGAACTATTCAACGTATGATACTCACTCTAATCAAATTGAATTGATAAGAAGTAGGTTATCCATTTCACTTCATAAAACCGGAACATCAAATACATGTACTCTTTTCAAACCTCGAACTGTACATACAAAATTTATTAACACTTATGTATATCCTAATCAATTATAAGGAATTTCCAATAAGTGTTTCCTTGCTTTATATTTGAAAAGAACGAACAATGAGAGATATATCATTAAAATATTTTAATATTTAAGAATGCAAAATATGTCATTATACATATAATAATATAATAATATTCAAAGTCCACCGCGGCTTTGCTTGTTCGTGCACATTCAAGTAATCCAGTTTTTTTCATACATATATCGTTATTTATTAAATGCTAAAGTTGCCCTTTAGTACCTATGCCGCAAGTAAAAATTATTGCAATGAATATCTTAAAACGTTTTTATCCAGGGAGGTTTTCGAACTTTTAATACCTACCTTCTCCTGAATAAGCACTCGAATATTCAAGCAGAAAACATTTCACTGACATTTCTTGTTCGTTTTGTGGTGCATGTAGAAACGTTTTTCTCATAATTTAATAATATGCGCTTTAGCACTCTCTCATGCCTAAACGCTATACTGATGGGTATAGGAATAAGTCTCTTGATTCAAGCAAACACATCACTTAGTATTTCGATGAACCGAAAATTCGTCCTTGTATGCTCGTACATACGTACATATTCAACGGTTTATTTAATGTGTATTTTGCAACGCTTTAGTGGCTATAGACAGAATAATTGCATTTCCCCCAAGCCCTGTCTGGTTTAGGTACATATAAAGTCTCTTTGATTACAAGGACTCCGCAGGATAAAGATGAAATCTGTATATTATACGATTTAATACAACACGCAACGATGATGATAATGTTCTCAGGAAGCAGGAAGCATGATGGTGCGGCTGTTTCGCTGCCAACGTTTTAATTAAATGGTATCGGCAGTGTTAATGCCAAAATTGGAGACATGTTTATTATCTATTAAAATTTAATGCACACTGTATACAGACATTTTTGGGCTAAACAAGGGCTGTGTTAAAGCGGTATATTAACAATGAAAAATCCAGTGAATTGAAGAAGGCGTTTGGAAAAAATGTATTAGTTTTGTCACTGTATAAACAGTCACAGATATCAATATTTAACTTAGATGTTTTATCATTTCAAAAAAAAAAAATTAATTCAATTTAAAGAAAAAATAAATATGTTCTTTAAAAAAGATACTGATGATAATGTTTTGGTATGATACTAAGTCAAGACGACGATTTTGCAAACTTTTATCGAACTAAGCATCATGCTTTCTTTAGCTTTTTTTAAAGTTAAAATCATCAAATACCTATAGTTTATTTTATTAGCATCGTTAAATCTTCATTATGATTCTTTGACATTTACGAATGTCAAAATAGGTATATATTTGCTTAGTTCCTTGCACGAACTGTTACAGCCCTATTTATTAAAATTCACTAAGCAGGTACATAGCTGTGCGGTACATATGGACTTATTCATCCACTATACAAATTCTTATTTAAAAAACATTTTTCTACCAGTTAAAGTTAAAATGAGCTTGTATCAAATAATGTACTAAAAATTGAGAATCTATTGCATACGGCTCAGCTGTTTGTCAAAGAAAAAAAAACATTTTCTCTACCGGCCGAATTTAATAAACAGAAATGGAACTACGAAAACAAATTTGAGCAATTAACTATCATAGGATTCGTCGGATAAAGTATGTCATTATCTCTAGCACAATACTGGTGTTCAAATTGATTTTCGTTTTAATATAATCTGCCTGAGACAACTTATTGTTACTAACCCCAATTATCGAAATTCAAAATCGTGACACTAACACATACCGGTTGAGGTTGAAGAAGGTTGCGTGGATAGAGATCACCAATGAATAGGTACATTTATTTTTATTGAATTCTTAACAACTCTGAATTTAAATAATTTTTAAAATGATAAAAAATTTTAGTTTTAATTACAATCAAAAGGCATTTTATCTGTTAATCGCAATATTTTAATGCGATGTCAAAGTGATAGTGGTTTTAGTCTTTAAAAAAATTAGTTTTATGAATATTTTTGAACATTTTTCTCTAATAAAAAATTTGGCGCAAAATTTTAGTTGGACTAGTCGATGTTAGAGCTGTTTTAGTACGAAACTGGGAAAAAAGGATGTTTTGGCAAATTTTAATCAAATTTAGCATCATACTATCTCTACCCTTTTATTAAAGTTAAAATCAACGAATACCTATTTTAGTTTTTTTAGTATCGTGCTATTTTCAAACGCCACAAAAGGTCTGTTTACTTAGTTTTTTGGACGAACTGTCAATGTCTTAGGTGTGTTCAGAAACAATTTTTTAAGAAAAATTGCTTTAGTACGATACTAGTTAAAAAATTTTTAAAATTAAGAATAAGTTAGTAAAAGCTTTAAGAATTGACACAACCGGTAAACACATAACGATTAAATATATGATATTTATACCACCGACACCGCCTAGATAAAAGAATATTTTTATTTCGGCACAAATTATAAGCTTCCAAGCCAAAAGTAGGTATTAGTTTGTGAGTAAAGGACTATACTCTGAGTTCAGTGATAAATTTCCGTTTAGATGTATTTTGCATGGGAACTATTTTGTAAGGTATAAAGACGCATTTTGGATAGTACATTTTCAATGATTTTATTTATAAATGATTCCAATATTGCAAAAATCAAAGCAGTATTTACTATAATTTATAATCCACCATTATTTCTTTAGTTTATCTTTAAAATAATGTGAACATCCGACTTTCGATATCCTGCATTTTATCAACTGTGAATCAAGCGGTACTATTTTTACTCAACAATTTGGTAGTATGTAATATTTTTTAGTTTTCGAAAAAAGGATGAATTGTGTTCCTTACCCGAAGTACCGTTAAAAGAATCAATTTTTTTTATTTATTACTTTTTTTTGCATGAAAATATCATCCCTAATTAGATAATCTTTCAGTTATGGATAATAATTATCTAAAATATTTTAATCATTTTTTGAGAACGTTGTATTTGTTTTTTATGTGGCATAAATATGTTTAACGTATTACGTATTATTATTGAAAGAAATCCGTTGACAAAATTGAAAGTTATGGAGGGTGCAGTGCAACATCAAAAAAGCTACACTTGAGTGAATATAATTCAGAAAGTATTCCTTCTTCTATTAGAGAAATAAAAAAAAATTAAATTAAATGGAACAATATTTTCATACACCCATTCCGAAGTAGGTTTAAAAAAAAAGTAGTAAATCATATGAATTTTGTTCTCTGTTTATGTAGTATAGTGGTGGATATTTGCTGTCTTAATGATAGTATTTTAAGAACTCAATTTTGAAAACCAATTGCGAATTTTAAAATTTTAGGATTTTTATTCTATATTAACCGAAATCATTGTTTTTAAGAATTCTTCAAATATACATCAATTTCACAATATAGAAAAGCAAGGTTGAATTATTTTAAAGATTCGATAATTTGAACCGAAGTTATAATCTTCGTAAGTGAGAATTTCCTGGTGGTTAGGGACCAAGCAAGCAATTTTGATCCATTTTTTCCGGTTTCTCGATTAATTTAAAATAAAGTTTATGGCGTTTCCAAAGCACGTTGTACACATAGTTAGAAATAATCTCTATTTTCTCTTGATCCCTATTATCAATTCTATATGAACCTACTCAGTACATGTAAGTTATTAAAACTATAACATTTTATCTTTCTCACCATAACCGCAAACTATAAATTAAAATGTTCCACTTAAAATCCAAGTCAATATAAAATAGTATCAGTAAAAAAACACATTCATACAAATTTCGGAAGAATATTTCTTTCAAGATGTCAATAGCGTTCAACATTCACTCTAAGGAATTCCTTTCTGTTATACACAACTTTTCATTACGTATGAATACTACTACTATGATGTGACTCAATAGAAAAAATAAATTTTAATATAAAATTGCCTCTTCGTTCCAGCTCTATTGAAATAAAAGCCGATTAAGGTTCAAAATACTACAAGGTAGTTCTAACAAAGATCTTACCAGCTGTTGATTTACGTAATTATAATATTACAAAAATTAAGAAATTTGCAAAATACAATTCCCACGGAATTACCCTTCGCATAATAATAAGAATAACCTTTAATTTAAGTATGCTTTGGTAAAAAATGATATATATTAGAAACTTTAATTTTTACTCGACTTCACAGCCAAATAGGTGAATCATGATGATCTCGGCTATTTCAACGGCATTCAACCCCGACTTTTCTTTTATCTTTTCAATAACATCTCGTAGTCTGGAGGTATATATTTGAATACATAGAACTAATAATAATAGAGTTTTTGTAATAAAAGTTATGATTGAAGCTCTCACTTGTCTTTAACTCTAAGTCAATCACACATTAGGTCTTCACTAAATAAGAAAAGATTTTTTTTTCGCAATTTTTGCACAACCTTCACTGGTAATCAGGTATTTTAAATTGTAAGAAATTGGTGTACAAATTTGACTTAAAAAAAAAAAACATTTCTTCTTTATTTCATTTTTTAACATTGTTTTTTACTTTTTTTGATTTTAGATAATGAAATGCGTGACTTGAGTGTTACATTCTATGGTGGATCCGGTCAAATGAAGCATAACACAATAACGTTTACTAGTTTGAGCTTTCTTTGTATTACAAGTGTTTTAGTCATGGTAATACCAAGAGTATTAACTTAATTTTAAGAACTATAACAAGTGTATCGAAATAAAAAAGAACACAAAATTACAATCTTAAATATTAATTAAATAAAAATATGCATCCGTCATAATGTCATAGCAAATAACTATCTAGTAAAAAGAAAGACGAATAAACTCATCGCCATTTTAATAAAGTCTTAAAAAAATTAAAATCATTTTCACCGAATATAAAATACAAAAATTTACAGACTCACCTTACAGAAAAGAAAATTTATTTAAAATGTTCTTTTATTTTTTTCTTCTTTTTTTACCAAAAAATGTACATAAAACCAAAACAAATGGAACAGAAACCTACAAAATCTTATAACTAAACAGAAATATTTAAATAGACAATTTGTTTTATATATAAATTAAATTATAAAAATAGATAAAACTTAAATATAACTTTTGATATTACTATAGATTTAGACAAAAAATAAATATAAAAATATGAATATACGTATGATATTAGTTCTTAAATATAATAAAACGTATTCATTTTTTTTACTGTGGATAAGTCTTAAAGAAACAAAATCGTTGCGTTTTTATACAAGAGACATCAAGTGATGAAATTTTTGCGATGCAATAAGCAAAGATGAAGATGAAGAAGCAAAGGTATTGTGAATAAAATTATTTATTTTCCATTTCAGCCAAATATGTGGAACAAATCTGTATAAAAAAATCAATATAACATGGATACATATATTCAGTTAATGCAAAAAATAATCAAATGTTTTCTGTGCACAATGAACATTGAAACAAATTCTTAAAGAGCTAACTTTTAACAAACCAATTTTATTATAAACCATCTTACAACTATTTTGAATATAATTTCACAATGAGGAAAGAGGAAAATAAAATAAACAACTCACATTATAAAAAGTTAGACACTTGCTCAACACCATAGTTAACTCAAAATTCGTTAGAGACCAAGGAAAACATATTTTTTAAGAAGTATGTAATTTTGGTTTTGCTTTTTTAAACATGCATCATTTTTTATGTATTTGGTGGTATTTTAGATTGATCATCCAGAAGCTCCTGCTCTCTCTTTCGAAATCAAATTAAGACTCTGGCGTTAAGAAAGACTTCTGACTTACCAATCGAAAATACCATAAGTTAAATAATTATTACCAATTTAATGAAACCACCACCAAGAAAAATTCAAATGTCTTATTCTAATTAAAATAATTAAAATATATAATGTATCTAAAATATTAAAAGTATAATTAGAAAAAAGAATACGTCAGTTAAAAAATATAAAATTTGATTGGAAAAAAGTAAAAATTATACTTCTTAAGTAAAATAAATAAATAAAATATTTTTTTTTCTATAAATTATCCAATAATAATATCATTAGAAAATTGAAAAAAAAAAATATATTTCTTTAGTAAATACATAAAAAATAAAAACTACAAAATAAAAGTTCGTACTTTTTCGGATGAAAATATAACCTTAATACTGGCGTAAATGTAAAAATAAACAGAAGATATTGAAATAATTATCATTAGCATAATAAATAAACCCATACATTTTAAGCAAGATATATAAATACAAAAATCTTAAAAACAAATAATGTGTATATGAATATTATATGTAATTTCAATTTTATTTTGCTATATATTTGATTATTTTGTAAATTTTTTCAAATTTAAATAAAGTCGATATTATGAAAATATTAGAACGTTGTTACATTTTTTTGGTTTGACTATGCTTATACATACATCTTAGATTTTAGTTTTTAATTTTATTTATTTTTTTTTTTATTTTAAGAGAGAATTTTGCTGTTACTCGTTTGAAAAGCATTATTAATTTTCGACTACTTTGGTGTTGGATGAAATGAGATTAAAATCGTTAAAAATCTCTTATTTCGAAATGATTGATATATTTTATTAATTTCAACCAAATTTCAAGGAAATGAACGAACACACTCCGGAATATGAAAATATGAAAATATAAGAAAAGGCTACAAAACCAAGCAATTAGCCGCCACTTTAAATTTAAAAGAGAAATGATCTGTCAAATGGAGTCACCAAATGTAAGTTAATGAAAACACCTTAACTGTGTGTATTGCATTACGATTGTAATCCTTCTAAATATTTACATATAAAATTAGAAAAAAAAATAACTTTGAATGACCACATCAAACAAAAACAAATTGTTTGAATATCAAATAGGAAGTAAGTTCATTTCCATTTTATAAATTTGCACATAAATTTTTTTCACTTTCAGATTGTACTGAGTTTTGGATGGAGATGTATAACTGTTAGTGTAATCTTAAATGTTAACTATCTTGCGTCGTATTTTGGAGTTAAGACCTGTACTTGCGTACAAGGCTGTAAATTAGACGGATTTTATATATAAATTGCAACTTACCTACTTACAAATATTTTTATTGACTGATAGTCAGAGCCGGATCTACCTAAGGGCTGTATGGGCTGCAGCCCAGGGCCCCGAGGTCACAAGGGGCCCCCAGAACCCGCTGAAAATAATAGGCGATAATTTCAATTAAACAAAAATCTAAAATTAAAAAACCTACCATAAGGTTGGCAATGGCAACCCTGAGATCAATCAACTAATGTATAGTCCCCGGCAAGCTAGATGGCACTATTTTAGAGAGAAAGAGAGCCCGTGCTCAAGGGATTATGAGTACCCTTTAAATGTTTCAACACAGCGCGGGCGTGAAGTTAATGAAGAGAAAGAAGGATAGGAAAGATGTGTGGCACGATGTTCTGAGACTGTTGGTAGTTGTCTCAGATATTTTTATCTCCGGGGATGGCGGCTTTGCTAAAGCGGAGAAATGCCGTGTCTTATTTCTATGTCGTTTATAATTCACATTATTTTTTATTCATGTTCATCCTTGTTGGACATACTAGTTTAACTCAATTACATGTTGTTAGTGTTATGCCTGAACAACATGCAATGAGTAAATCAGCAACCCATGGATGACAATTTTAGAAGGTTTTAATGGAATTAAAACGACATAGACGACGGCAGGGATCGAACCTGTGATGATGAGATTGACAGGCGAGCACACAACCATCGTGCCACGGCCCAACCCTAATTGTACTGAAATCTGGAATAAAATTGTACTGAAATGATGTAAATTGTACCGAAAACGAATTTTGTATGAAAAAAAAAACAGCAAAATCAATAACTCAACTATTTAAAAGTTTTCCGAAGTATTTTATTTAAAAAAACTAAAGCAGAAATGATTAGTTTGTCTTCTTATAAAAAATATAAATATATGTATATAAATAGCTGGACAGACAAAAATAATACTCGTATCTTTATTTTAAAAGTATATGCATAACTATTGTATTGTATTGTAATGAAATGACGAAACTAAATCCCTTACTTGTCCATTTTTGCGGCACCAGGTTATACAAAAACAAATTACTCGTAAATATAAAACTAATATCCAGAAATTAAATATCTTAAAAATGCACAGACGAAAAACTGCAATCACAAATCACATCCACAAGTTTACTGTTTAGTGTTTAGTAAACAAAACGATGCGCTGTCTGAAAAATGAGCTGATCGATAAGGAGACAGAAAAGCAAGACGCCATCAAGAAGTGAAAAGAAAACTTTAATTACGGCTTCGGCAGCGCACTGAGCGACTGAGCGATTGAGCGATAGAGCGACGAGTCTGAGCGATGGGTGGCCATTTATAGAGCTTCATCGCTGAGCGATAAGTCATTGTCAAGTGCAGGTGCACTTCGTCGTAGTATTTAGTGGAAAGTCGCGTTCATGTTTATAGAGCTTATGTAAGACCGAGAAAACGAAGATTTTATATGCACCCCATTAATAGTGAAAGGGAAAATTATGTTTAATCTTTGCAGACATTTATACTGATTTTGGCAATAATGTCGTGTGTCAATAGAATCTTTTGATTTTCTGTTGGAAAACATTCGGCCAAGATTAACAAAACAAAGAAAATGAATTAGTGCAGAAAAGCGGCTAATTTTATTACTAATGTTAGTTTTTTATTTTTTTGTTCTTAATTTTTATTTTTAGTTTTGCCAAAATAACATTCTGAAAGTCACTTTTTATCTCTAGTTTTTCGAACCCGTTAAATTTTGCCCTAAATGGCAAAAGACTTTTTAAAAATTTTATTTTATTGCAGAGCGACTTCGCTCTGTCTCTTAAAAAATCGCTAGTCGCTTAGGGCTTATGTGGCCACCTCCACACTATTTCATGTGTTTTAATTTTTTTGCATCGCTCCATACAATTTAATGTGTTTTAATTTGTTTGCGTCGCTTAATCGCTCAGTACATGGCCGAAGCCTAAGAGTTATAAGGACTAACAGCTGAGAGTTATTGTTCTGGTATGAAAATGCATACATTCAGGCCGGGATGAAGTATTTAACTTTCAATTTCCTTATATCAGGTTGCCTGGAAGATATTGCTACCATAGCAATAATGTCGCCGTTTGCACAACTAATTAGACTAAGAGCCCACAGCAATTTTTGGGTGTGATTGATAACAAAAAATAATTAACATAATTAGATAGGCCTTTTATAGCTATTTACAAATGTGAAAGCCTTGCATACTCTAGTGGGCGCAATAGTGCATTATAGTGCATCAAGTATGCAGTTCTTTCCAAGTCCAAATAATTGTGATAACAACTTTGCCAAAATGTAGAGTTAAGCCCCCCGATTGAAAATATCGAGGTCCAAGACGTTTTACAGACAGCCTTCTGTCTGCCAGACGCGATAAGAATATGCAACTTCTTGCACTAAGAACGCCACCTTCAAAACGTCATGGACCTCGATATTTGCAATCAGGGCACTTAGCTGTTCATTTTGAAGTTATGGCAAATTTTGTATCTCAATTTTTTAGAATTTGGAAAGAACTGCATACTTGATGCACTATAATGCACTATTGCGCCCACTAGAGTATGCAAGACGTTCACATTTGTAAATAACTACTAAAGGCCTATCTAATTATGCTAATTATTTTTTGTTATCAATCACACCCAAAAATTGCTGTGGGCTCTCGGTCTAAATGCTTGCGTAGATTTCAGTATCATTTATGTTTTTTTTGTTCAATAAAGAATATAATAATAATAATATATCTTTATAGATACAGTTTTTTTGACATGGCTATTAGTTGAGTACTTAGGTAGGCCACTAAATAATTTCAGCCCAGGGCCCCACAAATTCACGATCCGCCTCTGCTGATAGTGGTGCCACACTAGGCGTTGGTAAAAAGGAACAAGGAGGTAAAGCCACCTGGTTTTAATTCAATTTACAATTTGTTTTTTTTTTTTTTATAGAAAAAGAAAATAAAAGAAAATTGTCAAATTGCAAAATGTTTGATGTACGAGTAAATTTAGAAAAAAATAAATAATTATTACCCCTAAAAACTGATTTTTAAGTTGCTTCCAGATCTTGTTGTGTACGTCAATGAGTTTGAGTAGCAGGGCACTGTTTCTTTGGGACTAACATCTCGTTCCGGTATGACACCATTTTCTCTAGCTGTATAAGTGTATATACAAAATGCAGTTCTAAGATTCTAAGTTCTAAGAAAGATTTACAGTTCGATTGCTTATTTTCAGCTTGAAATATTTTTCTTTACGAAAACGTGAGTAGCTGTTTGAACGCTGATTTAAATAACTACTGTTGCACCAAGGAAAAGGAATGTATCACAACCAGTCAATTGGCAAATATGACAACGACATTCTGCTGTCAAATAATAAGTTATTGTTAACATAAAAGTGAATAAACTTGAACGTTTTCATTGTCAGCTTTGTGCTGCTCTTAAGAGGTTAATTTATTCTGTTTGTTGTTAGACTTTATTTCCGGAATTCTGGAAGTTTTGCAAAAACTGTTATCAGAAGTGGGATCTTTGGATTATGGAACAAGAGTTTGAAGAAAAATGTATCAAAAGTTCCGAACAATTAACATCATTGAGCTAAATTTCAACCCACCAAAAAGAGCAACTCACAATTAAGAAATGACCAACAACATTAGTCTAAGGAATTGAAGAACTTAGCAGGGACAACATTTGAATGTTCAACTCCGATGGACGAACACCATCTCCTTTTAACGCAACTGAAACCAATCACAATCCAAAAGCAGATAGGCCACAAGACACCTCTACTAATAGTGTACTCGTAATATCTGCAAAGCCTATACTGATTATGTAGTACAATTCGATAATATCGCTGAAGGAAATGGTTGGAATGATCCACAGAAAGATCGATTTCTGGCTTCAGTGTTGCGTCATTTTATCTTATCTTGGACCATTAAATAGAACTAACTACATAAAGTAAACTTCGGTTCATTGACGGTTTATCTGATCGCAATATTCAACATGCGGTTCGCTTGGCTGATCCTGCAAGTATGGTTGATGCGGTGACAAAACCTTCTTAATTTGAATCCTCTATATTTGCTTCGCACTCTTGCAGTTTCGAACGTGTGTGCAAATAGCTTACAATGGGGCTTTCTGTCTACCGTTACTGTGGGGAATATGCCAGAATATGCCGTGTCAGTTTCTTGTAGATAATGGATCTTCTGTTACACTCATAAGTCGTGGAATTTTTTCCGCGAATTCTCATCTGCAACCAGGTACCAGTTGGATCAAAGCTCTGAATGGAGAAACAATAAATGGTTTTTAGAGTGATTCTTGGAATATATTGTCTAAGATCTTCCTAATGTGTTGTTAATCTTTGTGATAGCTTAATTCAGATCGCAAATACCTACCAACATTCCATTGACATCATCGAAAATTTGTCCGCTATATTTCTTACTACAGCAGTCAAGAGTTCATTATTCCAAAACAGTCTGCGACTTTTTCGTCTACACAAACAAATGGATTGTTCATAAGTTAATAATTAATCCGGTGCTACCTAACTTACCGCAAGGGGTGCTCATTGGTCAGTCAATCAATCGAAGCAATGAATGTAAAATGTGTGTTCGAGCCGTCGTCAACCTGTATGATGATGCGGTGAGAGTTCGCCTTGCTACTCGTGTTGCTACCTTTGAGGAAGTGACCCTTAAAAATTATTCTGATTCTGCTCTGAGTTTATTTTCAGAGCATTTTTCAACGCTACTGAGAGAAGTGTCACATTTAACAGACTTCGAAATGAGCTTAGCTAACAATACTTACAAAATTCTCTGACGTATTTTCCCTTGAGGATTCGAATAGAACTAATGTGACAAAACATAGAATCATTACAGGCAGAGTAACTGGCTGAACACAATAGAATGCTGCAACTGGAGCTGCAGCTGCAACTGGAAGAGCTGTCAAAAAGTGTCGTACGTACTTTTTTTTATGCGCCCACAATGAGGCTGTACAGCTTTCATGTGTTGTTGTCATTTGTTGGGTCAGGTGTTGAATCTTTGGCAAATTGTAAATATTTTAAGTAATTGAAACTATAAAATGGACACTGAAATTGAAGATTTTCGTCCATTATTTTAATTAAAATTTAACCACGAAATCACAATACAACAAAACAACACTTAAAATCACAGACAGATATATAAAATTTGAAATGTCAAAAATGCTGCACGAAAAAGTTAAAAGTTCGCCAACTCTTGCAGCACCGACTGCAGCACCGACTGCAGTTGCGTTGTGTTGTGTTCGTAACATTGAATTTACGTGTATTGAATATTTTGACAGCTATTCCAGTTGCAGCTCCAGTTGCAGCTCCGTCTCCATTGTGTTCAGCCAGTAAAACCCATGATGGAACTACCACGCCGACTACCTTATGGCAAAGAAAGTGGAGTCGCAGGAAATCATAAACGAGCTTCTTAACACAATCTCATTTAGTCGTCCAAAAGCATTGGGGCATCACCGATCGCTAGTGTGCAGAAGAATGATTGTTCTACTCGTTTCGGTTTGGATTATCGACGATTAAACAAGGTAACTGTCAAAGATTCTTTTACTCTCCCTTGCATCGATCATACCTTGGACGCTGTTGCGGGATCCAAATGGTTTAGCAACTTGGATTACCAATTGGGCTTTTGGCGAGTAGAACTACATGCGGACGACCGACGGCGTTTGTAACTCGAGATGGATTATGGCAATATTGTTATGAGTTTCGGGCTGATCAATGCGCCCACTGTCATTCATAAGTCCCTTCAAAAATAACCTAGAAAAAAAATCTGCTGAAAAGTTGTCCAAGTTCCAGGCCCAGAGCCGAATTTCTAAAAAAAAATCAAATCAAAACAACAACCCAATCGGAAAATTATGTTTCGCTCCGCTTTAGCGGTGCTCTCACAAACTAGTGAAACTAAATTCACAAATTGTTCAATTTGTTTGGAATCACAACGCAACCGAGAAACTTCGATAGCCGACCATTTGGTCTTGTCACCGCAGCAGGAGGAAGAAGAATTCCAACGTTGTTTATATCTGAACAAAGGATGGAATGACCAAATAACTCAAGAACGTAAGCTTCGCTTGGAGAAGGAGTACGCCGATAGAAGGGATTACATCAAAGAGAGGTTTGAATTGGCCAAAGAACGAGAGGAAGATCGTCTTCAACGCATCCAAGAGATTGTCAGAAAAGAGAAGGAAGCTTCGAAGTCTTTTATTACCCGTGAGAACATCGATCAGGCTGTAGAAACAGCCATTGCCAATCCTCTGGATTACAACTTCTCCATCGACATCCGTGGCAATTTGTACCATGGACGCAATGTACAACTGTACCCTGCGGTCCACCCGATCAAAAGCAGCCCCAGCCGGAGCTCCTCGAAGCCGCTAACTGAGACACTACTCTCCAAAAATCATCATGTTCAATTCGTTTGTAGCAAAAATAATAAAAAAAAAATTATATCTTAGATCAACAGTTATTTACCACTACCTTTAAGCATTTAATGGATTCTGTTTAAAACGTTGCTCGAAACGTTGAAAAAGAGGTACGATTTTTCATCAAGTTTCGCTATTTCATCAATTTGGGATGGTCCATACCGAATCGTAGACCCTTCACAAACTGTGTCTGATCTTGCACCTTCTGTTGAGTGCCAAAGAAATCTCCTGGTAAGCGAAGTGTCTTCACAAATAGGTATAATCTCTGTAGGATCTTGATAGCATCTTTGAAGGTGGAGCGCAAATCCACCAATATCTTAGACAAAATAATATTCCAGTCATCCGTTTCGTAGCACATAATCGCTGTTTTTAGTATTCAAAGCCATCTCCAATATTTAGATTCGATTGGGGATGTTAGTATGTCGCCTCGTCTTCATCGTCTCTCCCCATGAGAAGATGTCTAACTCGTGGTCAAAAACACTTAACTTTTGTTTCAAGTTTCCATTTACAACTTGGTGAAGAACAGTATGTATAGCAGGATAAACGATAAATGTGGCCTCTGCTGTGAACTGCTACTTCAGATTTGGCTGTCCACTTGATTGGCGTCTTATCGTTCATGAGTTTTTGTAGGAGAATTCAGTTGTTCGCAGCATAAGGTATGAAAGATCTATGCAAAAAAATCATTCCCAGGAACTTTTTGACTTCCATGCCGATAAGAGTTTTTTTGAAATCCAAAATTACCTTCGCTTTAGTATCCAGTTCCTTTATTCCTTTTGAGTTTATTTGATGACCAAAAAATTTTATCTCTAACTGTCCAAAAACAAATGTAGATGTATTGATTTTCAGTTCATATTTGCCGAAAAATCAGCTTGAGATGTTGTTCGTGCTCTTCCATGTTTTTGGACGCAACACATGCGATGTCTTCACAACCTCGCGCATGTTCCTCTGAAATGTATGTGCGGTATTTCTTAACTTAAAACATCATATATCTAAATTCAAACGGGTTAAGGAACATCATTTGGCTCTAGAGAAATCTGATGAATATCTCTCTGCAGGTCAATCGTTGGAAACACCGTCTTGTCTTCCAAAATGGGATAAGGTAATTGTCTACACTCTGCAATGGTGATGTTGTTGTTGATAGTCCCCACATCACATGAACGCTAATCGCTGCCGCCGTTTGTATTCGGTTCCAAGGGAAATGGACTTACCCAGTTCCTCTTGGATGGGCGCCAAATGCCTTGCTCCATTACATACTGGAATTCTTTTTTGGCAGCTTTCAACTGTGCACCGTGAAAACGACGTGGGTGGGAGAAAAGTGGATAACCTTTTGTCTGGATGTTTGAGTTGGTGTTAACATACTCGCTGGTCACCTATTTAGCATTACGAACAGTTCTTCAAACCCCGCTAGAATATAAGCTAAATGTTGATTAACAACAAAGCAAGTGGTTTTCTGATTTAATGTTTGTAGTGCTGTCGATTTCGTTTGAGGCCAATCACGATTCCATAGCAGCTGATTAAATCCGCTATGCTGAACGTCTACGTGCTCTTCTCAATCCTTGGTCCAGTACCAGTTTTAATCTTCTTTCTCCATGTTTTAATTGTGCTCCGTTAGCCAACAATCAATGGTGAACATCTATCAGGTTCAAAAAAAAATTTTTTTTTTTTCAAAAAAACCCAACAAATATTTTTTGGAATATTTTTATATACAATATTATTTTAAACTTAAGGGGCTTCCTGCTGAAAATTTTTGGTTAAAATCCTTAGATCCGTTAATGGGAAAGTCGAAAATCAAAAAAACGGTTCTATGGCAGGTATCTACCGTTAATAACATTTTGCCCCAAAATTTTGTTTGATCAAAATGTAGTCTATGTCCATAATATCACACCTCATTTTTTTTATCAAAATTGTTAGAACCGTTTTTGAGATATATAAGATTTTGCATTACGGGTGTATAGGGGGTACCGTTGGTTTTGCAGCTAAAAAAAAATTTCAATTCCTCCTCTAGGGAATCACCGAAGACTTTTAATACCGAGTTTGAAGAAAATACCTCCAGTAGATTAGGCTTTTGTTCGAGGTACAGACATACAGACAGACAGACGGAATTGTTGGAACCACTTTTTTCGTCTTCGCTATCATCGTAATGTCAACTTTGATCAAAATCTCGAGTTCGATTTTTTTTCCAAATGCAGAACTTGCCCTATAGTATACCTATATCGCAAGTAATAAAAATGTAACTTCCTTGAAATTTGTAATAAAGTTGTAGTTCAAGCACGGCATGTCATAGGGTTTTTATATTTTAAGATAAAATAAAACAAGCCAACTTATGAGTATGTATTACCTCTTAAAATAAAGCTTTCATTTGCGTCAAACTCCACGCTGAAATATGGCCAAACACTGTTGAAGTCCCAACTATAATTTCTTTGTGGTCCTCATTAGATATTCTGATAGAATACACTTCTTTACTTCAAAAACATCGCAGAAGTTTCTGGATAGATGTTCAAAAGCGTACACATATTAAGTCACTCAAATTAAGATACAATAATTTCAAAGACATCCATCAAAAGTGAATTGAACTCTATATTAAATATTTTGTATTTATTTTATTTACATTACCGTTGTGCCTTCCGAATTTTTTGATTAATATTACTGTTTTTGAATTAGGGGGTGCATTAAGCAGTTATGGACTTAGCTCTTTTACTCACCACGCGTCAGACGACGCACGTCAGAATCAAAGGTATTCTTCTTACAAATACGAAACAAATTTTTCATAAGTTATATAAGTTATAATTAAATACAATTAAGGTTTCCAACGTACACCTACATGAAAACTTCTTCATTTTAATTGAAAATACATATATCCACTCAAGTAAGACAAACGTATACTGTGAACTTTTAATCTATAGAGTTTTGATTGTGATATAAAAATCATCATCAGAAAAACATAAAATAGTATGGTTTTTTTAATTAATGAAAACACAAATTGATATTGATTAAAGCAATAAAATTGAAATTTATGAAAAGCATAGTAAACCAACCCCAAATACAAAGCAGTTGGAAGTACTTTTCTTTGCCTGTAATTTTAGAATTCTGTTAATTATTCTTAAAAGTGAATTTACTTCAACTAAACCGAAGATTTTCACACAAAATACAAAACATAATATAATTGATTTTTCATTAATTTAAAACAATATCATTGCTTTTTTTTTTTTTTTTTATAATCTACCCGCGCTCAAGGGATTATGATTACCCTTTAAATGTTTCAACACAGCGCGGGCGTGAAGTTACGGAAGAGAAAGAAGGATAGGAAAGATGTGTGGCACGATGTTCTGAGACTGAAGGTTGTTGTCTCAGATATTTTATCTCCAGGGATGGCGGCTGAACTAAAGCGGAGAATGCCGTGTCTTATTTCTATGTCGCTTATAATTCACATTATTTTATTCGTGTTCATCCTTGTTGGGCGTACTAGTTTAACTCAATTACATGTTGTTAGTGTTCTGCCTGAACAACATGCAATGAGTAAACCAGCAACCCATTGATGACAATTTTAGAAGGTTTTTAATGGAATTAAAACGACATAGACGACGGCAGGGATCGAACCTGTGATCATGAGGTTGACAGGCGAGCACACATCCATCGCGCCACGGCCACCCCCACCACTTCTATCTTCTTCAGCCTCAAGGGGAGCTTCAAGCAAATCCAATGCTTCGATTGGCAGGCGTTGCTCCTTTTTTCGGGACGTTTCCTCATGCTTGTGATTTTGGGATTAGAACTTATCAAAAAAGAGTTAAAAATATCTCGGTTAGTATTTTCTCCATTAGAATTCCGAAAATGATGCTATCTATAATTTTGTAAGTCCTTGTTTCTTGATTCTCAGTTAGTTGACCTACTTCTTTGAGCTTCTCGACATCAATTTCATAGCCTCTAGCAACAACAATCGTAATAATGCGCATCTTTCTTATGAGTTGAACATCACATTTTGTAATTTCTGCAGAAATTTCAGGATTTTGAAAGAAACGTCTGACCGTATTGCCATCATTAGCGTTCCCGAATCCGGGCTTTGGTTTGTCTATTGTCAAACCACAACGATCTTTAAACTCTTTTTGTTTTTTGCAACAACTATCTTGTTATCCCCTCGGCCTTGCCATTTCTGAAAAGGAAATTTGTAAGATAAGTGAAGTAAATTTTCGAAAAATCTTATCCATCCATGAAGAACGGACAGGCTAACCTCTATGTTTTCTGTTTTTAATTCCCTTGTCAACAGACTATCTATATCATTAAAGCACAGATAATTATATACAGATGTCGCATGCCCATAGAAAAAACTGACATATGAAAATAAAAATCTTCATTTGAAAGAGCTTTTAAGAAAGCTGTTTTCAATTTATTATTTTAAGATTATGTGAGAAGTGCTTTTTCTCTTTAAAATGTGTGCTCTCTGAATTCACGAATAAAATCTATTTCGTCTGTTGCTCTTGCGTATTCAACTCTGTGTCTGTATTCTTCGTTTTTTTGTTAAATACCGCCAGACCCTTTTTTTTAAATAGATTTGTTATGGACACAAGAACACAAGATACCTACATTTTTCATAGAGGGATCTTGGCAAGAAAAAATTGTATTTTGTGTGTTTATCTGGGAATCTAAGGCAATTTTGTTCATAAAAAGGACACTTACTTAGATATTTTGTTGCATTTAGAAGCAAATTAGGAACTTATGTAGGTAGGTATTTCAAAGCCTTTGGATGGATATGTGAAAATTATTCTCTATCTTTTAGGTAGGTATATGTTCTTTTCAATTCCTATACAAATTATTCTAATTTCGTTGCTCAATTTTGTATATCAGAGCCAAAAACAGAAACAGTATTGTTTGTTACTCCTAGTCGTATGTAGTTGCTACATACATACATAGATACATATGTACGTATTTTGCAATCAGGTTCATGAGGTTATGATGACACCTGCAGGCAGGAAGGTTGGTTTTATTTAATTTGGTGCGATCTTTTGATGATGGCGAAAATAACGTGGTTGACTTTTTTGGGTTTGATAAAAATAAAAAAAAAATCTGAAAAAAATAGTTAAATTAAAACTTCAATTTGAAGTTTGCCGACAAAAAAAGAAAATAAAGTCCTAAGAAATTGTGGATACACATTTTTTTACGGGTTAGGTACCTATTTATCTTATACCACCTACTGAATTAAGAGGTTGTATGGTTATGATAGGTTGTAGGTAGGTATGTTTGTATGAAAAAACGCAACCAGAAGAATAACTGTAGGTACGAGAATATACATTGTACATACATACCTACGTATAGTACATACAATTTTTCAAAAACGTATGCCTAGGAATTCATTGCGTTTGTGAAAATGTATTAAAAGGTGACAATTTTCTAGTTATCAATTAGATACAAACATACAAATTAGCTGGTTAAAGCTAACGATAAAATTTAAACGAATCGAAAAATGGTCACAACAGTAAATTTTATTGTTTTAATTAATTCATTTTGATTTTTAAAATTGTTTGCATCGTCAAAACACCTTTACTGTAGCAGAAGTTAATTTATAAATGTTACGAATTGTCAAATAAAAAAATTTATACCTACTACAAATTTCAAAATTATTTCACTTCAATATAAATAAGAAAACGTAGTATGTATTGTATGTACATACTAAGGTACATGAGAACAGTTTTTCTGTTTTCTATTTTTTTTTTGTTAGTGAAAAAATAATGATAGTGTTAATAAAGAAAACAGGAGATTTTTTTAGCTTTTCTGCTCTTAGCCTATTCCATATAAAATGTCTGAAGCATTTATACTGTTAATTGCGTATTTGCTTAGTTCACCCACCCTTCATCCCATTTTACATTTTTTATTTTTACAATCCATTTTTAGTTTTTCATAGATACTGTTTAATTCTTAAATTTTTCAAGCATTATCTAAGTTCTGTAGCTTCTTATTTGTATATTAAGGTTTTAAGTTTTTTTAACGTTCTTGTCATTTACAAATTTTTGAGAGAAAAATAATTACCAAGAAGTTGACTGTATATCAAGTCTGTGCGTACGGCATTCATTCTTATTGTCAAACCAATTTGAAAAATATGTTAATGCAAAATCTTAAGCATTTTAAACATTTTAGTAAGTTACTAAGTTAAAAATAGGATTTCGCTAATTTTAAACGAATTTATCATCTAAACATTTTACTTAAGTTAAAATAACAAACTGTTTACTTTAACTTTTAGTAATTTACTAAATTAATATGAAATCTGTCATTTTCCTCAAACAAAATCTCTTGGCAATTTTAGAAGAGTTAAATTGTGTTTTTTTATTTCGATTCGTGAGTAAATTGTTTTTAAAAGTAAATAAAATATTATAAAATGTTTTCGGAAAACGAAGATTTTGATATACATATGTATGCATGTATGTATATGATTGAAGACCCAGCTTTAAGGAGAATTTTGCTCCAGAAATAGGTTTGATAAGATAGCAGATCGGCTTTTAGTTGAAAAACATAAAGATCGAAGATCGAATTATAAGCCGTAGGCTTCCGATTGCACCCGAATTTCAAGTACCTACTATGTATTTACATTACACTTTCTTGGAAGAAGACTGGAATGGTCCAATCCAAAGTGGCGAAATAATAAGAAAAAACATTTCGAAAAAAGTTGTCAAAAATAAACAAATAACAAAATAAATTTAAGGTTGTCCTTTTGACTTTTGAGTTTCCGACATTTCAAACTATTAGGTCCGTTCCCCAGATTTAGTTTAGTTTGGTTTGTTAATTTTAACGAACTGTCATGATTTAAATGTGTTCAAATGCACCGTTTTTGATAAAAGGGAATTAGTCTGTTACTAGTTAGTAAAACGAAAAAAAAGGTTTAAAAATTTCGAAGAGTTAGTAAATTACTAAAATTTTAACAAATTGCTAACTAATAAAATGCTAAGCCCTTAACAAAATGTTGTTTAAAATGTTGCTCCTATGTTTCTACCATCACGTGTGAACGTTTGTTTCCTATTGATAAATCATATAATCAATTTATTTATCTAATAAAATTGTATATTGCGCTTGCATAGGTATTCATTCAACTTAATGTTGTGAAAATTTGTGTAAAAGCTGAAGTAATTCTCTTCTAATAGCAACTGATTCATTTATTGTCTGTACCGCCATTCTGACAATATATTTTTTTTGGTTTAGTTAAAGGTATCTATAAAACTCGTTTGTGAAAATTTTTACTTCTGAAAAGCACAATCAATCATTATTTTGGTGCTATCATTAATTTTTTTCATTTTATTTGTACAATTATTTCTTCTGTGCCGGCATACCTTCCACATAAAATCAATTATTATATTTCAATAATTATTGGTATGTTATTCTTATTTTAAATTTTCGGATTAGCCGCGTATATAACAGATATTTAGCAAGTGCAATATACAATACTGTAATCACTCGAACGTTTCCCCGGTATATAAAAAAATTTAAAAGTTCGTATTTCGCTATAAAATAGTTCATAAAAAAAGATTAATGTTAAACTAATGTTAATATTGTGAAAACACATAATAATTGATGATGGTGTTTAAAAATTGAATAAAAAAAAAATAAGTTTAAATTTTCAATGATGAGTTTTAATGAAAACCTACTTAGATTTGTCTGTATGTATGTACATATAGGTACATATAAAGTCTAAAGTCAAATTATGTATTTTTTTTATCAAGATTTCTGTGTTAGACAAATGCCGTGATTTTTATGTTAAATACGATACATTAAATTTTGATATATTTAAATAAAAGTGTAGGTATAATTAACACTTTATTATATCATTAAAACCTTTCTGTGTTATTTTATTTTAACTTTAGAAAATTCTTTCCTTGCTTAGAAACTTGAATGAAGACAATAATTATTTTTATTTATTTTGTATTCATTCTTCTTATAAAAGCTATGAACAGTTCTAATTTAAGCAATGAAACCGGCTCTACTAAACGCAGTCGCTTAGCTTGGAGGCTTTGTCTAACTTTTTCATAATTTTAAACACTTTAGACAACTCTTCTAACTAATGTGGGTTTTACAACAGAACCTCAGCGAGTTTACGTTGAACAACCCTTAATTTGACAGATACATAACTCAAACACAACAACACAAATAAAAAAAATAAAACGCCAACTTTAAACCAAATAATCGCCGAAAAAAGTACACTTTATATACTACCTCGGTACAGAATTTGATTGTTTATGAATTATTTACATTATTTTAGATGGAAATGAAGTAAACATATATAGGTTATTAACAGCATACAAATCCAATTTTGTTTTTCCTAGGTGAAAATTCTTTTGGCTATACTCGTAACATCGTAACATACTCGTATGTATGCACACTTGTATGTACAGATTTGCTGATCGTAGAGCACTTTTGCACGATTGTTTCGAATTTCTGATATTCAGTAATTGAGTCTATTTACAAAGCACATCTTTTAAAAAATCGAATGAAACAACAGTAAACATTTTTACTTCCATTTGTTTTGGTATAAAATAATCATTGTCAAAATGGATAAAGTACACTTCTAAAAGACTAGTTTATCTATTATCTATTTGCTGCTGTTAAAGTTAGACGAGCTCTTTGACGTTAAAGTATAGTTTATGTCCTTTAAAATTAACAAAAAGTCGGTTCTCGCTTTATATACAGTAATTAGAGCCGACTCCAATTCTAAAATTGATTTAGAGCAGGTTTTAAATATTTACAATTTTGCGCCTGTCTTTTATTTGTCTCACTCGTGACAGAAAAAAGACCCTGACTATTTTCAAAATACATAAAGGTGGTGTTTTTTTTTTTCATTTCAGCAAAAATGAATTAGTTATAATATTATTAGTTCTAAGAAAGTCCATGTAGATTTTATAAGAAAAACTAAAAACTTTTGACTGTGGAATTACACTTTAGGAAATTTCATAAAAATGTTCTGTACAAAAATTGAAATTCATTCACCCGTGCGCGGTGTGGGCTCTGTGTTGTCAAACTTACAGAAAAACACATGCACATTCTTCATTGAATACACCGACCTACTCCATGGATATACACACACAAAGAAACAATAACAACATGACGAACAGGTGTAAAGTATTTAAAAAAAAAAACAAAGATTATAAATTAATATTACACAAATGATGGAGATATTAATAGAATATGTTCTATTTACCTAATGCCTTTTGCCTTTTTTCTGAACAAGAAAAAAGATACCCCAATAGGAAATTGCTTTTTTTGGTAGATATCTACATAATATTCCACATGAAAAACAGGTAGCCGCATTGTCTGCCAGTTTTATCTTTCTCGCGCATAATAAAAAAAAAATCCTTAAACAGAAGAGAGAATATTACTCGTATGTCGTATATTGTTCTCTTTTTAATTCAGAAAAGCTTTCTTACGGCGATTATAACATTCTCTTCTTCTTATGAAACCTTCTTAAAAAAGCTTTTGTCTGCTCGAGATTGTCTGCTCGAGAAAATTTTCGATGACAGAATTTTGTATGGAGGTAAGACATCTGTATATAATTATCTGTGATTAAAGCTTCTAGAAGACGCACCACAAATGAACCACTTTTGTGTTGATGACGTCCTCTTGATAGCATTACAAACTTTGCCGTCAATCATTTGTAAAAAGTAGAGTATTATTGATTTATACTTGTCTTTCTTCAATTAACATTGTTGTCTCTTGCAAATTCTTTCCCTCATTTTCAACTCAATTTTTTTCTGCAGTGGATATTTCTGTATATTCCTTTACAAACTCTATTTTCAATAGCCTGCAGTATCTTATACCTGGGCGTGGATTTTGCTATAAGTCGATCACGGTTAAGCCTTTCCCCAGGGCAACAAAGAAAAGAAACAAATGTTTCAAGCCACGATTTTTGTTTTTTGAAAATGTCTCGAATTTTCGAAAAGTCTTTTCCCAGCGAGATTTGTTCACAGATTTAAAGTGAGAAAGTGTTTTCGTTAAACCTATACTATCGAAGTTTCGTATTCGTTTTTTTAACTCTTCTCCCAGACAAACAAATTGAAAACATTAAAAAGCTCCGTACGGGTTATAAAATCCATATTTGAACTTCTACCTAAAGGTTAAAACAAATAATACAAATTTTCAATTTTTTTTTTTGTCAGAAAGCACATTATCTAAAGAAACTTTTAATCAAAACCGAAAA